>CM053769.1:64292379-64365228 GCA_028658325.1 Potorous gilbertii
TATCACCAATCTGCCCTCTCTTCTATCATCCCTCCCTTCCCTTACCCTATCTTCTCTTTTGTCTTGTAGGGCCAGATAACTTTCTATTCCCCATTACCTGTATTTCTTATTTCCTGGTAGCAAGAACAATACTCAACAGTTGATCCTAAAACTTTAAGTTCCAGTTTCTCCCCATCCCTCCCTCCCCACCTTGACCACCACAAAAAGAGATGCTATAAATACTTTTGTACATGTGAGTTCTTTCCCCATTTTTATGATCTCTTTGGAATATAGCCCTAGAAGCAGTATTGCTGGGTCAAAAGGTATGCACATTTTTATAACATTTTGGACATAATTCCAAACTGCTTTCTGGAATGATTGGATCAGCTCACAGCTCCACCAACAATGAATCAGAATTCCAATTCTCCCACATCTTCTCCAACATTCATCAGTTTCCTGTTTTGTCGTGTTAGTCAATCTGATAGGTGTGATGTGGTACCTCAGAGTTGTTTTGATTTGCATCTCTCTAATTTAGAGCATTTTTTATATGACTATAGACAGCTTTAATTTCTTCCTCTGAACACTGCTTGTTCATATCCTTTGACCATTTATCCTTTGAGGAATGGCTTGTATTCTTGTAAATTTGACTGAGTTCTCTATATATTATAGAAATGAGACCTTTATCACAGACACTAGTTGTAAAAGTTGTTTCCTAACTTTCTGATTTCCTTCTACTCTTGGTTGTATTGGCTTTGCTTGTGCAAAAACTTTTCAATTTGATGTAATCAAAGTTACCCATTTTGCATTTCATAATGTTATCTTTTGTTTGATCATTAATCCCTCCATTCTCCATAAAACAATGAAACTCTTCCTTGTTCCCCTAGTTTATTTATAGTATTACCCTTTATAGCTAGATCATGTAGATATTTGGACTTTATTCTGGTATACAGTATCAGGCATTGGTCTATGCCCTTTTTCTGTCACAAACACACAGAAGTTTTTGTCAGACAGTGAGTTCTTATGCCAGAAACTATAGTCCTCGACACACTTTCCTTTTCAAGGAGAACAGATAAATGGTCAAGATTACCCCTACACACACACACACACACATACATACATACATACATACATACATACATACATACATACATATATATATACCCAAAGCTGTGGGAGATAACTCTTAGGAGAAATATTTAGTGCCAGTGATTTTCATAAGCTATTTTTGGCACAGTTACCATTTTTACTTTATACTGTAAAACTACCTTAAACTATATGATCATATACTCTCTACACCTATGAATGCGTTGAGAAATGACCTGAGAGTGTCAAGTCTCCTGTGGGGTAGGGGCTCAGATTTCTATAGAGATGGCAAATTTCATATTCTGATTTTTGAACAGTATTCATATATCATCTCATGGATTAAATTGCAACGTAGACATAAAGGGGATAATCAAGGCAGTTTACTAAAATGTACTTCCTCTAGTGATGGGGGTTGGGAAAGATCCTTCATATTTTTAGAAAGTTGATATTCCCTTGTTTACTTACCAAAGCGTAACTGGCTTACACAGAGCACCACCTGGTGGTTAATTTAGATACTGTACCCAGCTAATTAACCTGTTTTCCCTTTTAGCTTTAGGAAGGTCCTCCAACCAAAAAGAAATGTCATGAAGTCAAACCCATTACAGGCTTTGAATTTCTGTAGTACAGTAGACCAGAGCTGTGAATGAGGGGAGATCTGAGTGTAGATGTCAAGAAAACCTTCCCAACAATTGGAGCTCTCCAAGAATGAATGGAAGCTTTAGGAGGAAGACTCTCCCTCATTTGAGATCTTCAAGCAAAGGCTTGATGAGCACAGAATATTCAAATTAGAAAAGGGACCAAGATGTTTAAGTCTTTTTAACCGGAGTAAAAAAATGTTCTAAGTATTTAAAAAAACAACAAAAATATCCATTTATATTTATTTTAATGTTGTAAAGTTTGCTGCGTACTGTCCTCACAGTAGACCTAGTAGAGAGTATATTATCATTGCCTTAACTTTTAGATGAGGAAATTGAAGCTTTCAGAGATTATGACTTTCCTTGGGTCACACAGATAGTATTTGTGGTAAAATATAAACCCGTCAATGTCAGAATCCATGTCAGAATCTGAATCCATGTATAACATATAAATGTTACATTATAACATATGCTTTATGATAAAAGCAGGTAAATCATAGCAGCCCAGAACCCTACAATGAGCATATCTCATGACACTTGAAATTACTAGATTACTCCATTCAGGAGCCTTATAGAGACATCGACGGTGCATCCTTCTCCTGATGGATGTCATATCTATTGGTCTTAGATTTCTAGTCCTAGATATCTAGGTAAGTCACTGTAGGGTCCATACTATCAAGTCTTGATGTCAAATACTTTCGAGTGAAATGCCAGGGAATACTATGAGCATTTATGTAGTACTTCAATATTTACCAAACAGTTTTCTTAAATTTTTATCTCATTCTATCCTATAAGAAGTTGGTAAGGTAAGTGCTATTACTTTCCCTATTTTACCGATGAGGAACCTGAGGCCAAGATAGACTACTTGACTTGCCTAGGGTCACATACTCAGTGTCCTGAATCCAAGTCCAATGCTCTATCTACTCTGCCACCTAGCCTTTTCTAGAACAGAGGTTCTTAACCTAAAATCCATGAATTTGTTTTGTTTTGAATATTTTATATGTACAACTGTATTTCAGCACAGTTGGTTCGTTCGTAAGCTTACATATTTTATTTTATGTATTCAAAAAATTCTTTATGTGTAGAGCCTATATAAGATTGCATACTATCTTAAGGAGGGAAGGTTAGCGAGGGGTAGAAAATTTAAAACTTATGGAATTGATTGATGAAAATTGGAAACAAATAAATAAATAAATTTGGAAAGAAAAAAATAATTGTAAACTATTTAAAAAAAAATTATTCTGAGAAAAGGTCCATAGTCTTCCCCAGGCTGCCAAAGGGTCCAGGATACCAAAAAGGCTAAGAAGCCCTATGTATGAAAAGTGTTTTGTAGACATTGTCACTATGTTATTTTTTTCTCTTGGTTTCCATAAATATGGACTGCTTGTTGCCAGTGGGCATTGCGGTTGTTCACCCTTCATTTTTCAAGAGGGCCAATGTAACCAGGAGTTTGATATTTTGACTTGCAAGTGAATTGGATTTAAGTGAGGCAAGCTGTGCAGTCATCAGCCTCACTCTTTCCTCCAGAGTCATTGAAGTCCAGTGGCAAGACATAGGTCAGGATGACTGGTGATGGCCCTGGATGGCCCTTGACCTTTTGAAGCTAATGTCTTTTTCAGATCTCAGTTTGTCTAAGGCAACACCCATTCAGAAATTAAAGGCTAGGTTAGAATTGAGACAAAAGATGGCCTAACCTGTCTTCCTAAGAGAAAAAGTGGAAGTGGAGGATTCTTTTAAGTCTTTGCCATCTAATAGCATTTGTGTCAAACCCAATTTTATTTTCCTCATGCAGAACCCATATAACTAAATGACTGACTTTTTTCCTTCACAGAGACACGTCTGTTCTTTGGGCTTTAACCTACAGTCTACTAGATTAACCGATGCCTTCTCTAAACCCTGGTCCTCTTCTCCATCTCCAGAAGGGAACTTAGTATATGTTCCCTATTAGCTAAAACCCTAAATATCTAGGAGTTGCCAAATTATTCCATTTGCCCTACAGTTTGTTCCTTTTGGGTACCATGAGTATCTAGGCTAGGGGGTCTTCTCCTGAAGTTCATGAACTCATAACAAAAATATTTCAGTAGCCATATTTCAGTATAAGTGATTTCCTTTGTAATCTTACGTAGTCAATGCACTTAAAAACATTATTCTGAAAAGAGGTTCAAGGTTTCAACACACTGCCAAATGAGTCCACGACACAAAAGGTTAAGAACCCCCTGATGTAGGCAGATTGCTTGGGACTATTAGTGGCATGTAGTTAGGGGTATTATATTTCCTTCCCCCCTCCAATTCCATTTGGACCTGCATGCCAAGCACATTTTGAGTTTGCCCTTAGGGCTTCCTCCTTTCCTTCCCTCTGCTAATTGGGGTTATACTGTTCAAAGATATGTTTGTGACACCACACGGCTACATTTTAGTCATCATATTGGTAAAACCACTGTATTTGCTACAGTTAATGGAAATTTAAGGCAAATTTTGGTTCCATTAGAGAAATGAAATAGCATATTCATTGTAGAATTGAGGCAGTGATTGACAGACGTTCTATTAAACCCTCAGGGAATACTGTTAATAATAGGGAAAGAACTGCATCTTGGGCACCTCTCCTTTTGTGGACTAAGTCTTTTTGCTGATGTGTAAAAGTGGAAGAGTGGAAATCAGAGTACTCTGGAAAGTATCTAGTAAAGAAAAAGGACAGACTCAGAATGAAACTTGTGTTTCCTATCAGGCAGAGATGGAGTAGGAGCAGACTCAGTGGTTTGATCTGCTGGTGTACAATAACAGCATACAACCTGATGTTATTAACAAAAGCTCTTTGATTTGATGTCCTCTGAACTGTGCAGCTTCTTTTCTAAGGGCTTATCACCCCCCTTTTGAGGAAAATTGGTTTTATGAATAAAAAGCCTGGAATAAAGTGCATTTATTGAACGTTCTTGGATCAATATGGCACTTATATGTTGCTGAATTTTGCTGATATCCATTTGAGTTTGAGCTCCAGCATCAGCCTGGGTATGATTTGCAGCACCACCACACCGGGAAGCCCTGGTTTCCTCTGTCACAGTTCATTTCTTCCTCCTCTCTTGTGGGAAGACTTCCTTATCGCCCCCGGGGGTTGCAGAAGGATGATTTTTTTCCTGCTGAAGCACAATACAGTTAATTGATGGTGTAGTTGCTGAAGTACTTCCCCCCCATTATAATTCAACCTTAAATTTCCAGATCTTCATTTGCTTTCTTGATTTTTTTTTAGTACACTAAAAAGAAAATACATTTGCAGCCATGATTGCTGGGGTGAGTTATAAATCCTAGATATTAGAATTTTTATGCATTAGAAATAATAAATGAAGGCTTCCCAATTAAAGATAAAAAACTACTCAACTGAGGATAGTAGAATATTTTATCAGGAGTATTAAAATTTAAGGCCAGCTGAAATGCCACAGGAATCTTTGCACAACATTTCAGTTAGAAAAGTTGGCTTAAGGAGAAGTTACTTTTTTATATATCAAAAGATAAGCTTTTTATTTTTTTAAAGAACACACACACACACACACTCACACTTAATTTTTGTTGACCAGAACCAGGTGTATTGCTTTTTCTCTAGTTACATTTCTTTTTTGCCTTTCATATTTGGAAGCCACTCTGTGGATGTGGTTCCTCATAGTTGCAGCTGTGTTTTGTAAAATGATGTTGATATGAAGCATGAAGTAGAATAACCTCCCATGAACTATTAGGAACGATTGCTCCATTTTAAATACTGATATTTTAGCAATAAGAGCAGGCAGGAGAAAGTAAAGTCAATCCCCAAAAGTCTCTATAGTGTATAATTTTAGTGACATCCCTCCTCCCTTTTATATTATTTAGGATATTTACCTAGGCCAAATTCTTTGTTCATAGCAGTTCGTCACATACAGTTGCTTACTCTCCATAGATTCTCCACAGCCCCTCTGTAGCATCCTCACAATTCTCCATGGTATCTTAAATAACGACTGGAAATTGATTACTGAGGATTAAGAAGGGATCTTAAGCACTCAAAAATAAGAGGTTGGTTTCTCATAAAGATATCGATATTAAGAAAAGAGGAATTCTTCTCCTGCATAAATACAATTGCTGCCTAAATATTCTGCAATCTTAAGTCATTTGTGAAATAGTGTAGACTTGCAGTTGCAGGAGGCTGATGGTTATTTCCTTAAACAAAATCTCCCTAGTTAAGACTGAACATGATTACTAAGAGAATTCTATCCACCAACAAATAGGAATAGAATCTAACTATGCATAGAATACCCTGCTGGGCAATATGGGAGATTTATTTTAGTTGATTTAAAAAAAAATAAACTATCTACTATAGACATTGTAGAAAGTGCTAAAGATGCACCAACCAAGGCAGAACAATCCTTGTCTTTAAGGACTCTACATCCTACCAGGGAAAAATACTAACCAACCAACAACCTACCAACCAACCAGTGCCTGCCTTACATCTTATTAAGAAGACACAGCAACCAAAACAAAACAGCCCCTTTTTTCAAGATACTTACATATTAGCCTGCTTTTGGTGGAGGAGAGATGAAACAAGAGAGAGGGAGGAATAAAAAAATGAGATTTTGAGTTGTACTAGGAAAATCATAGCACCATTTACCAATATAATGGTTGGAGGTGGTTTGGGGGCATGAAACATAATATATTGGGTGTTAGATAAATTTGAAGTAATAATGAAACATTTCTAAAGAAAATACCATCTGGCTTTTGGAATGTAGAACTGGAATCCTTTAGAAAGCTCAGAGATGGAGATAATGTGGGAGTCATCTGTATTGAGGCAATAATTCTGCCATGAGTATAGAGACAGAGGGCTAGCATGGTGGAAAGAACATGGATTTAACATGAGGAAGACCTGAATTAGAATTTTGCTTCAGACACTTATAAGTGTCTGAAGACCTTGGGTAAATCACTGAGTCTTTTTATACCTTAGTTTCCTCATCTGTAGAATGAGCTTTACATTCAATGACCTGTAAATTTCCTTCCAACTCTAAGTCTATGATCCACTGATATCTCTGAGAGAAGAAAGACCAGAATCTGAAGACTGAACCTTGGGTTACAGCCACATTTGAAAAGTGGAAGAAGGCTAAGGAGCCCCAAAGGGGACAAAGGAGGAAATATTTCCTGTGACTTAATGTTCTATTCATGATCCTTCTGTGTCTGGTGCCATGGATCACTCAGAGCTGGAAGGTTCAAATAATTCTTTTAACAAAAGCATATCCACATACCTCCAGAGAAAAGAAATTCTCAATGAAAGTCATTCTGAGGAAGATAAAAGAAAATAAAAGTCCCTAAGAGATCTTGATCCAGAATCTTAGAACTTTTATATTGTCTTTACCCAAAAAGGTTCACAGTTGGATTCCAAATCAATCCACTAGTGGGCAAACTGCCCCACAACTACGTGTTTCTACATGATACAAGCTTCTTGGCTTACAACAGTACTACCTTGTGTTGTTTGAGGTGTGGAGTGTTAACTCAAGGCTCATCAGTTCCCCTTGTATCAGGGGCTGTGATACCTCTTCAAATTCCTTGACCCACATTCAGGTTATTTTGAGTTCTGTCTCATCTCAGGAATGGGACATGTCATGGCCATCAGCTTATTGATGACAGTCTGCTATTTATCACAATCTTAAAGACCATCATTGATATTAGGCTTTCTTTCCTCTTAAAATGGACCTTTGTCATATAGAAATAGGCATGGTAATGTTTAAATGGGACAGCCTTAAGGTGAATCTATCCTGTTGACTTATAGCTCCCAATCTCTAGGCACTTTCTGATTATTTTCTCTTCTTCCCTCCTTGCTGCCTTTTCCCCCAACCTTTTCTCAAATCTTTAGAAAATGGCTTTTATAGGATGATATGATGAATGAAAAGAATGGCTGTTCAATTTCATAGGTGAGTTTGCAGTTGGACATTGTTCCTGTGTTTTTGATTCAAAAACACTTTCCATTTATCCAGAGTGGGAATTGTTCTCCTTGGTGTGAGTGGAATGGTAAAGTTGAGGAATGAGCAAATTGCAGTTTATGTATAGAGCAATATGTTTATGCAGCTTGTTGATTTGGAGGGCTCAGAAGTAAATATTATCAAATAATAGTCTCTGCTGTGAATTGTACATACCTCTTCTCCCCTCCCCCAGGAACTCATTTCTTGTTCTCATTAATGTTAATGTGATGCAATTGTCACAGTGCTGAAGGAGGGCATAACTATAAGATCACAAATGTTACCTTTAGGGGGATCTTAGAGATCTTAGAACTACAAATAAACACCAAAACAAAACCTACAATCAGATAGAATTTATAGCTTGGCGTCTGTCAGTAAGACCTCCTAAAGAGGTCTGAGAAATATGCAGTGCATTTCATTAAGTAATACATTAATGCCAGTTTTGGAGCTTAAACTGGGAGGCTTCTGTGAAAAAGGATTGTGTGGCAAGTGTGTGTGTGTGTGTGTGTGACAGACAGAGATGCAAACAGAGGGAGAGACACACACAGAGAGATACACAGAGAGACAGAAACGGAGAGAGAAACAGAAAGACAAAGACAGAGACAAAAACAAAAAGACAGAGACAGACAGAGACACTGAGAGAAACAGAGACTGAGAGAAAAAGAGAAGGGGAGGGAGCGAGAGAGATTTATCGTCCTGTAAGTGAATCTAACGTTTAATCTAATATGGACAGTCTTCAATTTATCCATAGGTTGTATTACAAAAGTGAATTGTTTAGTCTTCCAGAACTATATGAAATAACACAGCTGGAGTTCTAAAACAGTTTTTGTTTGTTTTTTAACTTGGAGTCTACAAAACATGCACAGATTTCAAGGGGTCTTAGAACTTTTTTGCAGAAAATAAGTAAATGTTTTCATTAATATCTAACTGAAAAGAGATCCATTGACTTTACCAGACTGATAAAAGGGTCTGTAACTCACAAAAGGCTAAGAACCTCTGTTCTGAAGGAAGGGGGAAACTTTGCACAAAATTAGCCCAGGTTGTAATCAAGTAAAAGCCAGCAGCTGTGGACCCAGTGATTCTTGCTCTTCCACCAACAGACCATAATCTCTTTACAGTCAGAGGCTATTTTTTTCTGTCTTTGTATCCTCATTGCCTAATACATAGTAACTACTTCATAAATGCTTGTAAAATTAAATTATGATATAATGGATAAGCTGATTGAATCAGGATTGAGTCAGGAAGACCCAGGTTCAGATGTTACCTTAGACACGTACTAGGGTGATGACCCCGGGAAAGTCACTTAAACTTTCCTGGTCTCAGTTTCTTCTTGTTGACAAAATGAAGGAATTGGATGCAATGATCTCTAAGGTTTCTTCCATATCTAAATGTCTGCTCTTATGAATCTGGTTGCTTTTTCATTTCATATAAATTCTAAATTGTCCTACTCCCTTCTCAGTTGTTTTGTTACCTTATGGTGGCATTCAAAGCTATGCCAGCTAGACAAAACTGTCTCCTCCTCCACTTGGCTTTCCTACTGTTTTGACTGCTATTTCATTGTGCTGACAAGTCTTTGCCTCTGTCCCTTTGGTGTTTTTGCCAGTGCTGTGTCCCCTTCTTCAGTTCCTTAAAATCACCAGGGTAAAGCTAATCCTTCACCATGGACAGCAGCTGGATTTCCTGCCAGGTGGGCTAGAATGCAAACTTCCTTCCCCATAGAAATAACGTTTTACAGAATAATTATGTTTCCAGACAAGCCCACAAAAACCTGGTTAAACCTTGTGCCTAAAATATTGTCCTATAGAACCTATCTACCAAGTAGAATGATATTTTTGTGAGAGATTAATTCATACTTCCACCTTGGAAAGCCAAGAATATATCTGTCAAGTGGTCATCCAGCAGCGTCTTGATGGACCTAATCTTTTGCAGGTCTAAATCTATGACTCTCTGATCCTATGAACCCCTCTTCCCATTTTCCCTCACTTACTGAAGAACATGAGCTTTAATATCTGAAAGTTATTAATAGTAGCTTATGGGATCTGGGGTATGGTCAGTAGTTCAGGGATTAAGGAAGAGGTTGGGGGTGGTTAGAAGCAGTCCTAAAGAAATTGGTGGGAAAGAGTCAGGACCTCTTTATACAAGATCTAGGCAGTAAGAACAGCTCATTGTTATCTCCTTACCTCGCTTCTCAAAGTCCCTTGTCAAATTAGCAGACATTGATTAGGCACTTACTGGCTACTGAGCAAGAAGGGAATCTGTGCTGAGGATACAAATATGTCAGTCCTTCCCCCTCAAATAGCATTATAGTGTAAATTAGGAAGCAAAGGTGGCGAAGCACATAGAGTACTGGTTGTGGGGTTGAAAGGCTCAAGTTCAAATCTGGCCTCAGACACGCTTAGTAGCTGTATGACCCTGGGCCAGTCATTTATCCTCTGACTCAGTTTCCTCATCTGTGAAATGAGAATAATAGCAGCACCTCCCTTTTATATTTTATATTTTATTTTTTATTTTATATTTTATATCAAATGATATAAAAATTGTAAAGCACTTAGTCCAGTGTGTGGCACATAACAAGCTATATATAAATGTTACTTATAATAATATTTATTTTTATTAGTAATGAGAAAAGACAACACACAAAAAGGAGACAAAAAGGGAGGATGGGGAGAAGGTACCCACATGGGCGCAGAGTGGAGAAAGGTCTAGAGAGTCAGAAGTGAAGCAGAAAGTAATGAAGAAATAAACGAGACTGACCTTAAAATTTCCTTAAAATGGAGTTTCTGGGAGGGATTGAGCAATTAGAAAAAGGGACTTCAACGGAAGAAGAAATTTCCCAGGGGAGAAGGCTTCTGGATCATAGAGGAAAAAAGAAGTCTGGAGAGTTGGGACTGAAAGCCTAGGGAAATATCAAGAAGTGAAGAGGCTTCCCTGGGTACTTTCCTTAAAATGGAGGTTCTGGGAGGAACCAAATGCCCAGGAAATGACTGATAGACTTTGTTTTCTGATTAATCACCAGTTGCAAAGGGACAGGATTTCTGTGATTCCATTGACCACCATTAAACAGAACCGATTCACTTTCAGAATTTTTCCCCTTTCCTCCTTTTCCTGAAAGACCACTTATATGTTCATCTCCATTCCCTCCCCGTCCTCCTCACCCAGTGAAAAATTGGATAGAACCTCTGGAACTCCCATGGGGTTGCAAAGTTGCAGGCCTCCATAGCACATCCTAGACCTCTCCAGCTATATCTCTCCCCTGTTTCTTCCTAACCCTACATTAAAAACTCTATCCACTGGGCACCTAGCTGCCTAATTTACACTAGTGTGCTCTTTGTCCATTAGAATGAAAGTTCTTTGAGGGCAGGAGCTATCTATCATGCTTTCATAGTGCCTGGCACAAAGTGAGCATTCTATAAGAACTCTTTCCCTCTGTCTCTCCCCTGGCCTTTCTGAGTTTTTTGGTTTTTGTTTTTAACTGCTAGTAAATATAGGTAAACAAATGACATCAAAGGCTGCTTCCTATCTTCCTCCTCTCCCCCACCCCTGTTTCCCACTTTGACCTCAGAAGGAAAAACAAAAGCCTACAGAGGAGATAAGGGAAGGATTTACCTTCAACAATGTAGCTGCATTTCAGAGGAAAATGCAGACACAACATGTGCTGGGCATTTTGTCTTGAGTTAGGACAGAGTGGCAAGTAAGTTAGGGTCCCTGGTTTCAGGGTGGAGGACTGGATGGATGGAGAAGAGGTGAAGAAAGAAGGCCACTGCAGCTGTGTTAGAAGTGAGAAGAACAGTAGTCTCATCCTCTCTTCCTTCTTTTCTACTTACCATTCACTGCCAACCTTCTAAGTGAAATCCACACCTCACCAGGGTGAGCTGTGAGTCAGGGCTGGTCAGATGGAGGTCTGGGCGATGAGAGGAGGGAAGGAAAAGGGAGTTATCTCACTGCGGGACAACTCAGGTGGAAGGCAAGTGGCCATTCACACGTGAGCCATTTTTGTTAGGGACTTTGAGTTCAGCACAAAGAAGTGAATGGATAGGCATTTCTATGGCATAGCAGATATACCCCACTAAGTTATTCCTATAGATCAAATTCTCTTCTTAGTCAGTAGCCAGGGCTACTGTGCAATTACATGGCAACAACATATTTGTGATGGAAAAGCAGGTTTATTCTTCCAAGTTTTTTAATTAAGGGTAAGCTTCTTAAGAGCCAGTCTTCCTACTCAGAAATGATATTTTCTGAAAAGAAACCTCCTTTGCAGAGGTAGGGGGATTCTGAACATGGAATGTTACGTATAATGTCTTATTTTTTCAATGTATCAATTGATTGGTTTCACTGATTTTTAAAAATCTTTCTGCATCTTTTAAAGTCATTGCTATAGGGAATAGCTCTGTTCAAGGAAGGAGAGAAACAGAGGGGTAAATTAAGGTGATAAAAAACCAAAATATATCTGTAAAATCTATAAAGAAAAAAACATTTTCTTCTCATAAATATGTTTGTGCATTTTGGTTTGATTATATATCATATTATGTGTCATATTGCCTCCCCACCTAGACTGTGACCTCCAGGCAAGGTTTCAACTTGGTCTTATTTAATTTCTGTATCTCCCTCCAGGGCCTCTGTCAGTCCTTTTTAGTTAAATACATTTGAAAAATATCTATTTGTCTAATCACTTTTGATTCTCACAACAAACCTATAAAGTCAATACTGTTGTTATCTCTCATTTCCTAATGAGGAGACCGAAACTGACATATGTGAAGTCACTTGCCTGGGATCACGTGATAAATCAGTGTCTAAACAAGATTTGGATCCTGTCTTGACTCAGTCCAGGACTGAATCCACTATGCCATGCTGCCTCATCATAGGGCACTTTTAAGAAATATATTTAACTTCACAACTATGTATTATCTTTCTCTCCCATTCCTATTCCCCATACCATTCAAAATAAGGCAAAGCAAAACAACAAAACAACAAAAACCCTCTAAACAAGCGTGCCTAATGCAGCAAATTCCTGCATTGTCTATGTCCAAAAAATGTATATTTCATTCTGGATTTTAAGCCTGTTATCCTCACTGGCTTGGGATGGTGGAATGATTAATCTTCAGTTTTCCAGACATCACATAGGTACCTAATAAATGTTTGCTGACCTGAATTAAATTTATCATTGTACTCTGTAAGGCACAAAATATGGTGCCGTATTCATAATAGGTGTTCAGTTAATGTTTATTGAATTGAAATAGGACGTGGGTAGATAGACTTTGCCAAAAGATTTATTTTCCTTTTGCTTCTTCTAATCTCTGCGTCCCCTCGATATTTCATCTCTGGGCTTTTTTTTTCTGAAAGGAAAATGAGGGTATTACCTAACACTCTGATGAGCAAAATTTTTCTAATGAGGAAAGCACAATAATGCAAAGCAACTTTGGGACTAGAAACGTTCAAAGACCAACGGCTGCATAGTAATTTCCCTAGTTGAAAAGGGTTAATTACAGGTAGAAATCTTTTTCTTATTAAGAATAGGGAATGATTTTGATGAGCACTCCCAACATGAATCATCAGAGTTTGCTGTGGATGTATGAATAGGAGAAATGGAACATTAAGGAGTAAGATGGAATGAGGTCTTCTCAAGCATCAGTGGTAGTGAATGAAAATGAAGTTTACAATTAGGCAGGGAGGAAAAGATAAAGCCTGGGAGCTAGAGACCCAAATCAGAAGCAGAGAGAATAATTGGAACAGATTAAAGTTGTGTGGCCATTACAGGGATCTGGGGAGATAGCACATCAAGATATCTACTGAATAGAACTTGGTTTGTCAGCTAGAAGAACAAAAGGTAGATGAGAGAAAAGTGGCTCTAACCCAATACAATCTTCTATATGTAACTTTCAGGTCAGAAAATTTCTGCATTCCTCAAAGATACTTTTGCCTGAATTTACATGACAACTTAGGGAAGATCAGATTTGGGGGTCCTGATCTACTCAAATTGGCTATTTACACCTTTGATTGTTTAAAAAAAATTTCCAGTCCTCTATTCATCCTTTCCAGTAGAGGGTGGATTCTGAAAGGTGTTGGGGTTTTTATAGGTAAAATACACACACCTGGAATTCACTTTGGAATTTTTTTTCCAGGTTGACATTTTTTAGGTTTTATTTATGAAGTAGAATGAGGATTCTTTTTTTTCCTCACTCCATTCATTCAGCAAGTTTTTATGAGAGGGATTATGGTAGAAAGGATGCTGAACATAAAAGTGACAAGACCTCATTTTATTCTTTGTCACAGGGGATAGCCCTTGGGAAAGGAGATAGGGCAATGATATGTTGAGAAATGAAGGTGTTGTAAAAATTAAAGATGTTTTTCTTTCCAAAAGCCACAGGTTCTGAACGTAAATTCCCATTTTGACATTACCTGTGTAATATTTAGTCAGTAAGTAAGTTAGTTGTTCCGGACCTCTGTTTCGTAATCTTTAATATGAGTGGAATGGACAAGATGATTTCTAAGGTCCGTTAAAGCTGTGTATTTGTGATCCTGTCATTAAACTTCCACTATGTATAATGCACTGTCCTAAAAGGAGTTGCACAGATAAGTATTCTGGTGGGAGAATTGACAAAAGGGTGTTAATGGATATTGAAATAAGAACATAGCTAATGATCATGAGAGATTCAGAGTGGTACAGCAGAAAAAAGATTGGAATCAGAGAACTCAGGTTCACATTCTGTCTCTGACGCTTACTACATGTATGATCTTAGAACATGTATGATCTTAGGGAAGCAGTCTCTCTGAGGCTCAGTTGTCTTATCCACTAAATGTGGCGCTCTTGGGCTCCTTCCAACTCTAAATCTATGATTCTATAAATCAGACTCTTTTATTTGCCTTAATACTGATGGGTAGAAGGTTTTAATAGAAGCAGAATGAAACAGCAATTCTATCCAGTTTTTGTTTTTACTCCCTTTGAAGGAAACTGAAATGAGTGACATTGACTATGTTTTATATATGGTCCCCATTTCCTCCCCTTCTCCTGCAATCATGCTTTTCCTGTGACCTTTCTGTTTCCTCAGAACCTTTTTTGACTCTCCCTTCTTCCTCACCCCCACACATCCAATCACTTGCCAAGTCCTGTCAAATCTCCAGAATCTTTCGCATCTGTTCCCTGTTTTCCATTCCTACTCTCACCCCTCTAATTCAAGCTCTCACTACTGCTGTCTCTCACATAACCTCTTAAAAATTAATGATATATTTTGCATCTCCATTACCTGTTTTTCCAAATGTATCCCTCTCCCTACCCTCTCTCAGTGAACAATCACTTATTCGAAGATTTCAAAAATGGGGGAGGGAGAGGAAATAGAAATGAACATATTGGAAAAAGTCTGACATTATACTGAATGTTTCACACCCCCTGTTCCCCTCCTCGGCACTAGGTGGGAGCAGTGCCTTCTCATACCTATTCTGGAGGGAAATGCTTGCTCATTACAGTTTTGATGGATTCCGTTTTTATTTTTTGTTGCCGCGTTCTTTCCATTTTCATTGATGTTTTCATTGTGTTCGTGATACTCTCTTCCTGGACTCTTTGTTTCTGGTTTTTGCCCTTTTCCTTTCAGAGATATACCCAATCTATCTTTCATAAAACTGCCAGAATAAAGTTCCTAATACTGTTTTGATAATGTCACAATCCTGCCAACAAACGTAGCTTCCCATTATCTACTGGGTTAGGACAAAACTGCCCAGCTTGCCATTCAACATTACCCCCTAACCCTGACTTCTTTCTGCCGTAGGAACACTATATTACTCACTTATCCCTCTCCCCATAAAAGAAAATTGACTGACTCCATCTCTCCTAAGCAATTCACACTTTCCTATCATTCCCAGTGTCTAGGATGTCTGTCTCCTATACGTTCACACCTTTATCTCTGATTTCCATCTGTTGAAATCCAAGTCATCTTTTAAGAACCAGCTCAAATACCACTTCTTCCATGAAATATTTCTTAACTTACTCTCCCACCCCTCTTAAAAGCTAATTCTATCTAGCATACCTCAAGTTCTTAATCTTCTTTGCTCATGGACCTCTTTTGAAGTCTGTTGAAGCCTATGACCTGTTCTCAGGAGAGTGTTTTTAAATAACTGAAAGACAGTCTAAATTTCAGTTTAAATAAAGACATAAGCTTTGTTCTCACCCAAATTCAGGGACCCTCTAAAATCTATCCACAAATACTTTAGGGGGCCATGGTTGTTTTTAGTTGTTTTTTAGTCAGTCTGATTCTTCATGATACCATGTGGAATTTTCTTGGTGAAGATACGGGAGTGGTTTGCCATTTCTTTCACCAGATCATTTTACAGATGAGCAAACTGAGGCAAACAGGGTTAAGTGACTAGCCCAGGGCCACACTGCTAGTAAGCATTTGAGGTCATATTTGAACTTGGGAATATGGGTCTTCCTGACTCCATCTTGAACTCTATCCACTACACCACCTAGCTGCCCCAGGTGACTATGGACCTAAGAGTAAATCACCTCTCCCACTGTTATGTCTCTGTCTGTTCTTATAGCAATGCCTTCTGTATGTCATGCTTAACAGTTTACAAAACACTTTTCTATGTATTATGTAATTCCCCCAAACCAGTACAGGTATGATCCTTGTTTGATATTTGACAGAGGATCATAAATCTGCAGGTAGAAATGACCTCAGAGCCATCTGGTCCAACATACTTTATTTACAAATGAAGAAACAGGGAGGCCAAGGCAGCTGGGTAGTGCAGTGAACACAGTGTTGAGCCTAGAGTCAGGAAGACCTAGGTTTACATCTGGCCTCAAATAGTAGCTGTGCGACCTTGGGCACATTAGAGTCTTTGCTGTGCTTTGCCTCAGTTTTCTTAGCCATAAAATGGGAATAAAATAGCATCTACATTCCAGGGATTTTAGAGATTTTGGAGGGCCAAATGAGACATTTGCAGAACTCTTAGCACAATGCCTGGAACATAGTACTCTATAAATGTTAGCTATTACTATTGTTAATGTTACCTAAGGTCCCAGAAGAAGCAGAAAGCAGAAACAGCATTTAAACCAAGTCTTCTGACTTCAGAGTCTATTTGCACTATACCAGGAAAGTGAATGATTTCTTAAATATGCTTATCTCCCTAATGGAACTTACCATATTTTCTTTTATAGTGGCTTTGGTGTAAGTCTTATCTCTCATATTAGATTATAAGTTACTTGAGGTCAGGGACAGCCTTTAATTTATTTTATTATCTTGGGCCCCTAGCTCAATGTCTTTCACATACTTACTAAATATTTGTTTGATTTAAAAAAAAAAACAAGAAACTATTTCTTTTTCTCTGTGGTTTTCTGTACCATTGTAGACTTTTGCTCAAAGGGGTCCATATTCAAGACATAGACGGATGGAAGCCATCTCCATGCATTTTTTGTTTGTGGCTGCCAGCCCGGTATACTGCTGACTTGGCTGGCCTTCCTTGCTGCATCCTGGTCCTGTTAGTGATTGACTGACGGTGGTGTTTGCTGTTGTGCTGATTCAGCACTCCAGGGACTAGCTGCCTCTTCCTTCATTCTGAAGGGGGTAATTGTATCTTTTCATATAATAGGATGGGAAAGACACAAGACCTTTGTCAACCATTCCGCATGATTGCAGAATTGGGCCAGCATGTCAGGGAGCATGCAAGTAAAAATATTCCAACTCTTTAAAATCAAGAAGTTGCTGTCAATAAGCTTCAGGTTAAGTAGATAGGAACCACAGATATGAGAGAGGTTAAAAACACTAACGTTAAGTCTAAGCCAAGTTTCAACAAGCATGCTCACTGCTGCCAATCTCAAGAAGATGTGAGCATCAGGTTTGTTTGCAGGGACACCAAATTCTGGCTCAGGCGTGTACCCAGCTGGTTGATTCTGGAAAAGACCCTGTTTCTTGTCTGTAATTCAGCATCCTCCTCCATACAGTGCACCTAATAATAAATGAGCAACAATAGATTAGGAGAACATGCAGTATCTAAAGTCAAGAGGACCAGGGTCCAAATATCAACTCTTCGTATTTCGGAATTCTATGAGGCAAGTCAGTTAACCTCCTGATCCTCAAGCAGCTTGGTAAAACCTTGCTATTCAAATTTTGGAAGAATTTTCTCTTGCCTTATTGGAGGGAATCCCAAAATGAAAGAAATCACCAAACCTTCTTTACCCATCTCTCAGTGTTGTTATGAGAAATAATCTTTGGTATTCCTTCAAATGATATGGAAATTGTAAGATAACTTCATAATAATTATATTAATTCACATTTTTGTAGTACTGTATTGCCCAGAGTCACACAGCTATTAAGTGTGTGAAGGCAGATTTGAACTCAGGTCTGCCTGATTCCAGAGCCAATACTTTATCCACTGCAATGTAGTCTACAGAGAAATTTCACATATATTATCTCATTTGATTCTAGAAACCAAAGAACTGAAATGGGGAGAAATTGGGAAGTCAGGGATTTTCCTCATTTAATAGATGAAAATTTTTTTTCCCAGAGAAGTTAAGTCATTTGCCCCAGGTCGCACAATAATAAGTGGTATAGTAGGACTGGCATCTAGGATATACAGGGTACCTGCCCAGGGTTCTTGAAGTTCTATTAGATTCCATTTTTTTTGGAGAGGACTGGGTCTCTCTACCTTCCCAGTCTAGGAGAGTGCAGCATCACTCATAGCCACTGCTCATTGGTAAGTATGACCTGCTCCATATCTGGCCTGGGCTTGCTTGTTCCTCCCAGGGAAGCCTGGTATCCCCCCTCCTGGGAACCTCACAATTTTAGTGACAAACTTATTGGAAGCCTACTTGGCTCTAGCTCTACTTCACTTCAGAGCCCCCAGTTAAAGTGAGTCAGTATTGTCTACATCCTCTAGTATCAGGGATTATATATAGCCTCAGTCTCTTTAGGATCACTGGGTAATTATTGATGATACTTCAGAAATACAATAGGACTTATTACTGTGCTTCAGAAGCAGGAAACAAGTGAGTTGTCCAATGTAGGCTTTCTGCCGTGGATGGGTACACATACCTGTCCCCAAAATGCATTTTCTTTTTTAAGACCTCATTTGGGTATTAGTTGTACTTTAAATGATGGCATTGTGCCCAGTCTAGTAGCATTCCTGGAGACCACTTCCTATGGAGCCTTACAGGGAACCAGTTTGTTTTCTTTCGTTTTTCTCCTCTAGTGTTTTCCCAGCACTTTCATGGCTGTTGTTTACACTACTCTCATTGCTGGATAAATGGGAGTTAGGATGGAAGGGAGGAGGGGAGGGGGGCAAGGAGAGAAGTGTTGGAGGACAAGAGCAATCCCTTATAATGAAGAAAAAAGTGCCCACATGTTGTGAGAAAAGGAAGAGTCAGCATGAGCTTCAGGGAGCCCTCTTATAAATCTCTCTGAAAATCAGGAAGCATTCTAAGTGTTGTTAGAGGATACTTCTCTTTGGGCCCAGTATTAGATTGCACATCTCATTTTGGTTCTTGATCATGCATTCTAAAATTCAATATTGTATATTTGAATTTGGAGCATTTTTTTCTGTTCTGTACCTATGTTTTTGATCAGGGTAGAGTAGGAAACATCCTCCATTGATGAAGATAGGCAATGCCTCTATTGCAAGTTAAGAGTAACTCATTCTTAGACATCAAGCATTTTTTAAGTGCCTGCTATGTGCCATGTATTGTACTAAGCACAGGGTAGACAAAGAAAGCCAAAAATATCCCCAACAGCAAGGAGGTCATAGTCTAATAAGATTTAGAGAAGGGTTGCACAGGGCACTGAAAAGCTCATGAGATTTAGAGTCGGAAAGAGGTACTGAAAGCTCAGTGAGTTACTGAAGGTTAAACAATTGGTGTGTGTGTGTGTGTGTGTGTGTGTGTGTGTGTGTGTGCGTGTGTGTGCGTGTGTGTGTGTGTGTGTGTGATCAGACTGAAGCCCAGGTCTTTCTGGCTCCAAGGTCAGTTCTTATCCTCTATGCCATGTAACCTCTCCAGGAGTATTTATCCCAGATGTTTAACTGATACACAAATATGGAGGATGTGCTTATAGCCAACTGAAAAAAAAGGGACCCCAAATCTGGGTGATGCATGAACCTGGAAGGCACATCACATTGGTCAGTGATTAAATTACTTTCTAAATGACAGGACAGAAAGCCTACTCAAGAGTTTCTGAGTCCAAGGTTATAAACCTGCAATAGTTGTTCACACTCAGAGCCCGAGATAAGTTCTGTGGCTCTGTAAAATGGATTTATGGTTCTGGTTAATCAGGATTTAGAGGACAGAGTGTAATACAATTGCCATCCTTAGCTGGCTCTCTGTGGGAAGTGTGCAGAGATTAGTGACAAGAGGTTTGTAGGCTGTTTCCTGCCCCATCGGTTAGTGAGATGCACAAACCTTCCTGCTGACTTTGCTGTGCAGAGATCTCTTTGCAGGATTATGTGGTTGCTGTAAAAAATTATTCCAAATTAAATGCCCTTTGATATTAAAATGACAGAGCTGGATAAAAAAGGAAAAATTTTTTCTAGCTTAATTCCTTCTCTAAGACGAGTTAGGAGGATCTGGTAGGAAACTTGAAATTAATATATTTTTTTAAAAGTAACAGATGAAGTATGTGTTTTGCAAATCATTGAATATTTCAGATTTCCAATATGGTGTTTAGTTGAATCTTCCATTTCTACCAAACCCAAATATAACAAAAAACTTTTGCAAAAGAACAGAGAATCCTGAAGAATTAATGGTAACCATTCTCTCTGTTCCCAAACCTTCTCTTAACAAGCATCCCCTGGGAAAGAGACTGTAAATGGGGCTATCTACCCTCCACTTTTCTGACTCAGTACTGCCCATCTTGGTATTAGTGGCTTTGCAGAGTAGGTTATTAACCTCTTCTCCCAAGCTGACACCAAAATATGCCTGGTCCACTCTTTCCAATCTCAAGCTTCCATCAAGGCTTATCTCGCCTAGAATTTTTTCAAACTTATTTTGTAATTGATTATCTGTAAAGTCATTTCTCTCCAACAGAACGTAAACTCCTAGAAAATGATGAGTGTTTAGTTTTTGTCTTTATATTTCCCTATGCTTAAGACAGTGCCTGGAAGGTACTTATTAAATGGTTTTTTCCTTCCTTCCTTCTTTCACTTTTTTTCCTGTTCCTCCATTCCTCCTCCATTCCTTCCTTCTTCTCTCCCTCTTTTTTGTTTCTAATAATATTTTATTTTTCCCCTAGTTACATGTTAAGAAAATTTTTAGCATTCATTTTTACAGGATTTTGAGTTCCCAATTTTTTCCCTCTCTCCCTCCCCTTCCCTCTTCTGGAATTGTTAGGCAGTTTGATATAATTTATACATGTGCTATCATATAAAAATATTTCCATATTAGTCACAGTTGTAAAAGAAGAAACAGATCAAAAATAAAAAAGTGAGAAAAGGAACTGAAAAAAATAGGTTTTGATCACCATTCAGAGTCCATTAGTTCTTTATCTGGATATATGTAACATTTTCCTTCATGAGTCCTTTGTACTTATCTTGGATCATTGAGTTGCTGAGAAGAGCTGAGTCATTCATAGTTGAGTCTCATATAGCGTTGCTGATACTATATACAACATTTCCCCAATTCTACTCATTTCATTTTGTACAAGTTCATACAAGTCTTTCCAGGTTTTTCTAAAAGCTGTCCATTAATCATTTCTTACTATACAATAGTATTCCATTACATACATCTACCATAGCCATTTCCCGGTTGATGGGCATCCCCTCAGTTTCTAATATTTTGAAAAGGGCTGCTATAAATATCTTTGCACATGATCTCTTTAGGATACAGACAAGGTAGTGATATTGCTGGATCAAAGGGTATACACAGTTTAGTTGTTCTTTAGGCATAATTCCAAATTTCTCTCAAGAATGGTTGGATCAGTTCACTCCACCTACAGTAATTAGTGTCCTAATTTTCCCATATCTTCTCTAGCATTTATCATTTTTCTTTTCTGTCATATTAGCTACTCTGATAGGTATGAGGTGGAACCACAGAGTTGTTTTAATTTATATTTCTCTAATCAAAAGTGACTTAGAACACTTCTTCCAACCTATACGTAATTTTGATTTCTTCATCTGAAAACTGCTTTTGACCATTCATCAGTTGGAGAATGGCTTATAATCTTGTAAATTTGATTCAGTTCTCTTTATATTTGAGAAATCATGCCTTTATTAGAGACACTTTCTGTAAAGATTGTTTTACATCTTTCTGCTTTTCTTCTACTCTTGGTTGCATTGATTTTGCTTGTACAAAAACTTTTTAAAATAATGTAATCACAATTATATGTTTTATATTTTGTAATACTCTCTAACTCTTATTTGGTGATGAATTCTTCCCCTCTCTGTAGATCTGACAGATAGATGATTCTTTGATCTTCTCATTTGCTTATGGTGTCATCCTTTATGTCTAAATCTTGCCAAAAGTCTGTCATATCATTCTTTTGAATTTCTTTGATTGCTTTTTGATGTCTCAGAGTCATTGGCTTCCATTTGCCTAATTCTAACTTTGGGAGTTGTTTTCTTCATTGGATTTTTGTATCTTTTCAGTTTGGCCCATTCTACTTTTTAAGCAGTTGTTTTCTTTTTCCAAGCTGTTAATTCTTTTTTTCTCATAATTCTCTTGCGTCACTCTCATTTCTTTTCCCATTTTTTCTTCTGTGCCTCTTATATGATTTTAAGCTCCTTTTTGAACTCTTCCATGAGTTTTTTTTTGTGCTTAGGATCACTTCCCCTTTTTCTTTGGGGTTTTGTCTGTTGGTGTTTTGACCTCTTCTGAGTTTGTGTCTTGGTGTTCCCTATTACCATAACTTTCTATAGTAAGATTCTTTTTTTTATTGTTCTTCCCTCATATTTTTTTGGTGGGTGAACTTTTTCCTTTCTTATAAATTGGAGCTCTGCACCTGGAGTAGAAGTGGCACTGTCTCAGCCTTCTTGTGCCAATAACTGTAGGCCCTGGCTGTTTACCTGGTGTTTCACTGTTGTTTCTTTGAGGTCTCTGGGGAACCCTAGGATCTGGTGCTGTACTGAGGGGTTGGGATGAGTGATGGCTGACACTGTTGGGGGCTGTATGAGTCTGACAGCTAAGTGATGCTGTCTGGCATATGCTTAGGCCAGATGGGGTGTTTTTGCATTTTCCAAGAGCTACACTGAAGCATTGGAGATCTGGCCCCTGGAGGATGCCTATCTGCCCAGGTCTGTGCTAAAGCACATGGAGGTCTAGCTTACTTTCTTGTCATGGCGGAGGATGCCTATTTGCCTAGGCTAAACTAAAGTACATGGTGATTCTCAGAGCTGGAGTCCAATGGTTCCCCTAGCTATACTAAGGCCCCTGCGGGGGAAGGGTGCTGGTGTTGGCATTTGCCTGTTGCATCATAGTGGAGCTTTAGATCTCCCACTGGTTTGCTGATGTGGAAAGAGGGGCTTGCTGCTGTTTCACTGGTATGCTTTCTGTTCTGGAATGCACTTCCCTTTTACCCAAGAGGGATCTTTCTTCCCATTCTTCCAAGTTTCTTGGGATAGAAGATTATTTCACCCCATCTTTTTGCCAGTTCTGATATTCTAGTATTTGTTTGAGGGTGCTATTTTATGGTGGCTTGGAGGTGAATATAGGAGAGTTGCAGTGAGTTACTGTTTATGCTTACTCTGTGGACTTGACTCCCAGAAATCTAAATCTAGACTTCTTTCTCTCTCTTTTCTTAATTCCTTCCTTCCTTTCATCTTTCCTTACATTCTTCCCTCCTTTCCTTCTTTTTCCTTCTGTCCCCTCTCTCTTTTTCTCACCCTCTCCCTCTCTCCCACTCTTCTTTCTTCCTCTGTCTGATTGTCACCTACAGTCCTTATAGAGTCCCTCTGATAATCTTCAAGGCCAAAAAGTTGGACATTCCAACACTTAAATGCATGTTGCCATCGATATCCATAGTGGAGCAACATGAATGACATTGCTGAAATTAGCTATTGTCAGTATATGTTTAGCTAGGGCAAACGCAAAGGAGACCTTACACTAGTCAATGTTTAATCAAACCACACCTTGATGAGCCCAGATAATTGCATAAATTCTATTCACTCTTCGCATCTTCCCTTTGGAAATTTAGGCTTTAAAGGGTCACATTACCAGGGATCACACATGCAAAGAGAAATGGAATGGGAATTTCAAAATCGGGAATATACTTCATTGGCTTTATACCTTCACTAATGCCTTACCTTTCTAGAGTGCTTTGCAGTTTACAAAGAATTCTTAACTGAATCCATTATCTCACTGAGTCTCCATAACGTGTCTCTAAGGTGGCCAGGGCAGGGATTATCATCTCCATTTCATAGATGAAGATATTTAAGATTCTGTAAAGTTTATTACTAGCAAGTAGTGGACACATCACCAGAAGTCTTCTGACTCCTACTGTCATGCTACTCTAAACTCAGCTTAGATACTAGTTTGCAACTTTCTAGGGCACTTTTTATCCAGTGAAGTTAGAATGATGTTTGAACTGAATGTTTTCCAATTATAAGAATATGAGTAAGAGAAAATTTTCATTGGCTTATATTTCTGGACTGGAAATAACCCAGAAAAGCCATCCAAGACACAGTTCTGCCTCCTGTCAAGCATGGATGGGGTTTTCCATAGGTAGGTGAAAGAGAAAGCCTTCCAGATGGAGCTAAAATCTTCGGAGTTCATTTCCTTCATTTAAAAAAAGTGAACATTAAATTACATGGGTTCTGTGGTCCTGATCATCTCTAAGATTCTATGAGTGCTTCCTTCAATTATTATTTTAGTTTTGAATTTAGTTCAATAGATGTTTATTAAGTGCTTGCTATATGCCAGGTACTAGGCTGTGTAGAAAGGATGCAGAGTAAATGAAAATAGTTCTTATTCTCAAGGATGACAGTGATGGAGGGGTATGTATAGATAAAAACTCAAAATATATACCAGGTAAATGCCAAATAATCTAGGGTGGTGTGAGGGATACTATTAATAACTGGGGAAGGGTGCTTTGGGGAAAAATAATCTATAGGAAATGACATTTGAGCTGAGCCTTGTAAGAAGCTGTTAATTCCAAGAGGATGAATTCCAGAGGGAGGACAATCCATGCATGTGGATCAGCTTGTGCAAGGGTAGAGGAAAGAGAGGTAATCTCTTAAATTGGGAGCAAACAAGTAGACCGTTTTAGTTAAAATGTAGAGTACATGGGGCTGGGGGAAAGGAGGAAAGAATATGTGAATCAATCTAGATTGCTAGTTTGGATCCAGATTGAGAAGAACTTTAAATATGAAGCTAGCTTTCCTGCCAGAAAGTTCTCCCTCATGTCTAGCCTAACTTCTTCCTGATGCAATTGCAAACCATTTCCTCTCTGTCACCTTTCCATGGAGGACAGAGAGCCGTTGAACATCCTACTTATGTAATCACCTTTCAGAAGTCTGAAGAGTCTTACATTTCTCAGTATCATCAACACTTTCTCCTGCCTCTGTGGTGCTCTCTGTGGGCGTGCTGCTTGGAGAGGTTAAAGAGAGGGTGAAAAAAAGGCTTTCTGTGCGTGCCTGCAAAGTAATGGCACTTAAGAAGCTTTACTTAAAATTGATCTGGCTCTGTGATGATTTAGGTTTGCTGTTTAATTAGTTCTTTTTAGAATCATGTATTGTTTTTCATCATCCTTTCCACTAAGCTGCATGGTGGAAGCTTAGAAGACATTGTCTTCTCCCACTGAACTTTGTCAGAGTTCTTGAGTGATGTCTTGAGAGGTGATTATAAGGACTTATCGCCTTATCTAGCCATGTGGAAGTTGCTGCTATTCCTGGAGTGTTTAGGGGCACACGATGTATGGGCAGAGAAATTAAATACAGATTTCTTAAGATAGTGGGGTGGGGTGGAAGGGCATATTGGTTTTGGGTCCTACTTTTCTAATAGGATTTGGAGATCCCAGAGGTAATATTCTCATGTTGAAATCTAGCCATCACTCAGTAGATATTCATAATATTGGATAAAACTCCAAAGTTCTGAGAATCTTATTCAAAAGCTCGATGGCACCTCATCACTGCCTTGGAGGGAATTCTTTGGAGTTTCATTTCACCCAAATCACCCTGTAGAAGTGATGTTAGATGTGTATGTTTGATGAATTTAAGAAATTATGTTCCTGAAGAAAGAGGTAAGGACTCTCTCTTGCTGGGTGCTATTCTCCAGATGTCCTTATACATATGAAACTGGGTATTGTTGTTATGAGCAAGGGGAAGTGCTCCTAACAAGGATAGACAGTATTTATCGGGGGAAGAGTGTAGGGAACGTGAAACCTCTGGATGTCTGTTGCTTGCGATGGAGTGATGAATCATAACGGATTGAATTATAAGAAGACTTGTTTGAACTGATTCAGGATGAAATAAGCAGAAATAAGAGAAAGATACACAGAATGAATAACATTGTAAAGGGAAACAATTCCAAAAGACAAATATCAGTTTTGACTGGTAAAATCTATTGGTTAGTAATATCTATTTCCCTCCTCTGGTTAGAGAAAGCATATTCCACAGATACAGAATAAGGCATATATTGTCAGAAATGGTTAGTGTATCAGTATGTTGTGAATTACTACACTTGTTGGCAATAAGGGAGTGTTTTATTGGGTATAGGGAGTTCCCTGTGAAGTGGTAGAAATTTTTTTTAAAGCATCAAGTAAACAAACAAAAAGTTATTAAAGATTCAGAAACGGATCCAAATGGTTAATTGAATCTTGTCTGGATTAGCAAAGAGAGTATTTTGAAGTATTAAATGATATTCTAAATTAGGAGTAGTTTTCTTTGCATTGTACAGTTTCCCTGAATGACTGCTCTCTAGCATTTTCTGTAGAAAAGAAATGAGATGCGTATCAGTTTTGAGAAGCCACAAGACCCTGAAACTTAATGTATGTGCAGGGAGAAGGGGATGAGTATTTTCTTCTTCAAGTTTATTTTAACTTTTGAAAGGTTACATGGTGGAGTAAAGAGCAGTGAGGTCTAGTAGAATGTGGAAATAAAATCAAATGAAATTAGATGATGACTGAATCACAATTATCAATGTATACTTGTTTACATTTTTAAAATGTTGGGTACGAAGAAGATTAACTATTTAAACATGGATAATTCAGAAAACCTGAAGGAAGGATATCATTCTTAAATGCATTTACAGCTGCCATGAGAGAATTTCCTCAAGCTTGCCATAATGCTTATTTGTGTATCATCTTTGAGATTCTATAGAAATTATATTAGTAATGTAACTGTTACTAACATAAAAGGTGTATATTAATTATAATATCACTAATATAATTATTAATAATATATTGTAGTTAAATAAATATTTGTACCATCTTGGTTGAATTTCATGTAAATTAAACAAATGTTTTCAAATTTAAAAGAATGAAATAGAAACCTTTGTAGGGTCTCAAGGCCTAGGGAACCAAGACAAATGATCATGTGTCTTATTCAGAGGGGAATGTTTGTATTAAAAATTCTTACACATACCAAAAAGAAACACCGAACACATTGTATATTCACAATCCTACTGTCAGTTTTCCGCTGAGAAGACACACATAAGAGCTGTTCTTTTTAATCAAGTAAGGTTATTTTACAGTGAAGTCTTTTGTATAATTTTGAAAAATAGTTGTGTTCCTTGGAAGCTATTTCAGCTTTCTGAAATGATCATTTTTAATCATTTGCCTAGCAAAACAATTTACTAAGCAGTGAAGGATAACGAACCAGAAAGTTTAATTTGCCTTTTTTAATTGAGTTGTTAATTAGCGCCCTTCCACAGTTGGTAGCCTCAACTTGCTTTTTGATTTGCTTATGATCCAAGACATTTTAAAGGCACTAATCTGTCATATTCCTTCTACCCAGGTACCTCCACAAATCAAATCGATATGTGATTTTTTTATGTGCTTCAGCAAATGCATACTGATTTTATTGCTGCTTAATAATTAGATGAGACATATTTGAATTAAAGTGACATGTACAGTAGTAAAAACAATGCCTTGCACTCTGAGAAATTCAATGCCACTCTCACTTTAGACCTTTAGCCACCTACCAATTGAGAATATCCCTATTAGCTCAGTCAGCTGTACGTCAAAAGGGCAATAAGCTCACTAGAGCTAACGGCCCAGCCCACGGGAATTAGTAACTCCCTCTACACTTAAAAGTGGAAGCACTCAAGCTCTTGATTGAAGGTCAGTATCAGTAGCCTGAAGGAGAGTATCATTGCTTGAGGTTGTCTTATTAAAATCTCTCAGCTTTGCTACCCACCACTTTTATCACTTTGGACAAGCATTTAACCTTTCAGAGGCCTCAACTTCCTCATTTATAAAATGAAGGTGTTGAAGCAGATGACCTTTAGTGACTTTTTCAACTCAATTCTGTTGTTTTCTTGGAAGCTGAGGGATGAACTAGGACTTGTGGGTAAAGATTCAAGGAGGGCATGTTTTCTAACTACCGGACAGAAGGTCCTTAGCACAATACTAGGCACATTTCAAACTCTTCATGACCCCACTTGAGGTTTGCCATTTCCTTATCCAGCTCATTTTTTATATGGGGAAACTGAGGCAAACAAGTTAAGTGACTTGCCTAATGTCACGTGGCTAGTCAGATTTGAACTCATGAAAATGAGTCTTCCATATTCTAAATGCAGTGCTCTCTCCACTGCATCAATGGAAATAATTGAGGAAGGGAAGAGAGCAGTTAGGGAAGCTAGGTGATGCAGTGCCTAGGATCTGCAACAACAAAAGGTATCCAGATAGAGAATGGATGATTCTTTATAGAGAACTCTGTGCCATTAGAAATATTCAGGCTAAGACTTGATGCTTTTTTGTTATGAATGCTATGAAAAAGATGCCTGCCTTTTACAGAGGTTTAGCTCAGGGCTTCTTTAACTTTTGCCACTTGTGACCCCCTTGATCCTTCTTAGCCCCTCCAGTTTAAAAAGTGCAATGCTTAAATCCCATGTAGATGCAACATTCTGAGGTAGTCTTCACTTTGTGTTCACCCTACAATAATCCTTGATCAATGGAAAGTCTCCCCATTCCTCCTTATGTATGCACAGTGACACCCCCCTTGCTCTGGGAAATGGCATAGAGCTCTGGGCTCGGAGTCAGGAAGACCTGATAGCAAATCCAACCTCAGATGCTTATGAGGTGTGTTTCCCTGGGTAAACTGCTTCACTCTGCTTGCCTCAGTTTCTTCAACTATGAAATGAGTATAATAGTAACCTGCCTCTCAGGCTTATTGTGGGGATCAAAGGTGTGTTTGATCATTGCCGAAGAAGACCAGGCTATCAGAGAAAGGATGACGTGACTTGCACTTGACTTTGTTTTGAGTGAGGGAGGGCTGTGCAGGGCACCAGCCTCACTTCTCCTCCAGAGCCATCTGAATCCAGTGACCAGATATTCATCAGGATGACTGGAGATGACCCAGGCTGAGGCAGTTAGGGTTAAGTGACTTGCCCAAGGTCACACAGCTGATAAGTGTCAAGTGTCTGAGGTGAGATTTGAACTCAGGTCCTCCTGACTCCTGCATTGGTGCTGTATCCACTGTACCACCTAGCTGCCCCTAAAGATCAAAGAAGACAATATTTATAAAGTGATTAGTGTAGTACCTGACACATAGTAGGTGCTTAATAAATGCTTGCTTCCTTCTTTCTTAATAATAACTAGCATTTCCAAGATTTTTCAAAAAGTCAAGCTGTAATTTTAATCTTTCATAAGCTTTAATAGCTTACGATGTTCACTAAGACTTTTTGAATACCCTTTATGGCACTTTAAAATTTGCAAAGGGTTTACACATTCTAACTCATTTAATTCGCAAGAACTACAGAGTAGGAGCTTAATAAATTTGTTCCCTCCCCTTCCTTTGCTCACATGTACCTGGGTATGAATTTCCTGCTTCTGTTTCACATTTAGAAGCCATGATGCTAAGTTAAAGGCAAACTGTTTTGTGTTTGGAGGACTAGCCTTTTTTAAGACATTCTGCACAGCTGTGGTAAGTCCCTGAGCCAGGTCCCAGGACTTATTGGGAGCAGCTAGGTGGCACATTGAGTGAAGTCCAAGAATTAGAGTCTCAAGATATGAGTTCCAGTGCTGCCTCAAACACTTAAGGAGTTACTTAACCTCCTGTGCCTTGGTTTCCTCAACTGTAAAGTGGAGATAATGAAAACACCTATCTGCAGGGTTATTGTGAGAATGAGTTAACATGTAAACCTTACAGTGATATAAATGCCATTATTTAATATTATTACTTACTGTTATTGGCAGTGATTTCATTTAAAAGAGATGAACCTCAAGGACCCTCTTTTAGTGAAGCACCATTATTAAGAGAAGCATTGGGACCCTGGGTAGAAGACAGATCTCCAAGTAAGAATAACTTAAAATGAAGTCCTGTCTCTGATATATTACTGGCTGTGTGACCCTGGGCAAATCACTTAGGCTCTCAGTTCCTCAGGCAATACTGTAAAGCAGTAAGTTCCAAAAGAGAGGCCAGTTTGCATTGGTGGAGGATGTTTCCTACAGGAGAATGCCTTTCCTAGATGGAGTCACAGGTTTGAACAAAGAAAACAAAACACTGCTATAAGAACCAAGTCTTGCAAGTCATTTTTCTTCTCCCATTTAAAAAAAATATACCCAGTTATTTGGCACAGATGGGACACTTTGGCTAAGCCTTTAGATGTATCCAAGGCAAGCTATTACTTTTACTGCTTTTGTCAAGTTGCTCTATAGTTTGGGGTTTATAGTTAATTAGCTATTAACCCCTTTTCTCCCTTCTCTCTGGAATTCCTAATGATCAATTGATCTTGATGTATTTTCATGATAACAACTAACATTTCTAGAAAAGTTCATATTTTTCAAAGGGTTCTGCTCTCCTTTGTTCCTCACAATAACATTGGAAAGTAGGTGCTATTATTATACCTGCTTTATAGATAAAACAAAACCTGAGATTGAGAAAAGCTAAATGACTTGCTTAGGATCACAAATCTAGGAAGCGTCTGGGGTAGGAGTTAAACTTAGGTCGTCCAAGGAGCCTAGCTACAGTGCTGATTGGAATCTTAGAGGTCATCTAGTCAATCATCTCATTTTATAGATGAGGAAACTGAAGCACAGGGAGGTTACTTCTCTATAATCACATAGAAAAATACATGAGAATTCAAACACAGTGTTGTAGAGACTCCAATGCTGGGGCTCTTTCCATTGTACCCTTCAGTTTTCCTACCTCTCACAGTCTCTTCATTATTTTTGCCAGCAGTTTGTATTTATGTGTACCCAAGTAAAATATCCTGTTAGTCAACGTGATGAGCAGATATTCTTTTTGTTATAATACTGAAGCAATAAAGATTGTGCTCCCTCCCCCACAGCCCTCCTTCATCCCCAACTCATATTATAGCAGTTGTGAGTTGGAGACTGTGAGAATACATAAGATAATTTAACGTCTAAAAACACGCAGCCTGGAGGGGTTTTTTTGCATTTTTAATTTTATTTACCAATGCCAGATAGAAATCGAGTGTGCGTGAGAGAAACTGGCATCGTGTGCATTGAGAAGTTGATCTGTGTGTTGCCATGGATGCAGAGTTGAGTTTATAGTGCAAGAATGTTGTAAAGAAAACATTTTCTTAGTAGTTAAAGATGCGTTTGTGTAACAGCAGGAAAGAAGTTCTTTGTGCTTAACATCCATTATGTTTATAAACTAGATTGGGGGTCTGAAGTATTGTATGACCAAATCATCATCTAATAAGGGTGACATTTCCCCCGGTAAAGTTCACTGTGCTATGTCAGTGAAGGCCGTCCCTCTCTCAGGATGGAGTTTTCTTCCTCCAGGTTCACCTTGCTTCTCCTTTGTGTTGAGCAGAGATCTCATTATTTCAGAGCAAAGATGCTTGTCCTCAGAAGCTAATAATCCTCCCAAACTGTCCATGAATCTTGTGTGCTCTGTACACTCACAAAAGATATGCAGGGTACCTTTGTGGTAAAAGAACAGATGAGGTACTTTTGGAACTCTTGAAGAGTGTGTTTTTTGAGGGGAAATGTCATTGAAAGAAATGCTAACATCCACTCCATTTTGATTTGAACAAATTATAAAGAACATCTTTTTTTTTAATACATTTAGAATCTACAATACATAATAACCAGAATGAAGTGAATGAGTATAATGAGTGGTCTATTTCAAAAACATAGTGGAGACTCTTTGTAGTCTCTGTTGATGGGACAGATTTGGAACCATGGAAACCACTCTGAACACGTAGGATCTGGGTTCCAGTTCCACCTCTGATGCTTGTATTGCCTTGGGCAAGTCATGTATGACCTAGACCTTAGTTTCTTCAACTACAGAATTTGTTGTTGTTCAGTTGTTTTTTCAGTTGAGTCTGACTCTTCATGACTTCATCTTTACAAAGATACTGGAGTGGTTTGTCATCTTCTTTTCCTAATCATTTTACAGATGAGGAAACTGAGTCCAACAGAGTGAAGTGACATGCTCAGGATCACACAGCTAGTAAGTGTCTGAGACTGGATTCGAACTCAGGTCCTTTTGACTCCAGGGTGGGCATTTTATCTATTGTGCCACCTAGCTGCCAATTATAAACTAGGTTAAATCCGATATTCTCTAAGATTGTTTCCCCCTCTACATCTATGATCATCCAATCTTTGGGCATCGTGTCACCATCTAAGAAAAGTGTGTCCTGTCTGTCCTGTTGGTTTCAAATTTAAGAAAACATGTGGGTTGTTTCTTGGAGCTTTTTTTTTTAAATACAGAGATTCAACACATCATTCCCCTCAAGGACCTTTTAATAGGAAATAACCCAATAAGCCTATTAAAAGCATAATGAAAAGCTCATTCAGTCTTCTGTCAGTCTTCAGAGCTGTAAGTGGCTTCTAATTTGCACAAGATTGGAATAGCATTGAAGAATTACTGTAACTAAGTGAAACACTCATTGGATTTTCAATTTTCTGATAGCATCCCATGTAATTTCTTGTAATGCATTTGTAGAGAAGTACAATGACATATGTCAAGTCTCATCCTGGTACTTTTGTCCACATCAGCACTATATTGAGAAGTATGATGTCAACTTTTCTCATGGGTGAAGGTGCCTGTAATTGTTGTGTTCTCAATGGATATTCTATTATACATGATATTCAGAGTCGATGTTTCATAATTTAGAATATCTTAACTAGATGTTTTTGACTCTTGGCATCCTACATGCAGTATATATAAATAGAGTTGAACCAATTTAAATTATTTTTACTATATCCTTTTCTAATTTAAAATAAATATATTCATCTCTGTGATCTAGGAAAAGAGCTAGTCTCTGGCTGCAGCTGACTGAGGACAGAACAGTATGATGACTGGGAGGGTCCACTGTTGGGGGAGGAAGCTGGGTTGCCAAAAAAAACCATGATAGGTTTAGGAGCAAGGTACAGAGACAAGTGTCCAATCTGAGCAAGGGGAGTCAGTAGCCAAAATTGCAGAAAGAATGACACAGAGATAAAAGACAGAAGACAGCAGTCAGGAACTGGAGCATCAGTCATCTGAAATAGTGAAACGAGGTAACTTACTGTGCAGAGGGGAGTGGCTTTATGCATCTTCCTTTAAATATTAGGTTGAGATATATCAACCTCACCTCTCCACCTTTCTTCGGTCTCATTAAAGGGATTTCAATGATGGAAGAAAACCAACTTCCTGCCTGCTGAATTTGTTACTCCATTGAAATGTATTCTATACTTGTATTTTAATTAGTTCCATTTTAAAATAAACAACATTGATAGAAAATGTCATGGAGCTAAAGCAGTCATGTAACATGCCTCTCATTTATTCCAGATTGCTTTCATATAGAGAAATATTATGCAGCCTGATATAGGGAGTCAAGTTCAGGATCAGAAATATACACATGGATTCAATTCCTACCTGTGATTCTTATGAGCTATGTGACTTTGGTCAAGAGCCTTCCTGTCTATTGTATTCTCAGGGAATATCATATTATGTATTATATTCAGATTAAATGTTGCATAATTTATAAAATCCTGAATAGATGTTATTGACTAGGCATCTGAAAGCAAATATACATATAAATTTAGGATAGAGATAGAGACTAAACCTGCGATTTTTCTGCTACAGTGAAGTCTCAGATGAGAAAACCTTCTATACCAATTCAAGTGGGTATCCTTTGTGTATGTAAATGTGTATATACACATATGTGTATGTATGCATATGTGTGTATACACACATATATACAAAATATATACATACACATATAAAACCTATACATATGATACTATAAATAAATATATATGTATATACACACAAATATCTATCACTGTATCTCGAGTTATCTATATAAAACACACCTTCTACGTGTGTGTGTTTTATCTATGTGAATTTTTTTTCATTTTATGGAAGTGCTTATTTTTTTTTTAATTTGGGTAAATGAATGTTAGCCAGCTGCAGCTGGCTTGAAGACAGGACTGTGTTGTTAGCTGAGAGAACCCTAAGATGAGGGAGGCATCTAGGATACGAAAACAATGGAGACGGACAACACCCTTGAAGTATTCATGTACTTTCCAGTGACTATTCCACCTTTCTCCTGAAGAGGAAATGGTATATTCCCAAGCCCTTTCTGGCAACATTATTTTGTTTTCCTGATCCTTTAATCCTAAAAATTGTTATTTCTCAAGCCCCTCACATTTCCTCCTAAGTATTTGGGAGCACTTTTGGAAAGCTGTAATCTTAATTTTAAAACAGATTGATAGTGCTTGTAGGAAGAGATATCAGATCCATAGATGCAACTATTATTGTTCTGTAGGTGACTCCCTTTTCTATGTCCCCAAACTTCCTTTTTTTTCCTAAACCCTCGTCCTATGCTTTTGGCTACTTGATAGATTTTTCCAAATGGAAGTCCTTCCAGTCTCTCAAAATAAACATAGCCTAAAGCAAATTCATCATATCTTCTAACTTCTGGATCCCCTCTCCTTAATTCAGTCTTCCTGCACCCTAACTCAAGTACAGTTATTCCTTCCATATCATGACTTTCTCCATAGTGGTTTCAATATATCATGGGTCAGCATAAGAAATCAAATGAGAATTTCTGGGGAGTTTTGCAGAAGTTGCAGATGACAAGTAAAGGCCAACAGAGGATACTGAGCCTATGACCAAATACTAAACCAAAATTTTATAATAAGTTTCTATTAACACTGCATAAAAGAAAAAGGAAAAAAAATTAGACTTCTTCTCTGGCACAAAGGAAGAGACAAAAATTTTACACAGATTTTCCAGATCACAGCAGTGCTACACCCCTAATTCCCATGGTGTAGAAGGGATAAGTGTACACTTTCCCTACTAACTAGACTAATATGATTACCCCACCTCAGTCATTTTTGTATCTCTAGTCTCCCCTCTAGTCTTTTCTGTATTTATCTGCCAAAGTAACTTTTGAAACTTTCAGTCAAAAACTTTCATTGGTTTCCCATTGCCTTCCAAATAAAATCCCAAAGTAGAACATTAAAGGTCTTCTGTAGTATGTATTCAAGTCATTTCCCCCCAACTTTTGTCTCGTTATTTTTCCTTTACCTACGTTGAACCCCATCCAAAGTGGACAACTCATCCTTCCCCAAACATTGCTCAAACATTATCCATTGAGAATGTATTTGTTCTTTCTCTGCTTTTCAAACCACTGTGTATCATGCAAGATCTAGTATAAATACAAACTCCAGAAACTTTTCCAGACATTTCCAACCTGCCTCCAAACCAGAAGTAAGTTTTTTCTATTTTGTGTTTTTTAAGACACTTATTTTGTCTCCTCTCATGGTTATTTCCATTCTCCACTAAATACTTTCTCTCCCCATGGATTCATTCCCTTTTCAAATAAATAATACTGGCTAGATACTTTTAGACTAGAAACTAGAGGGCAGGGATTATCTATTAGTCATCTCTGTAGCACAAAAATAGAGGGCTTTGTATATGTTTAAAATAAATTGATGGCCTTTATGGCAACTAGGTGGTTCAGTACATAGAGCGGCAGGCTTGGATTGATGAAAACCTGTATTCAAATTCAACTGCAGTCACTTACTAGCTGTACAAACCTAGGTTTGCCTCAAATTTCTTCAAGTGTAAAATGGGGATGACAATAGCATCCTCCTTATAGGTTTATTGTGACGATTAAATGAGATAATTGTCAAGTACTTAGGACAGTGCTGGTACATAATAGGTGCTATATAAATGCTTATTCACTTCTCCCTTCCCTTATATAATGATGCTGCTGTCCTTCGGGGAGTAAGCTGAACGCTTCACAAGGTTAGTATGGGGAAGTTTCCTTTATAGTAGTGATGAATTTGCCCTCAGTCATCCATATTTCAGCATAGATTCCCCTTGATGATCAGAGATATTTATTTGAGTCAGAAAGCCAGTGGTAAGGGCATTATGTGACTGTAAATTCAAGCAAAGCTAACTAAATTTACATGGGGAGCGAACCCATCGCCTTGACTCTATGATCAAATTATGTAATCTAATCAATCACTTTCATAGTTTTGACCCCATTATTTCAACTTTACTGCAGATGGTAATCTCTTCTCCTTTTAAAATATAACTAAAATGGAATTTTTTCACATTGTTTCATTTGTATGTGACTAATTATCTATTCAAATGTTGAAAATCATTCCTTGTACAAGAGAATGATCTAGTTGACTTCCAAGTGAATGTAAATAATAAGATCACCAAATTTTAGAGTATGGTAATATATATACAAAATGGGTGTGTGAGTGTATGTGTGTGTGTGTGTGTGTGTATGTGTGTATGTGTATGAGTGTGTGTGTGAAATTTCTCTAGTTAGATGTGTTTTGGAAAGAATTTACGAAATTAGTCATTGAAATTTGATTCACTGTCTCCAAATTAGGTATTTTAGAAGGAATAACTTTAAACTTGACTAATTGATGGAAAAGGAGAAATATTCACGGGATATTTTATGGAAAAGGATATACATGAGTCTTATCCTTAAGGTATTTACTATTGACTTGGAGAGAAAAGTTATATACACTTGAAAAAACACAAGAAATATCATAAGGTTAGTGATATGATTAAATGTCATTGGAGGTCTAGAGACAATAATCCAGTTCCATAAACCTTTATTAAGCATAATTTTGTGTAATTACCCATGTTAGATATTTCAAATACAAAAACAAACCAAAAAAAGTCTTTGATTAAAAGATACATCTTGAATGTTGGAGTAGTTAGGTAATATATATTGGAGGAGGGAGCCGTACTTCACTCAGAGGTCAAGAAATGAGCATATGTGTAGACTCCAGTTCATTAAAGTAGTAATATCTGCTTTACAAGGGAAAGGGAGTTGGGAATAAACATTTATATGGTGACAACTATATGTCAGAAACCGTGCCAAGTGCATTATGAATAGTATCTTATTGGATCCATGCGACAACCCTGCAAGATATACTGTTATCTACCCTATTTTGTAATTGAAGAAACTAAGGCAAACAGAGGTTAATATAAAGTTTTCATGAGAATCCAATGTTATAATGAACCTGTAATCAATCAATAAACATTTTTTTATGAATTTATACACCATGTTAAGATCTAAGGGCATATATGATATAATCCTTATCTTCAAAGGGATACACATACATGTAAAAGTATATTCAAAATATATACCAAGTACAAGATCATTTTGGGAGCAGGTGCTAGCATCTAGGAGAAACAAAAAAGGGCTTCAAATAGAAGGTAATGCTTAAACTGTGCTTTGAAGGAAACTGGGGTTTCTAAGACATAGAGGTAAGTGGAAGGAATTCATTCTAAGAATGGGGAGGTGGCATGTCTTATGTCAGGAGTTGGAAGAAGGCCATTTGGCTAGGACTTGAGCAAGTATGGAGGGGAATAATATCTAATAAGGTCATAAAGGTGGAGTGAGTAAGATTGTAAAGCGTCTTTAATAAAGGATTCTGTATTTGATCCTAGAGGTAATAAAGAACCACTGGAATTTATTGAGCAAGAGGGTGACATAGTTAATCTATGCTGTATGAAAATAATTTTGGCAGCACAATACCTCACACATTCAATAGAGTGTATTACTCATGGCCGCATGAAATAAGGGGAGTCATATCCTGGAAATGTATTTATCTTACCTTTATAAGGGCAATGGGGTTCTTTCTGAACTATACCCTTGGCAAAATTGTATCCCCTGTCCAGGGAGTTTGTTTAGTTTTCAGCCAAAGCTCAGCTTCTTTTCTCCCATCTTTTCTGAGTCTTGAGAAGCAACAGCCCTATTAAACCAGGAGAATAGCAGAGAGTGAAAACTTGTTTTTTCATTATGGCCCCTCTCTATGCCTTTTCACTAATAGTACAGGAACTACCTAAATTCTATACTTCTGGGTGACCTAGATACGTGGAAGTGACTAGCTCAATAGAACCTGATGGAATATAATCCTGAGTAGAAATTTGACTTTGATAAAATTCTGTGGATGGTGTAGTTCCTATAGCAGGCTGTTTGTTTGTTGGTTTGCTTTGTTTTATGTTTGGTGTCTGTTTCAACCTTGACCTGGAGCAGCAACCTTAGTTGAAATCTTATATCTATTCATTCCAGGGCTTTTAGTCAGGACCTGCTGCTTCTAAGACATTAACGCTGTACAGGGTGTGTGGGTACACAGATGTCAAGCAAACATCTGCCTACTCTAAATTAGAGCAAGTCCACAGTCTTCTTCTGAATTAGATGCTAAATAGCAAATAAGAATGCAGATCCATTAATCAGCCAAGATCACTTATTTACTAAGCGCCTTTTGTGGAGAGAATAGTCAAAGATTATAGATTTTGAGCTTACAGGGACCTTAAAAGGTCACCTAGATCAACTACTTCATTTTAGTATATGGATGGGGAAACTGAGGACCAGAGAGGAGGTCACACAGATAGTACACAAAACTCAAGGATTTGCAGATGGTAAGTAGTCAGTTGTGATTTGAACCTAGGATCTTCTGATTTCATGTTCCCATGGTCTTTTCATTCTACAAAACTATCTCTCCTTCAAGGTTCTACAAAGCAAGAGTTCATAACGTGAGATTCACAGATCCCTGTGGACAGAATTCCAAGGATCACTGAACTTGAATGGGAAAAACACATATTTTTTCATTTTTTTGTAATCCTATGTATTTTATTTTATGCACTTAATTTTTTTATTCTGAAAAGGGGCCATAAGCTTCAACACACTGCCAGAAGGATCCATGACATACAAAACATTAAAATTCCCTACTCTAGAGAAATACAAAATAAAACAAAAACCCCAAACCATCCCTGCCTTTGAATTTAGCCAAAATTTAAATCGCATAGACAGACAGATCCTTAGAAGTCATCTTCTCTTAACCCCCTAATCCATACAGGGATCCCCTCATTCCCCTTTTCTGGTAGATGCTCGCTCTGCCTTTTCCTAATTCTTCCATGGACAGGAGTATATCTCATGAGTCAGCTATTGGTTAGCCTCCAGTTCTTTAGGGCTGAGAGTTCAAAGGCAGTTAGGAAGTGAAATGAATGAAATACTAGGCCTGGAGTCAGGAAATCCTGAGTTCACATCCGGCTCCAGGCATTTATTAGCTCTGTGACACTGGGAAAGTCGCTTAACAATACTGTTTGCCTCAGCCTCCTCAACTGTAAAATGGGTATAATAGCAGAACCTACTTCTCAGAGATGTCATAGGAGCAAATGAAATACTTTTTAGAAGTGCCCAATGCCTGACAAATAGTAGATACTTTATCAATAATTATTCCATCCTCCCCTTTGGAGGGGATACTAGAGATCATCTAGTTCTCCCTCATTTTGTAGATTTGGGACTGTGTACTTAAAGCTTCTTAATTTCCTATATTTATAATGAGAAGAGTTATGATATATTCCATAGGGCACTCAACTTGGATGAAGAAAAACCTAGATTTAAATCCTGCCTCAGAAACTTACTACCTTCTGTGGCCCTGGGCAAGTCATCAGTCACTCAAAATCTCTAGGCCTCAGTTGAACTTCATGGCTTCTAAGACCTTTCCATCTCTGAATCTATGATCCTGGTGAAGTATCAACTTTGGAGATAATTTTGAATCTCAGTTATCACCTTTGAGGTTTAAGATATTCCTTTCAGTTTTGTGGCATCCACAAATATGAGAAGTATAACATTGATGCCTTTTAGTCAAGTCATTAATAAAAATGTTAAGCAGGAAAGAGTTGTAAAGGCTAAACACTAAAACATGTAGTGGTTTAAAATCCACAAAATACCATATCCACTGAGGGTATAAGTGCTAATGAGAAACAAAATCAAGGAATTATTAACTTCCAAGTGAGATTAATCAGGGAAAGCTGGTTGGAAAAAGGGAGTTTTGAGACATTTTTAATGAAGGTTAGTGATGTAGGCTGGCAGAGAGGATTTGGATTAGGCATTCCATGGGGAAGAGAGGAATGATGGTGTATGCTTAGGAACAGGGATAAAAATGAACAACTTGGAAAAAGGCAGCTTGATGAACTTGATCATAGTGGATGGTCTTGCAAACCAATGCTAAATTTTCAATGTGAGCATTTATGTCTTGGAAATTGGCAAACACTACATATCAGAACTTGAATTATTGTTTTGTTGATTGTCTAGACTTAAGAGGGTAATGGGAAAAATGTGAATAATACTGGTTAAACCTGAAAGTACGTTGTAAGTATTTATATTTATTTCCTGGAATGCTGGTTATTAAACATTTACCAGTATACTGCTGCATGAAGCTGGTAAATGAATGGTACTGGGTGCAAAAGGCTGGGAAACTTTTATTTTATAGTAGATTATGGAGAATTTCTGTGCTAACTAGAACAGAAGGGAGACTGGATGAAATTATTGCTTAAGGGCAACTATTGTAGTTTCTTTGGGTTCAAGAGATATTATTTGTTTTCAGTTGTATCTGACTCCTCATGACCCCATTTGGGGTTTTCTTGGCAAAGATACTGCAGTGCTTTGCAACTTCCTTCTCCATCTCATTTTGAAGAAGAGGAAACCAATACAAACAGCATAAGTGACTTGCTCAGGGTCACATGGCTAGCAAGAGTCTCAGAGTGGATTTGAACTCAGGTCTTCTTGATTCTAGATCTGGTGCTCGATCCACTGAGAACCTAGCTGCTATAGGTGTAGAGAAAAACCAGAAATAAGAACAATTCAGATGATTCAAATTGGATAAAATAGCGATATTTTACTCAGGGTGGCCGTAGAAATGAAGAGAAAGGAATGAATTATTGAATAAAAGCATCAGGACCTGATGACATGCTTAGGAGAGGATGCCAAAAATGATCCCAAGGTTATAGGTCTAGGGAACTAGGCAAGATAGATTTGACATTGATGGGGAAGGAAGGAAAGTACTGCAGGCTTGGGGCTGAGGATGGGGGAAATGAATTCTGTTTTAAGTGTGTTAAGTTTGTAGAATTGGCAGACCATTGAAGCAGAGATGTCACACATGTCATTGAAGATCTAGAACTAGGGATATCATGGTTGAAAATTGGAAATGTGGACAGGAAAAGCTGAGTATGTCCTTTGTCCTCTCCATAAGACAAGCCCTGGATGAGGAAGGTGATTTCCTATCAAGTAAAACCGCAGGGTTTGTGTTGTGGGACCATCCCTGGGGTTTTGAGCTAGTTTCATCTAATCTGGTGCAGTTTTAGAATTTGATAATGTAATCAGACTTTAGTATTTTTCTCTACTTAATGATTCATGTGCCATGAAATTTTTTCATTAAAGATTCCAAGGTTCACAAAGTAGAGAATAGAAAGGACCTCAGACACTTCATTCGAGCAACCTATTCATTGCACATTGGCTGATAGCTGTGCTGATCCGAATGTAGATCATGGAAATGGAGGCTTAGAATTTTAAATCAAGCTTTGCTTTACAAATTTAATGAAATGCAAACCAATACTTGGCTGAACTAAAGGGCATGAAGTCATTAAGGCTTCTCATTTTGTTAGGAGTTTTGGTGCATGTTATAACTTTTTGGAGTTTGTTTCAATTACATGTACTCTACACCAAAAAGAGGGGGGAAAGAAAGATCATTTTAATTTGAGAATGTCACTACTTCCTCTCAGCTGAGGAAGCTCGAGGACTTTGTCCTTCTGTGCTTAACCTTGACTTTTTCGATTCTATATAGTGACAAATTTAAGAAGAGCCAGACTCAATTCTACAAAATTTATCAAGAAACTACTGTATGCAAAGCTCTGTGGTGGCAACCAGGACACAGACAGAATATAAACCAGAGCCTGACTGCAAAGAGCTTGCATTTTATTGTGGCATTGTATCATTTTTTAAAGGCCAAAGTGTTGTCATAGTTGTCCTCATCAAGGTTGACTATAGAGAGTTTTGTTTTGGCCTCTGATGGATGGTTGGAGAGCACCCCCTCCCCCCATGCTCCAGATCAGTCACTTCCTCTACAAGGCAAAATGGAGCAGCCAGTGGAGAGAGTGCTGGCTCAGGTGTCAGAAGACCTAGACCAAACCTTACTTCACTTTTTATTTGGGCAGGTTACTCAATTCCCTGTGTTTCAGTTTCCTCATCTGTAAAAGGGGTGCGTGTTGTAGGGAAGGACTCAATAATCTCTGAAGTCCCTTCCAGCTCTAAATCTTTTGTTCCTATGATCCCTTGAAGACCTGAGACCTGTTTGTAACCTGGGGCACAGAGAAGTTAAATGACTTACCCACAGGCACAAACCTGCTGGATGTTAAAGGCAGAATTTGAATCAGATTTTCCTGACTGTTCATGATGGGCTACTACTACTTTTTGCCTTTCTGTGTAGTAGGTCCTAAACAAATACTTTTGGATTTTTGTTCAGCTGATCGTGTGTGTTAAGGAAAAGACTTACTAAAAGTGCATGTGCAAAACTCTGTCTTGTTCACGTGGCTCAGATGTTCATAGATTTAAAGCTGGAAGGGACCTGAGAGGCCATGGAGTCCAACACTTCCATTTTATATGAGAAAATGGAGACTGAGAGAGACTAAATGACCTTGCCAGTGTAATACGCCTATAGGGTCTGAGGCAGGATTTGAATTCAGGTCTTCCTGATTCCAAGTCTACTGATCTGTTCAGTGTACCACCTTGTCACCACTTAGAATAAATAAAGGTGTTGGACTCCCTATATAATCTCCAAATTTCCTTCTGATTCATGTTGTCTTTGGCATTGGTGAAGGTAGGAGATGGGAGGTGGGATGGACCTATGATTTCACTAGTGTAGGGTCTTCCAATGGAAGCAATTGCTTTTTCTGCTGCATTCTTTCTGCAACTCTCGTTGTCCAGAATACTGATTGTCACTTTCCCAGAGTCACATATTCAGTGTGTCCCAGAGACAAGACTTAAACCTAGGTCCTCCAAGCTTTGAGGATGGCTCTCTATCTCCCATGCCATCATACCTCTCATGCAGAATGGCCCACTCTACAAAACCACAGTTCACCAAGTGTAAATATTCAAGACTGACCTAGTTGAATATCACTTGCTTCTACTTTCATGAGGCATCAAAGTAGCCTGTCTCCATTTTAAAGAATAACAAAAGAGAGAAACGACTTAGAATATACCATATTGCTTTTTTTTCAGATTGAGATGATGGTTTAAGACTATCCTTAGGTTGTTTCCAGTTGTATACTTGAAGTTAACTGTTACATTAAATGTTGATTCCCTTTCTGGTTCTGCTCTCTTTATATTTTGCCCTTTGCCTTTGCTTTGGGATAGGTAAAAAAATCAAAGGTCACATGCTGATCATTGAAGTCCTATTTCACAACTTACGTTTCATGTCTTCTTGCACCTTACTCTCCCCACATATTTTGAGATCCAACAACATTGACCTCCTTGCTGTTCCTCACACAAGACAGTCCATTTCTAGACTCCATTTCTCATGTTTAGAACAATTTCCTTCCTTATCTTTGCCTTTGGTCTTTTCTAGCTTCCTTCAAATCCCAACTAAAAATCTCTTCTTTTGAGAGAAGACTTTTCTAGTCCCCTTTAATGTTAGTATCCTTTTCTCTTCACTATCTCCAATACATTTGTACACAGCTCTCTTCCCCATCAGACTCTAAACTCCTTGAGAGAAGGGACTATCTTTTTCTTTACTTTGTATCTCTAGAACTTAGAACAGTTCCTGCACATAGAAGACTCTTAGCAAATGTTTTTTGATTAAATGATTGATTACCAATTCTTAGGACCTTCTTTCTTCCTGTAATGACTATCTCATTCTCTCTTCCAGTTTAGTCCTCCATACTGAGTTCATTCTCTGAATAGAGCTGTTCTGATATCAGTTATCTTTGGTAGTTTGGCAATTTCCCCACAGCTTCTCTTTCCCCCTACCCCCTCCCAAATCTTTCCATCATCATTTTTATCTCATTTCCATCTCGTCTCCTTTGAGAATACTGTTTTCATCCAGGAGGGGACCCTTGTTCAGTAATGCACCCAGTCCCATTCCAGCTCCTATAAGAGATGCTTCTTCTGTCTCAGGAGGGGACACTTGTTCAATAATGGACCCAGTCCCATCCCAGCTCCTATAAGAGATGCCTCTTTTGTCTCAGGATGGAACACTTGTTCAGTAATGGATCCCACTCCAGCTCCCATAAGTGATGATCCTTCTATCTACCTTTCCTTGTCATCATGTAAAATGGAGAAGGGGACAGGATAATTTCCTGAGTCTCAACGTGGGATCATGACCAGCCTTTCCTTTCCAGGAACACCAAACCTCCTTTCACCAACGTTCAATTAGAAACTCAGTCCTCTCCTGTGAATAGGGCACAACCCATCTCCTGAATCTCTCTTAGAAACAGAATCATTTGTGTGAAGGCAGGGAGGGAGGGTATTGATAAGGTGTGACTTAAGAGATGTGGTAGGTTTTTTTTTAAAAAAAGAATAGGATAATCCTGTTTTCTACATCTTCTTTTTCCCTTGGCCCTTTCAGGGAGTAAGAAAACAAGCAAACAAAGCTTCTGGACTCAATTTGGTTTTTCATTGATTGCCAGCTTTACTGAAATGCATCCTGAAGCCCTTGATGTGAAATATAAGGGAAGTAGATGGGAAGCCACTTAGTTAAAGACTGAGAGTCTTTAATTTAGTTGACTGAGTAGCAGAACATTAATGAACTACTGTTGTCAAATGTGAATGGCCATTACTTGGGTGCCTAAATGATTCTCCCTTCCAAGCTTTATTTAAATTTGTAATAACCTTTATGATTTTCCTTTATTGGATGTAAAAGAAAAGATTCCACCCTGAAGACTTCAGTTTCCATCAGAGCTGATATAACACACTAATAAAATCGTATGTCATATTAAACTGTGAATTATAGGATAGTGTAATATTGTCTGAGTTGAGCTAATGGAATAACATAATTAATAGGGGCTTTGATAATTAATTTAGAAGTGTGGAAAGCTGAAGGCAGACTGTATATTTTCTTTCTGTCTCTCTGTCTCTGTCTGTCTGTTTCTCTCTCTTTCTCCCCCCCACCCCCCTTCATTCTCTCTTTCTTTACTAGCTGCTGTTTTCTTCGGCCAAATATGCATAGAAAAGCCTTAAGTGGCTGTTGAAACTCCCAGAGGCCTGTTTGCTTCAAGGTGAAAGTAGAAATACAGCCATAATTCAGAAGGCAGCTTCTGGCATCAGATGAAAGTCAGATCAACTCAAGTTCAGGTCAGAATTTAGAGGCCCCGCTGGAGTGTTTATGTTTGTATCTGTAGTCCAGATAAGTTAGTGGAAGAAATTGCTCCCCATGGCAGGTCATGAATCTAATTACCCTAGAAACATTACTACAAGAGCTTGATTGAAAATTACTAAGTAATGTATGCCATTTGTGGCTTTTTCTTTCGAATCATGTATAATATACGAATAGCATTATCTACATTGACCCAAATACTCATAATTCAAAGAGGGAGGCCATATTTTCCTAGCTGAAAATAGACCCCAGAGAGTTTTCAGTTTCTCGTTATCTAACCAAAAGAGACTGTTCTTGTAACAGTGTCCTACAGGAGAAAGAAAACAGTACCTCCTCTCCAAAGCTGGAAATGAGTCTGAACAAGTCAATAACTGACAAGGAGAAAGAAAGAAGAAAAAAAAACACAAAAAATATGTCTCTAGAAATCGAGTTAGTAACTCCCTCCTGCCTTATTTCTCTCATATTTATGGTCATTTTTTCTCAAGCTAGCCTTCCTATCTATGGGTCACAGATTATACAGAGTGCTGAAAAGAGAACTGGCTTTTCAGTCAAGAGAACCTGGATTCAGATCCTGGTTCTGTAACTTACCACCTGGGTGATCTTGAGCAAGGCTTTTCATTTTGAGGGCCTTGATTTTTTCTTTATAAAATGAGGGGGTTGGACCAGATTTCCTCTAGGCTCATTTCCAGCTATAAATCTTATGAGTCTCTAATTCTTCTGATCAAACTGGCCACCTAGTGCCTAAAGGGCATTATTTTACCTGCATTAGTCAGGTGGTGGAAGTCAGTGGTTACAATCTTTAATTTTTTAATTATCACCAACACTTTCTAATGATACTCTCCCCATCCTCATGAAAACCTTTCTTTTAATAATAAGAATTTCTTACTGTTTGGTCATTCAGTCACATTTCACTCTTTGTGATCCTGCATGGGGTTTTCTTGGCATAACTACTGGAATGATTTGCCAGTGGATTAAGGCAAGCAGAAGTTAAGTGACTTGCCCATGGTCACACAGCTGGTTAGTATGTGAGGCTAAATTTGAACTCAGGTCTTCCTGACACCAGACCCAGTATTCTATCTATTGGAGCCACCAAGCTGCCTCCAATAATGAGTAGCTTACATTCATGTAGTTCTTTAAGGTTCACAAAATACATGTGTTATCTTATTGAATCCTTGAAACAGCCATGTGAGGTAGCTATTATACTCTGTTTTACAGATGAGGAAACTGCGGCTGAAAGTAGTTACTTAACAGTCTAAAGTAGGTGCCTAAGACAGGATTGGAATTAAAATGTTATAGACTCAAAGTCCAGCATTCTATATAGTAGGGAAAACAGATTGGCACATTGACTATGTCTGAAACTATATCCCTTGTTCTCTAACAATAATTTAATGCTTCTCTGCCTATAGAGGTGGGAGGCATTCTTCCTGGGGAGGGGAAGAAAGAGACAGAGAAAGACAGAGAGAAACAGAGACAGGAGAGACAGAAACAGAGACAGAGACAAAGAGAGAGAGAGACAGAGATAAACAGTAACAGACTTGGACAGAGATAGAGAGCCAGAGGCAGACAGACGGGGAGAGTGAGAGGGTGGAGTGAATCACAGCTTTTAAAATTGGAAAATCCTTGGAGGTCGTCTCTACCAACATATACTTGAAGCTGCAGTGGGAGCCAAAGAGGATAAGAACAATCCACCGATCTGCATAGCTTTATAGTTCTCCAAGAGCATTATCAGAACTTTTGTGTTGTAGTATAGCATAACTGAAATGAGGTAAGAGCTGCTTGGTTAGTGAGAGAGTGTTTACAACAAAGAAAGGAATGCATGATATGGAAATCAGGAAGGAGAGGAAGCAAGTTGTACCACAAAGGATGTAAATAATCGAAAAAGGGATGATGGAAAAGATGAGACTGTCAAAACTATGGAGATCCCTGGATTGGGAATCAGAAGACCTGGTTTAATTCCTTCTAGCTCTATGTTGGTGATAATTGATTATATGGTCTTACAAAGCTATGGAAGATGCTAAGAAGTCAAGAGGTAGAGGGAGAAAGGGAATGCATACCAAACATATTCAATAGCTGGTACAAAGTCACAAAGCAAGAGATGGAATGACAACTTCAGGGAACAATAAATAGTTTAGTTCAGTAGCGGGCTGCAACTGACTCTCTAGGTCCTCAAGTGTGACCCTTTGATTGAATTCAAATTTCACAGAACAAATCCCCCTTAAGGCCTACCGGTGGTCTTGAAGGAGTAGGTTCCCCACCCCAGTAGAGTTTGTTTCAAATGAAGCATGTGTGAAGGGAAATAATGTGAAATGTCTGGGAAGGCAGACTAGGAATATAGTAAGGATCTTTGAATGCCGAGGAGAGAAAGTTTACATTTATATAGTCTAGGGTCAATAGGGAGCTCCTGAAGATTTTTGGAAGGAGGGAATTGACATGCCTATGTTTGATGATGAATAATTTGATAGCTCCCTTCATTGGCAGCATCCTCCTTTTATGTCTTCCTTGTATCTTTCCTTCTTCCTTCCTTCCTGCCTTCTTTCTTTCTTTCTCTTCCTTCTTTTCTCCTTCCTTCCAGGAAAAATTGTACAAGGAAGAGATTGGAAACCAGAAAAAAACATTTGGAGGCTACTGAAATATTGCAGGAGAGAAGTTATAAAACTGAGCTAAGGAAGTGGCTGCATATGTAAAAAGATGGGGATTGAGTATTAAAAATGTTGTCCAGGTAGAATTATTAGATTTGGTAACTGGTTGGATACTGGGGGAGATTGCACCATATCTTCCTATCCTGATTCTAACACCATAGGGTTGTTTGCCCAGCTTCATAAAGATTATTACCTCTCCTGGTGGGGCATATAGGCAGCAGTGAGAGGATGTTTACATTTATACAATCTAGAGTCAATAGGGAGCTTGGAGAGAAAGCTGAGCTTGGAGTGAGGAAGACCAGTCCAAGACCTGCCTTCAATGTTTACTGTGTGACCTGGGACAAGTCACTTAACAACGTGTTTAAGCCTCATTTCCCTCATTTGGAAAACAAAGAGATTAGACTGAGGTCTTTCAGATCCTTTCCTGCTTTACTTCTGGGATCCTCTATTAATGTGAATGAATGAGCTCTAGGATACATGGTTGTAGCCCTCATTTCAGTTACCTGGGAAAACATCTTTTGAGGTGACTGTATCCTCATTTCCTTATGATTTTGATGGGGATATTATTGGTTGGTGTGCAAAACAAGCAGTCAAAAATCATGACAAACAGAGGAATAACATGATTTAGCATCAGAAAAGTATTTATTAAAAATTGCTGTGAAAAGGATATTACGTATTCAATCAAGAAGTTTTTTTTAAAGGCATTTCCTATGTTTCAGGCATTATACTAGTCATGGGGGATATGAAAATACATGCATAAAACAGTCCCTGCCTTCAAAGAGTTTACCCTCTATTGGTGGAGACAGTATGTGTTTGAAACGTATATATAAAATGGGCAAAATAAATTCTGAGCTGATGATAGGAAGGAAAGCATCTGAGATCAGGAAAGGCTTCTTGGGAAACTGCATCATATTTTGTATCATAGCATATGCACTGTGTCATGCTTTTCATCTGCTTGTTCCCCCAAATTCTTTCTTACATGTTAGTCATGAAAATATTAGAGTGTAGAATAAAAACCTTGAAATCACATTCCAGGTCAACAACTGGATTTAAGCCGAGATAATATCTTTCTAGAATCTACCCAAGTCAAACAGACTTAACAAACATTCATCTCATTGGATGAATTCAATTAAGAATTAAAAGAAATAACTCCCAAAGAATGGATTCTGGCAATGAGTGAAGGAGGCAGTAAGGTTCAAACTGCAAAGGGAAACCTTACAGTACCTATATTCTCAGTGCAAAATGCAGCAGTTGTAGGAAATAGTGATGGAAAAGAATTCAATGTCACCTGTTCTGTTAGAAGCAAAGTTTCCAATACTAAATGTGAAACATCTTTCAGTCAACTAAGCATCATTCAATGTATTAGAAAAATCAATTTTTATGAGCAGGCAGACTTCAGAAAAGCTTGGAAAGATTTGCGTGCAAAGTGACTTGAGCAGAACCAGGAGAACATTGTACACAGTAACAGCAACCCTAGGTGATGACCAACTATGAATGACTTGGGTTTTTCTTCTCAGCAATACAGTGATCTAAGACATTTACAAAGGACTTATGATAGAAAATGCAGTCCACATGTGGATAAGGAACTGATGGACTCTGGATACGACTCGAGGCACATTATTTTTACTAATGCTATTTTTGTTTGTTTTTCCTTTTGGTCTGTTTCTCTTTCACAATTGTGAATAATGTAGAAATGTGTTTTACATGATTGTATATACATATGTGCATATATATATATATATATATATATGTTTATACTATATCAAGTTGCTTACCATTTTAGGAAGAGGGGAGGGAAGGGAGGGAGAAAAATTTGAAACTCAAAATCTTGTAAAAATGAATGCAAAAATTTTTCTTAATATATAACTGGGAAAATACTAGGAAAACAAAACAAAACAGAATAATCATTTTCTAACTGGTTCCAGTGTGCCCACAATGAAGTGAAAGCTCTGAAAATAAACTAGGTGTCTACTTGGGATATAGGTTTCTCTTCTCCCAAAACTGAGCTCCTTTATTGTTTCAAAGGTGCACCTGTATGTAGCACAACAGTGGAATATTTGCTCAGTGCTCAGTTTGGCCCAGGTCCTTTGAGTGGGCTGTATCAAATTAGGTGTCAAAGTACATGTGTTCTAGCCAAATAAGCTTTTACATGCAGTGGGTAGCAACACCGTAATGTCACAGTCGCTTAATTGTGTTACTCTTGAAAGTCTGATTTTCCTTAGTTGTTAGACTAGCATTAGTGGCAGAAGCATTTAAATTTTTCTTTCTATGAGACTGTCAGAGTGAAACAGCATCGGCTGCAAAGAACAGTTTGTATTTTGTTCTGGAAGCACTGGGCAGAGAAAAATGTATCTATTCCCAAGGTTTGTTCTTAAGACTTAATGATTAAGTGGCAAGTATACCTTTGAAGAGTGACAACAGCATTCCATAAGAAGAAAGAAATGCAATATGATGAAAAAGCTAAGATCCTGGGTTTTATACTCTTAAAGTCTGAACTAAGAGCAATGCTACGCTGCCCAAAGAATGCTTATTCTGGGAGTATTTGTCAGGGTTTTCCCTTTATATCCTGCCAAGAGCTTTAACTAGCATAGAAGCATTGGAGATTTCCCTGTCATCTCCATTGGGAGGGACTCATTTCTTCTTTTTGTGGATTGTGCTAAACCAAGTGGGGTGAGTACCATAAGACTTAGAGGATGGCCGTGGGGTGGAAACATGACTCTCCTATACTCTCCCTCACCCAGCCCAGGACCATAAAACCCTGAGAGTGTAGCTGCTATAATACCTCTGTTTTGGGCCCATGTTGCCTCACTACTGTACATGTACAAGTGACAATGACTATGTATTGCTTAGCCTAGAGGTGTTCAGACCAGAGGGGATGGGTGACATATGCCAACTTTGGAGTTTCTATGCTCTTTTTTTGATCCTTCCCCCTTATCCCAACAACCAAGTTTTTACCCTAAATGTCAGAATTTCCATATATATCTCTGATTCCTCTAAGGAGTTATGCTCCCAAATAAAAATAGTGTAATAATTCATGGTTATCTCTGGATATATCCAAATACAAAAGTGAATATTTGAGAGGTAAATGGATGGATATAATAAATGTAGGTCAAAGGTCTGTAGGTCAAATGTCTACAAATACAAAGTTGAAGAGAGAGTAATACTCTGTATTTTTAGTGTAATGTGGGGGTGAGGAGGTAATTAATTGGGGAAAGTTAGTTCCAGGAAGAATTAATTGCGTTTTCTTTTGAAAACATTATCAGACTTTTGACTGTGTGCTGAAAGAAAGGGAAACATAAATTTGGAACCACAGGATTATGAGAAACGAGCTGAAAAGAAAAGTAGATTCTGGAGTATTTAGTTGTACGGAAGCAGGCAGAAGGAAATCAGGAAATTTTGAACCCTGAAAGACTAATGAGTGTAACAGGATATGTTAAATGAGAGAATATCTGTAAGCTATTATATTAGAAGATAAAGCTTACTTAATCTCCACTGTGAAATGATTGGGGAGAGAAAGGGGTTTCTCAGGCAATATTCTGGTCTATGAGTCTCGCTTTTTCAATTGATAAGGAAAAAAATGAGTAGGGTTTTTTTAAAGCTTCATTGCAGTCTTGTCTTTTTGATGCCACAGTGATTTCCTTATCCATGCCTCTCATAGAGCCCTCCCTCACAGAGAAGGAAAACAGTCAAAAACTGAAATGATGCACTAATTGAATTGAACTAGAATTGCAACTTTCCTCACCTGTAGTTCCCCACCTCAAGAGGGTTAGTTGGTTGGTGGTTGTCATTTGTTCTCAAAGAGGACCAAAATGACATCACCATGATAAAGTAAAGTTTCAGTGTGTCTGACTGTGGTTCATCAGACCAATACGAGCTTGGGATGCTCTACCAGAAATTGAGCACAGAGCGTTCCTGTGAATATTTGGAGTGGTTATTCCAAATCTGCGCCTCCTCCGTTTCTTCTGTGCTGTCTCAATTCTGCTTTGCTCTTAGAGTACAGCACCTTTTCTGATGTGGGTACACCATGCTGAGTAGTTCTGTGCCAGTAAAATCCAAAATTCTTTAGAGAGACCTTGGGAGTGTCTTTGTATCACTTCCTCTGACCATTATGTGATTGCCTGCCCCATGTGAGTTCTCCATAAAATAGTCTTTTTGGTAAGCATACATTTTACATTCGAACAACTTGACTAGTCCATCCAAGTTGCTCTCGCTGAAGCATAGTTTGAATACTTGGCAGTTCAACTCAAGCAAGGACTTCAGTGTCTGGTACCTTATCCTGCCAGGTGATCCTCAGAATCTTCCTAAGACAATTCAAATGGAAGTGATTCAGTTTCTTGGCATGGCACTGGTAGACTGTCCATGTTTCATAAGCATATAAAAATGAGGTTGGCACAATGGTTCTGTAGACCTTCAGTTTGGTAGTCAGTCTAATACCTCTTCTCTCCCAAACTTTTCTTTGGAGCCTCCCAAACACTGAGCTAGCTCTGGGAATGAGGGCGTCAACCTTGTTGTCTGTGTGTACATCCCTGGAAAGTACACTGCCAAGGTAAGTGAACTTATCCACAGCATTCAAAACTTTTCCATTTGTTGTAACCTATGGTTCCATGTATGGATGATGGAGTACATGTGGGAGTATCTGTGTTTTCTTGGTATTAATTATTAGGGCAAAATTAGCACAGGCAGCAGAGAATTGATCCATACTTTGTTGCATCTCAGCTTCAGAGGCTGCACTGAGTGCACAATCATCTGCAAACAGAAAATCATGTACCAATACTCCCTCTGCCTTAGTCTTGGCTTGTGGCCTTTTCAAATTGAAGAACTTACCTTCACTATGGTACTTGACTTTGATGCCGTGTTCATCCTCATTGAATTCAGGTTACGTTCTGTCATTTGTTTTCTGGGAACGAGCTGTATCAATGCCTTTAATGTGAGTTCAACTGCCTTTTACATTATATCAATTCATACAAATCTAATATTTCTGTAAATTTCTCTCATTTGCCATTTTTTTTACAGTGCCATAATATTTCATTATATTCATGTCCTACAGTTTGTTCAGCCCTTTCCCCAGTTGTGGGGCACCCACTGGCCTTTTTTTTAATATCATAAAAAGTGAAACTGAAGGGATTTGTAGGATCTTTCTTTCTGTCTTTGATCTCCTTAATCTGACCACTCAGATTACTGACTCAAAGCTTTTAACAATTCATTGATTTTTCTCATTTAATTCAGAATGGTTTCCCAGGATTATTGGACCGATCCACAGTTCCACTAATAGTATATTAATGAGTATTAGTATATTCTCCCTATAGCCCTTCTAATATTGAATTTACTATTTCTTTTGAAATCTTTGCCACTTTTTTGAGTGTCAGGTAAGGGCTCAGAGTTTTACCATTTTGCAATTTGCTGATTGGTAAAAATCTTGTTAATATTAAATTATGTATATAGGAGATCCATTAAAATGTATAAATTAATTTGTTTCATATCACTTCTTGAACTGCTTTCTTGAGTGAATTCAATTTGCCTGGAGTTTCGCAAACTTGGAATTATTTTTAATATAACAATCATTTTAAACTTCTATTCATTGACAATTGCACCTTCTCTAGACATTGTATTTTCTTTGAATTCTTTATTTTGAAATTCTAACACGTTTTTCTCCAGTTATCTTTTGCCTGTCATAATTCATTGGATCAAATAATTTATTCTGAGAATCCAATCCTATAAGCATTTATTGGAAGTTTACTAGACTTAATAGGACAGCTAGATGACAGCACACTGGACTTGGAATCAGGAAGACATCCTCATGAGTTCAAATCTCAAATCTCAAACACTTAATAGTTGTGTGACCTTGGGTAAGTCACTTATCCCTATTTGCCTCATTTTCTTCATTTATAAATAAGCTGGAGAAGGAAGTGGAAAATCACTCCAATATTTCTGCCTCAAGAAAAACCAGATATAATAATTACTATATTAGATATTGGAGATCCAAAGGAAAAAAATGTTTAAAATGGTCTCTGCCATTGAAAAGTTTATATTCTAATGGAAGGAAATGATGTTGTTGATAATTAGCATTTATCTAACTTATAGCACTTGGAAGTTTCATTTTCATTTGATCCCCACAATAGTTCTGGAAGGTAGATGCTGTTATTAATTATTATACTCATATTACAGAGAAGGGAAACTAAAAATAGGGAATATGTCATTTTCCCAGGGTCACCTACCTAAAGTATCTGAGGCAAGTTTCAAACTCGGGACTGCATGATTCCACGTCTAGCATTCTATGAACTACCCACCCTCGCTTCCTCTAACAGCATGACAACATTTGCATTGACACATTAGTGAAAACCTAAGGAAGGCAAGAGAACATGTTGACCTCTACAACTTTCAGTACAGAGGGCACTCTAGTTCAGCATTTTGCTTAAACCCCTGATGTTTACAAATTTCTGCATATCACATGTAGGCAGAAGATTTCTCAAATTTGGACAGAGTCCAGTTTGTGAAAGAGTAATCCATTGTATAATTCTGGCCAGTTGTCTCCTCTTTCAGTTTGGTGACTAAGGCTCAATGATATTAGTCATTATTCAAGTACAGTAAACCCTAGAAAGGGATTGTCCCTTGGCTCTAATGAAATGGGATTTATAATTTAAAATCAGATAAATATCAATACCTCTGCGTCATTGATGTAGGGTTGGTTCAGTCGGTGACTAGATTCCTCTTTCTTTCATAAACCTAATGTAGGTAAATAATATATGATCAGCAAAGTTTATCTTCAGATTCTTTCTGATGGACATAGCCTAAAGTGTATCACTTTAGTGATAGTTACGCTCCATGTGTCCCTTTAAATTCAAGCCTGCAAAAACATATGTCTGAGATTTATGAGATCCTGGCACCATATATTTAGACTTAGTTCCACTGCATCGTTTTGTAGAGTGGGGCCACTGAGGCCCAGAGAAGTAAAGTGACTTTCCCAAGGTCACATAAGTATTAAATAACAGATTCAGGATTCCAGTTCACATCCTCTGATTGCAAGACCAGAATTTTTTTTCTACCATACAATAAAGTGAGGTGATTGATGAAATTTTCTTGGAAGATTTGCTCGTTCCTTTCATGCAAGGGCTGAACTTTTCATCTTATTAAATATAAACTCAGTGGGTAAAGTAAATTTCAGATATAGAAATAACCACATTTGAGATTAGTCCTAATGGGAAAAAAATGTATGCTTTTCTGATAGAAATTGACCAATCTCCAAGGTTGGACATCATTATTAAAGTTATAGTGAAATTTTTTGAAAAAAAATTTAGGGTCATATATTTTATCATCTGGAGGGTTTAGGAACTGAACTTCTGATTTCAGTGGCATAGAGAACTCCCAGTTGGGGAAACTCCTTCTACCAGTACAAGTCAGCACCTTCTCTGTAACTTATATTCTAAAAGAGTTTTGAATAATACCTTGAATGACTTGCCTAGGGGGTGATACATCCAATATGTGCCAGAGGAGAGACTTTAACCCAGGTCTTCTTGTCTTGGATGCTAGCTCTCTACCCACAAATCCACATTGCCCTTTTCACATAAAGTCTTGATCAAATATATTCACATATTTAGAGCTTCCCTTTGGGGCCTAATTCCTTATTATATTTCACTTATTGAACTCTTTTAAGGTTGAGCATTTTTTAGCTTATTATGCATTTAAAAAACCACCCTTTCATGGTGATTCCTTTTGATGTAGCATGAATTCATCATATATAAGAAAGCAAGCATGAAGAATGAAGCATGACATTAAAAAATATCTGCATTTGCCCACTCATCTTTCACTCCTTAAAGTTTTAATTTGAAAGTATTAAGTCCAATAAAGAAAACAATTGTGCCCTCTGCTGGATGTTAATTTTAATGAACCAGGCTACTTCTGTTTTTCAGGGAAAATTCCATCTCCTTGAAAATACAAAGTTGTACATCCTGAGTCAATGAAGTAGTTCTTTCTGCTTAGATGGATTTGGTTTTTTAAAATTAAGTATCTGGGTGCATGATTTCAAAACTTAATAGAAGAAAAAGAATGGTAGTTCACCTTCAATCAAGGCTTTTCTCCTTTATTCTTATCCCTTAAGGATTGTGAAGTTACTGTTTTCTACAAGTGCCCTGAACCTTCCAATTACTGATGTGTATGAGGCAGATGAGATTTTGTAGGTATAGGGAAATGCCTAAGAAAGAAGTAAATGGCAAAATCACATTTTGAACTTGCCAAGTTGGTTGCTTCTAACTCTTGAATTTTATAGGGAAAGAGAAGTTTGATGTATATTTCGTGTGCTCTAGAAAAAAAAATACCGGAAATATACTTTACCAGAGATAGAGAATATTTAAGGTGGCCTAATGGTCCATAGATCGAGAGTTAAGTTAATGGCTCTCCTCCAACCTCATATTCAAGACCCTTTATAATCTGGCCCCCAACTCCTTTCTATTATCTCTAGCCCCTCCTTTAAATTAAGCTTCTATCTCAGCTTCTTGCTATTTTACTCACTTGGAATGTTCCTTCTCCCTATCTAGCCAAATTCTATCAATTCTTCAAGACCTGATTAAAAGTTCATCCCTTGGGGAAAACAAAACAAAACAAAAAACCCCCAAATCCCAAAACTTTCATTTTCCAGTTTAACATGATCTCACTGTCTTCTCAACATCTGCAGCAATTATTTGTATGACTCATTGGCAATTCAACATGAACTCTTATTTTTTTCATCACTATTATTGTCTTAGACTCTAATTTAAATCTTATATTATTCATTCATCAAATACTTATTACATTCTCATTATGGGGATGCCTAATCCCTTCAAGACCTGCTTCAATGCTCCTCATCCTGTCATGTAAGTGACTATGGGTTCACAAAGGCTACAATGAAAGGAGCACATGTCCCATCAAGTCTGGGAAGGCTTTGTGTATAGGGACTAACTGTGAAACTTGAGAATATGTGCTAGGGAAGTAGGGAGGAGAAACCATCTATTTTTCAAATGGGGTGCCACAGAAAAAGATTATAAAGTGGAAAGTTGGGAGGAAAAATGTAGGAATCTTATGAACTTTCTTCTTTCCTGAACAATCAAGAGAAAATTGGGAGGCAGGGGGAAGGATGGTATAGAAATACAACAAAGTACATGGACAATTGAACTGGAAAAGAGAGAGGGAAGAAGGGAGAAATTGAGAGGTCAGAATGGGGGAATGGAATAGTAAAAAATAAAATAAGATACCAGATCACAAAAGGAAAAAACAGTAATCTGGTTTTGGTCAGGGTGAAGAGAAGTAAGATAAGGACTGGAATCAAGTTGTTCCACTACTATTTAACCAATACTGATTTTATTTTAGGTTTTTTTAATCCATTCCTTTTTTTTTCCTCTTAAAAAGGGAGCAAAAAAGGAAATATTGCAACATGATATTTTGGAGGTAAAAACAAAACTAATAAGCATAACTATGAATATGAATGGGATAAATTTACCAAAAAAATGGAGGAGGGTAAACACTTTATAAGAAACCATAACCCAGCAATCAATTGTTTATGAGAGACACATCTAAAACATTGATTTAAAATTAAACATTAGAATAGAATTTGTTATGCCTAAATTGAATCTAAAAAGCTTATAGGAAAAACCTTATCCTTAGACAAGACAACAGAAAAAAATGCTAAAGATAGGAAAAGTAAAGAAGTTTCATAATACTTAAAACACCATAGATAAGCAATGTGTATATGAAACAGAAATGGCAAAGTACTTAAATCCTGAAAGGAACAGTGAACTGAAGGAAGATATAGATAATAACACAACAATGTTTTGGGACTAGAGTGTACCTATTTTAGGCCTAGACATATTTAACATAATAATGAACAAACAAGTTAATGTTCTGAATGAAACATTAGGAAAATTAGATGTAGACCTTCAGAAACTATAAAATGAGTCTGTTTAGGAATGCACATATGTTTAAATTTTGTATGGCACCTTTCCAAAAAAAATCATGTAATAGGACAGAAAAAAAAACAAGAATGAAATAGCAAAGACATCCTTTAAATGCCATTATATGACTACAATTATTAACATTAAGTGAAATTGAAGAAAATAGTCACACTTAAGCAATGACTAATATAGTATAAAAGAATGAATGGGTCAAAAATAAATCATAAAAATAGTGCATAATTAAATCAAAAGAAACCATAACAATTAGACAGCATACTGAATTTAGGAGAAGCATCCAAAGAATCTTTGGGAAAAATATACAGCTCTAAAAAGTTATGTCAATAGAAGAAAGAAAGTAGAGATCAGTGAATTGAACACATAACTAAGATAAATTAGAAAGTGATCAAATTTTAATTATGCCAACTAAACAAAAACTTGGACATTCTAAAATCAAAGAAATAAACACCATCCCTTTCCACCAAAACAAAATAATTGACTAGTGATGAAATAAACACACACACACACACACATAATTAAGAGCTATTTTTGAAAGATCCACAAAATAAACTTTTTAAAAGGAATGGACAACTAAATAACTAAAACAAAAATAAATCAGATGATAAATTCACAACAAATGAAGGGAATTAAAGTCTCAGAGACTATTTTTCCAGTCATATTCCAAGAAGTTTAAGACCTTAAATTAAATGTATGAATATTTACTTTTAATAACCTTGAAATATTCATGTTTATAAAATAAAAACAAAGGATCTAAACATCACAGTCTCAGAAGCATAAATTAAACAACTTAAATAAACTACATAAAATCTAGGACTGTATATATATATATACCTATATATACATATATATATGTATATATAGGTATATATATATATACATGCCAAGTTTTTCAAACCTTTAAAGAAAAATTCCATATTCAATAAAAAAAATGGAGGCACTTTACCAGAAATTTAATTAGGCCCACTGATATACAATTTAGATATAAAAGGTTAGATCACCAAAAAAAGAGAAGGAATAGAAGGACATAATTTTATTTTGAACAACTATAGACAGGGAGATAATTCTTGTGAAAATAAGAGACATGTGGTGATTAAAGATAAAAAAAAAATTTCAAATCCATACAATTTCCCAAAGCTTTTTGGACAAAATCAGTATTGCTAGAATCAGAAAAAAATAGTTGTAAATTATAGGAGTTAGCAAAGATATCCAAGGAATCTATATAAATTTATTTTAAGTCCATGAAAACTTCCCCAAGAAGCAACTGATCAAAAGGTATAAATTGGCCAAAGAAAAAAGAAAAAAAATGCAAACTCTCAATAATAATATGAAAGAATGCTCCAAATTACCACTGCTAAGAGGAATTTAAATCAGAATAAATTTGTGCCTTCACTTTTCCTCTGTCACATTGATAAATATAACAAAAGAAAAAAGTGCTTTTTAGAGGGAATGTGGGAAGACAGGCACATTAATGTACTTTCGTTATAAATAACTATAAAGTGGTCTAATTTTATTTGAAATCATTAGCTTATGGGAGTACAATTTAAACTTGCTACTGTTTTTCTTTTCACTACTTTAGTAATAACAGAGACTTTAAAAATGATGTAGATGGATTTTCCTGAGCATAATAGCCTAAAAAACATGTGGGGTTGTGAAGCACAACTCATCACCTCTTGTTAACGGCTACCACCTTTCTAATTGCAAATAACTGTTTCCTGTAGTGGTAAAAACCTTCCATTTATTTCATTGTTAACACTCCTTCCCTGTCTACCATTCCTTTAATTCAAGAATAGGTCGATTCAACCTTTGACTAATTTCATTTACTTCCAAGGCAGTTATCAAGAGATGATAACACCATTTATGCCTATAGTTGCAAAAAAAATACCAGTTTAAGTAATAATATCCTAACTGACCACAAGATGGCAACATTATGTTTTGAAAATATCTGAGTTATTAGAGTGATTACTCTTCCATTTTATAATCTTATATTTGTGTTCCTTTGTCTCTGTGTGTCTCCTTATATTTGTCACTTTTTGTCCTGATTCGCATGGTTCTTTTCATATCCTTTCCCTGACTCCGCTTTCTCACTTTCCTCATTTTTCTTTCTGTACAGTTGTCTCTGAAGAAACATATAATCTTATTTAATACCAGTACTCTTCGGTGTTTTCAAAATATTGAAAAGAAACAGAGTCTAGGACCTTTAACAAAACAAGTTACAAAAAAATAGAAGAACCTTGCCCCCAGGTAATTAGCAGCTGAGGGAGCTTAATAAATGTGTTTGCAAATGCCACTTGCAAAAGTAGCTGTTATCCTAAGAGCATTCATTATTTGAAGAAGTATTCATATCATACAATCCCAGTGGTCTGGAGAGGCTAGTAGCTCTGGATGGATTAGACAGAGAGATTTTATAGGAGAGATATGTTAAAGAGTTAATATTCACAGAATACTAAAGAGATAATTAACATCTTTTGTTTGCAAAGCAATTGGGGAAAATTTGTGAAAATGCCCTTGAGTTGAAAGATTGGGTCATCCTTTAGGTATCAAAGAAAATAAATATTTAGATAAGTAATTTTCTTAGTACTTAGTCTAGGCTCAGGAGTTTATGCTGTTTTTTTTTACCTTTTATACACTAGGCATATTCTGTTCCATACAGGTAGGGACAATCTATTATTTTCTTAACATCTTATTTTTCTTGTTATTGATAAAGTAAAGGTGAGTGAATGATGTGTTCTGTCCTGGATTCTTGAAAGTGTCCATGCCTGAAGTAAGTCTATTCAATGAGCCTAAGTTATTCTAAAGTAGGCAGTGCTGTTCACGTTGTGACAGTAACCCATATTACAAATACCTTGCCTTGGAGGAGTTCGTCAACTTCAGGGGGACCAGTCTTGCACCTCTTAAATTATTTTAGTGCTGGAAGTGCCACAGTGAGCCTAGCAGCTAATGAGACCAGAACTTTCATTTCATTGATACAGGGAAGTACCAATTAAGGAAACTCCCTCTACCTGTGCAGACTTGTACCTGCCCTGAAATTTATTATTTTAGAGAATTGCCTGGAGGCATGAAAAGATTAAGTGACTTGCCCAGGGTGATATAGCCAGTATATGTCAGAGGAAGAGCTAGGTCTACTTGACTTTGAGGTGGGTTCTTTATTTCCTAGATTAGCCTACCTCACAAATATAATATAGTACTGAAATATCTGCATACATGTTTTGTTATTATATTTATTAAATAGTATTTGTGTTGAGGGGTTGTTATTAATCTAAAATGTGGGAAGAATTTATTTCATCTCTGAAATATAAATACACTTTTGTTGGTCACTCCTGTCTGATTCTTTATGACTCCATTTGGAGTTTTCTTGGCAAAGATGCTGGAGTAGTTTGCCATTTCCTTCTCCTGCTCATTTTACAAGTGGGGAACTGAGGCAAACAGGATTAAATGACTTGCTCAGGGTGTCATTGCTAGAAAGAGTCTCAGGTCAGGTTTGAACTCAGGAATATAAGTCTTTCTGACCGCAGATCTAACACTCTATCTGCTTTGCCACCTAATTGTCCCAAACAAACCCTACTGCTACTAAAAAAAGGAAGGCACAAAAAATTCAGTCTAAATGAAAGTCTTTTCATTTATACGGCTCCGGGAGGATTCCATACTCTCAATTTTTACCATCAACTGAAAAAAGTGTTGTTTGCCCATAAGTTTCCTTATCTTTATCTGTTTATGTATTGTTGTCAGTCTTTCACTGTGAGTTGGTAGAGGGCAGGGACTGGGTCTTTTTGACTTCGACTTCCTTTGTACAATTCCGTGCAAATATGTGCTTAATAAATGCATTTTGTACTCTTGAACATGCATATCCAGGTATATCAGGGAACCTGGATCTCATTTTATGTCTGCTGCTGATTCAACCATGTGTCCTTGGAAAGTTCAATTCTTTTACTGTTTTTTGTAAAAGGGGGATACTAAGACATAACTTGTTTGTTGTTTGTCTTTCATTTTTGAAGAATACCATGGACACCATGGGGTGAAAATGACAATACTGATAATAACATCTGTCCCCTACATTAACCCTCTATGGAATGAGATGAAAGAGAGAAGTTCTTAAAGGTGCTTGATGGATGTCCTTGGATTCAGAGAGCTTCAAAATGCTTTATGTTAGGTCTGATACCATGTTGGTCTGAATGATGAATTCATGCAAGACAGTATCTGCATGAGGAGAGAAAAACACCACAGCTGTTAAAGGGACCTTCAGGTTCCATCGATGCAAGACTGGCCACAGTATTGCTAAAGCCACAAAGTTTTGAGAGCATGGTTATGTCTATCTGCAGGAAGGGCTGAAATAGCTTAAGTGGGGATCCCAGCTTACCGGAATCCAAAAAAAAAAATTTAAATCTTTCTCACTTTTACCCTGAAGATGGAGCCATTTAACATTTTGGAAATGTTCTAGGTTTTTTTAAATTTTTTTTCTATTTTTTACAACACAATGACTTTACTATGGACTATCTATATGTCAGGATGGTTTGGGGGTTCATTAAAAAACAATAAGGTCCTTTAGTCATTGCTTCCTAAGCCATGGTAAGTGAAGCTTGGCGGGTTCTCATATAGTGATAGAAAAATGCTGACAGCAATTTATTCTGGTACCTTGACAACATTTAAAGATACTACCATCCCTTACTGCTTGCTTACCCATTCCTGGTCCTCAAATCCCTAGACTAAGAAAAGCAAATGTGGACTCTCGGAGCAAACACACTTAGACTTCCCTCCAAAGACAAAATCCTCTTAACTGAAACTAAAACTAATAGAAAACAAGACTGCATGCATTTTCTTTTCAATCTGCTGCCTGATTTTTCACAGAAGCAGTTCATACTCTCACCTCATTTCTTCAAGAGGAATAATGTTTTTATTTGAGAAATTTTAATCTGAATATGTGCATATGCATGTGATTTATTTTTGTTTTCAGGGCATGGGGCTGGGATGTTTGGACCAGTGTGTAAGGCACTCCCATTGCAGAAATTGACTTGACTTGACCCATGCAGATCTATAACTGGTCTGTAATTTCTCAATTTAGAAAAAAGGAGAGTTTCTTCTCTTAAAGTTTAAGGGAATTGATGTTGGTTACACAGCCAAGATATGTTATAGTTTGGACTTGATCCAAGTCTTTGTTACTTCATGGCTCCTTACACTAACATGCACGTGACACACATATATATGTGTGTACACAAACATGTGTGTACACACATGTGCATTACATTCACACAGAAACTCAAGACAAGGTTGAGGACTGGGTATGGTAAGCATGTACTAAACAGTTATGTGTCAGGCATTCTGTTAGGTGCTGAGAACACAGAGTTTAAAATGAAAGTTTCTGCTCTCATGGAGCTTATATTATACTAGAGAGACAACATATACACATGTAGTAACATATATGGAATAATTTTTTTAAAAGAACATGAAGTATTTTAAAGAGGAAAGACATATAACTTTCAGTTATGACCATTAATGAAAGCTTAATGTAGAAATTGATGCCTGGACCGAATCTTGAAGGAAATATAAAAATAATAATAGCTAGCATTTCTATTGGCACTGTGCTAAGCACTTCACAAACATCTTGTTTGAGCCTAAAAATGGGATTTCATCTTGGAAAAGTGAGTAAAGAGTATGTTCCAAATATGGAAGACAGTTAATGCTAAGGCAGGGATGGGGAGATGGGCTGCCATGTGTGAGGACAAGTCACACATATGGGGTTGACCATGGTGTTCAGGAAGAAGAAGAAAGATAGTCTGGAGCCAGGTTGTAAAAGACCTTTCTAAACCAAACAGAATTGCTCAGAAGCAGTAGTACAGACTTCCTAAAGTTTTCTAGTGGAGGAATAACTTAGTTGGAAAGAAAAATCACATTGGGAGCTGCATGGAGGATGACTTGGGGTGGGGAGAAAGTCAAATCAGGGAAACCAATTATCAGGCCATTGCAATAGTCTAGGTGAAAAGTGATTGGGGCTTAAACCAAGGTGATAGTTGGTAGAAGAGAACAGATATGGAAAATATTGATACAATTGGCAAGATCTGGAAATTGATGTGTGAAGTAAGAGACTATAAGGACTCAAGTATAACACTGAGGTAATAGTGAACCTCCAAGTTAGGTAACCCCATTTTAGGGTCTTGAGAATGGGGTGAGGGTTTCATATTTTTCAAAGAAATTTTTCAGTTTCATTTTTTCTAGAAATATACTTATTTTTAATGCATTAATGATCCACTTTCCATGGCACATGATTATTTATTTTGCATGAGTTCAGTTTCATGTGTGAAGGTTTAAAAATCAGTGATGGACATTAACACAGAATGGATATCATTTTTGGACCTTTCCAAGCCAATGGCAGATAGATGCTTTGATCCCAGGCTCTATGTTTTAGCAACCTCCTGTCTCTCTATGTGAATCTTCAACTTCCACATTTGGAAAGTAGATAAGACACTGTTTCTTGGTCAGTCAACAGACATTTATTAAGCACTTACTATGTGGCAGGCACTGTGCTAATTCATATACAAGTAGAAAGAAAGATGATTTTCCCTCAAGGAGTGCATATTCTAATGAACATCACAGAGAAGAAAGCTGAAAAAAAGGGGGAGAGAAAAAGATAGCTATATTGTCAAATACTTTTTACTGCCTACAAAATGTTTTCCTTGACATCATGCCTTTTCTCACTGTTCACTTCATATAGCCATTCTTGGGGGAAAGATGATAACGTTTTGTATTTACATCATTTTCATTTTCAGATATGTCCCTCCCCCTCCTCTACAGGGAGACCCATTAATTGTAAGAAGGTAAAAGAAAAAGAAAAACTGTTAAGAATAACATAGCTATTCTTTCCTGACTTGTCTTTGCTATTTCAAGTTTGTTCATTCACTAAGGACTGATATCAACATGTGGTGATTTCATATTACTATTGAAGAAAATAGAAAATTGCTGAAAGTTACCAAATTCCATATTTTGACTATCTGTTTTTCTTCTGCCAGTTTCACTTATGAATATAGTTTATACAGGGTCATTCAACTGACTTGGTTTCACTTCCATTTATTCTTTTTCTCGATTATCCCCTACTTCCCGAGGCAATACTGCTTATAATCTTCCACCATACCCCTTGATAGCATTTTGCAAATAAGTTCATGTTCTAATATTAATTGTTGTTGCATGTAGTTGTCTTTTCTCTACTTCATGAAGAAAATGAGTGAATGTTCACTAAGATAGTTTCTGGATGCTTTTGGCTTCCATGTTATGTTGACAGCTATGCTGTTTCCTGTACCATGTTTACTCGTAGTCAAAAAACAAACAAACAAAAATGATGCTTAGCATTCCTTTTACCACTATGCTTCTTCTAACACTTGGAAACCAAGGGCGTACCTAAGTCCAAAGTTAATTTTTAAATTTGTCCTTATTTCATAGTTTACAAGAAATAAAGAATTTGTTGGCTAACTAGTCAGACTACTGGTGATGAACCTCTTCATATATTGTCTTTAGATAAAGGGCTTAGTCTTTCCCTAGGCTTGTTATCCAGGGCTTTCTGGAGTCATGGAACTTATTTTGATTCCCTTGCTTTTGAGAACCAAAAGTCATCTCCAAACAATAGTAGTACATGCAATGTGCTTAATAAATGGTATTTTTTGTAGAATTTATATTTTCTAACTTCTAGTCGCTACAGTGCTCTTGTTATAATTGATGTCTTACAACTGTACTACAAAATATATTTTACAGACTGAAACTCTTGAAATCAGAGCTTAAAAAAGGAAGGCTAGTGATGGTGATGCAGAAAGAGAGAGAGAGAGAGAGAGAGAGAGAGAGAGAGAGACAGAGAGAGAGAAGACAGAAATCATTGAAATACTTTTTAAAAATATAGACAAGAATACAAGGAAATTCAAATGGAGACAAATAAGTAGGACAGCTTAGAAAGAACCACATTGAATTTATTATGCATTTTAAAAAAATAAAAACTATAAGTAATAGAGATTCGCAGTTTCATTTGCAAACCTCTGGTTGATGATTGTTTAGCTGAATAACAAAAAAGCCCTCTATATATGTTTAAAGGAAATAAAGTCTTAAGCTGAATTCTGGTATATTCTGACATACTAAGTACTCTCAATACATAGGGAGCATGGTGTAATAGAAAGGTACTGAGACCAGTTAAGACCTGGGTTCACATTCCATATCTGCTGCTTACTAAATGTATAACCATGAACAAACCATTTAACCTCATTTGATATCCAAATATTTACAGCTAAATAAGTACTCTGGCATCTGAACAGTATTGTTGTACAAATGTACTTTCTGTGCGATTTCGATCAAATCTAGTCACATTTTTTCTTCCTCCTTTCTTTCCTCTTCTCTCTGTCTCTCTTTCTGTCTCTGTCTCTCTTTCTCTCTGTCTCTCTCTCTCTTTCTTTCTGTCCTATCTCTCTCTTTGTCTCTCTCTCTCTTTTCCCCCACAATTGTACATAATACTGAAATTTAGTATTCTGTATGAAAGTGTAGTGGTACATCATAGTTATCATAATCTAGTTAATCAGTTTGCAACCACTAAGCATTTAGGACTTATTATAAGGTTTTTTCAGGTGCCCAATAGGCACAACTATAAACCTTCTGTACAAATAAATATTTAGTTTTATTTTGTATTGTTTTCTTGTGAAATATTCCAAGTAGTAATAGGGTTACCAGTTCAAAGGGCATAACCATATTTAGAGCTTTTTATGTAACTTTTTTTTATTTCTAGGCCATGCTACTACCTCTTTGGGTAGTGAGTTCTATATATTTTTTACTTATTGTATAAAGCAGTGTTGCCTTTCATTTGTCCTATAGTAGGCTTCCTAGTCTAGTGCTGTGCAATAAACTAAGGATCTAGGTCAGGTCCTGGCTCTACTACTTATTGGCTGGGTGACCTTGAGTAAATTACTTAACTTCTAGATCAAATTTCACTCATATAAAACTGGAGAAACGGAGTGGAAGAATCATAAAGGTGCCACCTAGTTTGAACTTTCTTAAAACTTCTTTCAAACTGAGTGTAAACCCTTATTCTAGTTTTCCAAGATACTAAAAATGTCTTAGATCATCCTCATCCTTACATTTTATTATTTTTATAGACTTCAGTTATATCCTTTTTTGCTACTCAACTTATTTCAAAGAGTTCTGATTTTATTTTCTGGTTTGTCCAGAGTAGTTCTTGTAGCCAGTTTATGATTTATTTTATCTTTTTTGGCCTTTTTCCAGTTTTCTGTTGTATCTCTTCAGAGGAGATATAAGAATTATATGAGTTACTCCGGGTCAAACTCTCAATAGTTTTTATGGTAGACTAATATTTTCTCTTTGGAGTAGTAATAATAGTATCGAGATCTTTTAATTAATAATTGTTATAAAAATCTTATATTTATCAGATGATAGTGACCTTAAAATCAGTGAGAAGGTTTTTTTATCTTTGACATCCTTAGTACCTCTCATAATGCTTATGTATAATAGGTGCTCAAAAAACAGTGGGTGGTTTTTTGGTAAATAAGTGGATGAGTTTAGAGACTGCAAAGCACTTTCTTACTTGTATCCTCATTTAATTCTTAAAAGAAGCCTGAGATCAAAATAATCTGCATTTTACATATGAAGAAGCTGAAACTCACAAAGGTCCAGCAAGTGTTGTCCAATGCTGTCTCAAAAGTAAATATGTAGTTCCTAAACTCAAAATATTTATAATTTAACCAAAGAGATAAGACACAGAAACTAAAAGTTAAGTGAAAAATCCTTATTCAGGCGAGCAGAATGGTGAGAGACCCAAACCCATGCCAAAAGAGGATCCGTTAAATAACGGGAAGTGTTTTCCCTTAAGAAGACCTGGTAGTTGGTGATGGAGTCTCTTTTCAACTGTCTGACGGGCTATCTCACTGGGAGAGTTTATCTACTGCCACCACACCACCACTACTACTAAAAAATAATAGCAATAGTTTATATATATATATATATATATGTATATATACACACATATGTGTATATATGTATACATAAGATGTAAATATATATGTATACATATGTAAAGTGCCTTCTAAACCTTAAAGCTATCTTTTCACATGGTTGCCTCATTTGTTCTTTATAGCCACCTGGTAAGAGAGATGCTTATTATTCCATTTCACAAATGAGGAAACAGGCTGAGTTGAGGGATTTTCCCAGAGTCACACAGCTACTAAGTTTCTGAGACAAGATTTGAACTTAAGTCTTCCTGACTCTTAAGTCCTGATATTCTATCCATTGTGCCTCCCAGTTGATTTGGGCTTCTTTTAAGGAAAAATTTCCTAATAATTAGAGCTGCCAAAATGGAATTGACTGCTAGAGGCAGTGATGCACCTACCTCACAGGGTTTCTGTAAGGATCAAATGAAATAATTCATTTACAAAGCACCTTGCAAGTCTTAAGGCACTATATAGATATTTGCAATTATTAGTTATTATTGGAAGGTATTGAATTCTCCCTCCCTTTGCTAGAGGTCTCCAAACAGAAACTACAAGACCTCTTGTCTGAGATAGGGGTAGAGAAGATGTTTGTTCAAGTATGGATTGAACTGAATTGCCTCTAAGGTCATTCCATTTATGCATCAGACAAGACAGTACAAGACAGTAAGCATTGATTAAGCACCTATTATGTTCAGGCATTGTGTTAAGTGCTTGGGATACAAAGAAAAAAAAAATACCTGTCTTCAAAAAAGTAACTTTTTGATGGAGAAGACAACATGCAAATAACTGTATACACACATACAAACACACAATGTAAACAGAAAATATTCTCCGAGGGAAGGCTTTAGCAGTGGGATGAAGGAGTTGGGAAAAGCTTCTTTCTGAAAGCTCAGGCTTGAAGAAAGTGAGGAAGAGGAAGAAGCCAGCAAGCAGAGATTTCCAGGCATGGAGAAAATGCATGGAGTCAGAGGAGGGGTATATCGGAAGAGTATATGTTAGGAACATCAAGGAGGCCAGTGATTGGATTATACAACAGAGGGGAAAGGGTGTGGATTAAGGTTTAAGGATACTGAAAAAAGTAGTAAGAGGAGTGGTTATGCTTTTAAAGACAGGATTTTATAATCCTGGAGGTAATAAGGAACCACTGGATTTCATTAAATAGGAGAGTGACATGATCACTCCTGGGCTGCAGGAAGATCAGTTTGATAGAGTGGAAGATGAACTGACATGGGGAGAGAACTGAGGCAGAGAAGCCATCCAGCAAGTCAGTGCAGTCATGAGGTAATCAAGGCCTATATCAGAATATTGTGGCACTTCCAGGAGAGATAAAGGAAATTAAAGATATTGAGGGAAAATCAACAGGACAGATTGGATGTGGTGTTGAGAGAGAGAGAGAGAGAGAAAGAGAGAGAGAGAGAGAGAGAGAGTTAGAAGTTGAAAATGATAGCTGTCTTGCAAGTCTGTATGATTAAGAGGTTGGTAATTAGGAAGAAAGGAGTGTTTTTGGAAAAATAATGAGCTCAGTTTTAGATATATTGAGTAGAAGAAGTTAATGTGATACTGAGTTCAAGATATCCAGAAGGTAGCTGGAGATGTGAGACCGGAGAGGCAGGAGAGAGGTTAGGGCTGGATAAATAGATCTGAGAATCAGCTGAAGAGTTTCTATCATTTTAGTTACCTTTTGGAAGAGAGTTTAACTGCTGCTGCCACCTCCACCATCACCACTATCACCACCACTACCACTACAACAAAATAATAATTACAGCTGGCGTGAATATAAAACTTTGAGGTTTACAAGGTACTTCATACATACATACATGCATACATACATATATATATATATATATATATATATATATATATATATATATAGCCTCATTTGATCTTCATAATAATCCCGTAAGGTAGGAGTTCTTCATTTTACAAATGAGGAAACTGAGGCTGAGTTAAGTGACTTTTCCATTGTCACACAGCTACTAAGTCAGCCATTATTAACTAGGACACTATTAAAGAGGAACTCAAGGCAATACAAAATGTGTCAAGACATCATGATATTGATGGACAAATAAATTGGCATTCTTTAAGCGTGCATTGTGTGCCAGGCACTATGGGTAATGTTGGGGAGAGTAAGAAAAAGAAACCTCCTCACAATAGGTTTCCAATAGCTAAGTAATGTGGGCAGTAAATGCTGTAGGAACTCAGACTAGAGATCAGTAATTCCTCACTCCTGCTACCTTACTAACCCATTTTATTTCTGATCACCAATCTCACTATTTTGTAAAGCTTAAAGAAACACTAGAGAAATATGTCAATATTATAATTATTTAAATATGTTAGAAGACACGATCTTAGTAGCAATCTTTGTAATACTCTGCTGTTAATAATTTTTAATGCAGAAAAATGGCTGCTTATTTCTACCCTTTGCATCCAATTTGAAGATCAGTTCCCTATAACTCTAATATATTTTATTGGAATCATAATTCAGATAAAATAATGTCCCCTCTCCCCAAAATTCCCTAAGGACAGCTAGGCAGTTTAGTGGATAGAGCATTGGACCTGGAATCAGAAAGACCTGAGTTCCAGTCTGGCCTCAAATGCTTCCTAGATGTGTGATCCTCCTCAAGTCACTTAAAACTGTTTGCCTCAGTTTTGTCATCTGTAAAATGAGTTGGAGAAAGAAATAGCAAACCACTCCAGTATCTTTACCAAAGAAACCATGAAAACCCAAATGGTATCATGAAGAGCTGAACATAACTAAAATGAGTGAGTAACAACAAAATCCCTAGACTAAATTTTGAAGTCCATTTCCTTACTATATAATGTGACTAATGTTAACTTGCATCTAAGAAGTGGCATGGGGCAGCGAGGTGGTGCAGTGGATAGAGCACCAGTGCAAGAGTCAAGAGGACTTGAGTTCAAATCTCACCTCAGACACATGACATTCACTAGCTGTGTGACCTTGGGCAAGTCACTTAACCCCAATTGCCTCCTCCTGGGTTATCTCCAGTCATCCTGATGAATATCTGGTCACTGGATTCAGATGGCTCTGGAGGAGAAGTGAGGCTAGTGATCTGCACAGGCCTCCCTCACTGAAAACAAAGTCAAGTGCAAGTCATGTCATCATTTCTCTGATGGCATGGTCTTCTTCGGCAACGAAGGGTGAATGCACACACACAAGAAGTAGCATAAAGCATAAATAATAATATATGGTAATATTGTAATTATAGCTGATCATTCTAATATGTTAAAAGGACACGAATAAGGACTTTGACCTCTGATGCTTACCATCTCTGTGATCTCAGAGAAATCGTGTAACCTCCCTAGGCCTTAGTATTCTTATCTTCAAAATGACAGAATTGGACTAGATAGCCTCTGAGGACCATCTCAACTTTGGATCTTTGATACTGTGATCTAAGACTTCAGTTTGTTGGGAATATTCTTTACGGAAGAGACCTGCCTGGGAATGGACAGGAATCAAAGTATGAGCAGACATTGTGATCTGTAAGTCACAGATCTGCTAAAGGAAGAAAAAAAGGAAAATAATCTATTTCTGAGACAGTTCAGTTTTTTAGAATGCCCTTAATCTTGACTCCTACCATAAAAAAATCTTTTGCTGAAGTGACCTCATTTTCTTTTTGTATTTTAGGCAACATGGTAAGTAAGCATGAGAAGAAATAACTGTAGAAATTAAATGTATCTCTCCTGTTTTTGAAATCCTGAATGATTAGAAAAGTCAACCATCTGTTAGAAATGGGTTATAAAATTTTGTTATTTTAAAACGTTTTTTTTTTCTCAAGGCAAGAAGAACACTCAAGCCCTTAAGGACTTTCTGGACTAATAATTTATGACTTAAATTTGACCTTCCTTTGTTCTACTAAGGTTTTTCCTTTGACTTCCATGGGTATTTGTTTTAAGCTATTGAATAAGGAGATATCCCAAAGGATGAGGCTTGTTTTGATTTTGTAATCATGTATTTATAACCACTCAGTTTCATTAATATCTTGTAACTAGGTCATAGTTATTGTTCACTGAGCTCACTGATGCAAAAGAAATAATAATACAAATTATTTTCATGTTTGGGTATGCCATGATTAGCATCTAATAGATTCCTAAGGACCATTCTTCAAAGGTTAAGTTACTCAGGCAACATTTAATAAACACTTTTTGTGTTCAGACTGCTCTTTCCCCCCTCCACCTTTTGAGTGATACAGGTACACAAAAAAAGGACAATAGATTACATTCCTGGAAGGAATCTTAGATATCATTTAGTCCAACACACACATTTTATAGATGGGGAAACTGAAACCCAAAGAGAATAGACTTGACCAAGGTCACACAAGTTTTAGATATATATCTTTGACTAAAGTCTTTCCACCCTATCATACTTCTTCCCTGAAGAAGTCCCTCACCTTCAAGAGGTTAAGAGACTATTTGAGAATACAGTTATTTTCATATTTTCTGTTCTAACTCTTACCGAAGAAACACATACGTGAATGCATATTGTTTTATGAGCACAGGCTACATAAAGGTAGTAAAATAAAACATGTGCAAGCATTGAAAATTCAAGAGTATATCTACATAGAAACCTAGGAATGAGGGTCAATACTTTACATAAGTCTTGTAACTGTATCTATAAGGGTGTGTATAAATACACATACATATTATACCATTTTGATGGCATATGAAACAAAAAGCATACAAAATTAGCAAGGGGAAACTTCTTAAATGAGGAATTGAATTTGAAGTACAGAAAAGCTATTAAAAAGATAGGTGTGAAGTGGAAAAAGATGGATATTCCTAGGATAAGAAATGGCATATGAAAGTGAAAGGTCAGAACAACGATGAGCCAAGTATATGAGAATTACAGCAAACAGATTTTTTTGTTTGGTCAGAGTAAAATGTCTTTGTCCGTGGGTCTAAGCCAGGAATGGGAAACCTGTGGACGCAAGACCCCAAGAGGTCCTCTAGGTCCTCAAGTGGGGCCCTTTGACT
>CM053769.1:64365328-64468287 GCA_028658325.1 Potorous gilbertii
CTGGTTTTGGAGTGATGGATGATTAAAAGCCTGGGTAGTGACATGGAAGTGTTTGAGAAAGGATATTCTAGCTCCTGTGTGTGGGATGGATTGGGTATGGAAAGAGACCAGAGATAGTAGAAGCAACTAATTATGCCCTTATCCCAGCTGAAAAAATTAATGCAACTGCCCAACACACCCAGAAGAATGCTAACGCATTTCTCAGGATCTATTCATATGGTAGTGAATTTTCCTTCTTTTTTTCCTTTCCTTGTCCTCCCTCTTCTCTACTTTCTTCCTATATTCTTCTTTCTTCCTCTCGCTTTCCATTCCTTTCTTCCTTTTTCCTATTTTTTGCTCTTTTCCCTTCCTCTCACTCCCTCTTATCCCTCTCTGCTCTTTTCCTTTCTCCTTCCCTCCTTGTTCCCTCCCTCAGTCCCCTCCTTCTTTTTTCTTCCTTCCTCCCCTCTTTCTCTCCCTTCCTTCCTTCCCTCCCTCCTTCCTTCCTTTCTTTCTTCCTTCCTTCTTTCCTTCTTCTTTCTCTCACTCTTTTCCTCCTCTTTTCCTTTTCTCTCTCTCTTCCCCTTCTCTCCCTCTTTGCTCTCCCTCAATTTCCCTTTCCCTTTCCTCCTTCTTTTCTTTTCTTTCCTTTCTTCCTTCCAGAAAGATTTTAGTATATAAATATAATGGCTAGCATCCATTTATTCTTGAGCCTGACTATAACAGTGAGAAACAGTGAAAGATTATATGAAGAATTAAGCATCAATTATTGCCTTTAGCTCAATATAATGGTAGGAAAACAAAGAATCCTTTGTAAAGTCAGTTGCTTAAACTTGCCATGACTTCTCTGTCTCCCTCTTTGGGAAAGGGAAGCAGTATACAATATCTGGAAAACCATCACTCCAAAGGAGAAATCAAGTTAATATATACGTATACAAATCAATTTACATACTTATAGACATACATGTATATTATTATACGTATGCATATATGCATAGTGTAATATATATCCTTTAGATCTTTCTTCTAATTTTTTATTTTCTAGGTATGAATATTGTACCAGTTTTAAAAATCAAGTGCTAGATTATGTTCATCCTTCATTTTCGAAGAATATGCCATCAGAGAAATGATGACATGACTTGCACTTGACTTTGTTTTGAGTGAGAGAGGGCTGTGCAGGTCACCAGACTCACTTTCTCCTCCTGAGTCATCTGGATTCAGTGACCAGATACTCATCAGAATGAATGGAGATGGCCCAGGATGAAATGGGAGATCTTAACCTTTTAGGCTAAGGCCTTTTCAGGTACTCACTTAAAGTGAGGTAATGCCCATTCAGTGAATAGGTCTCTTTAAAAGTATTCAGTGGGATGACCCCTTTAATAGAAAAGAAAAAGATAGATAAATAGATGAATCATGTTGGGAGAGGCAGGAGTCTCAGGGTTGTTGTTTTGAAGAGAAACTGCCACTGTTGTCCTTTACTGTAAGCCAGGAGGGTCCAAAACCAACCATTGAGGGGAGGTTGGGCAGGGACCCATTGTTGTTCAATCTATGGGCTTCAGAGTGCACTGGGTCTGAGGTTGTAGGGGAGAAAAGAAAGGAAGGAAGGGTGCGCTAGATAAAACTGAGAGTAAAGAAGTCTCAGCATTGATGTGACCAAATATCAGGGAGGGGATTGGGGCAGGGAGGCGGGGAGGTAGAGATGTAGAGAAATGGGAAGTTAATGGCTAACCTAGTAATGTCATCTCTTGCAGTGTGTCTTTTAGAAAATGCAAATCCTTATGAGACAGGCTGTATCTATAATGCCATTAATGTGATTTCTGGCACAAATAGTTCAGCAATAACAAAAGATATCAATTTAATTTTTCTGAGATGCTTAGGCATCACACTATATTTTAAAGGTACAATGGGATGTGCCCATCTTGACATTTTTATCATGATCAAATGATTTGAAAGGCCATTTTTTACTTTAGTAATGAAAGGATGTTGTATAATAACAGAGGAAGCAGGGCTGGCGGTAGAGTGAAAGGTATTTTAAAAATACTTATGTGAAAATTCATTCATATAGAGAGTTACTGGTCTTAAAACTCTTCCCACATACAGTCATCTGCTACTTAGTCTTTGAGAGTTATCTGAAGGACTGAGAGGTTAAGGAACTTGTTCATGGTCATGTAGACGATACGTATCATATGCAATACTTGAACTCAGGTTTTCCTGACTCAAAAGTTAATCTCCAGTCCCCTCCGTTGTGTCGCCTTGTAGAATAGAGGGATAGTTACAGTTTCAAATAATGCACTAAATGGATTATATGATGAAATCGACTTGGAAGGCTGTTGACTCTGACTGGGGAAAAAGAGTCTCATTTCTCCTCAGTAGTTTTAGATTTCTGGAAAACCAAGTAAAGCTCTCTTAATACTTGGAGTCTTTTTGTCTCCCATCTGTTCTTGTGCTATCATCGTGTTTACCAACAGCTGTCTGATTGGTATTATGAAGCTTTGAATAACTATTATTAAAAAGTCATCATGTAACACACACTGATGCTGATAAGTCAACAAACATTTATCCAACACTTGCTAGATGCCAGACACTTGTGCTAACCTCTTTAGGAATACAAAGGAAGAGAAAAACAGTCCCTTCCCTCACAGAGCTTATATTCTCATTTCTGAGGCAACATATAAATTGCTAGGCACATACACAATATATGCAGAGTAGATGAAAAACAGTCAAAGGCAGGAGGAATCATTAGCACCTGGAAAGAATGATAAAGACATTCTAAAAATGGTAGATTTTCAGCTACATCTTTAAAGAAGCCAGGAATACTTAAAGAAGGAGTTTAGAGTGAGAACATTCCAGACATGGGAAATGGCCAGTGAAAACACATGAGAACTGGAGATTGGAGTTCTGTGTTTTAAGGTAGAGTAATGAAGTCAGAGGTTCTAGGTTGATGAATATGAAGAGGAAAGCAAAGCATCAAAAGACTAGAAATGAAGGAATGGGTTGAGTCATGAAGAAATTCAAATGCCAAACTGGGGAGTTTATTTTTGGTCTGAGGGGCAATAGGTGGTCATAGATATTCATTGAGCATGGTAGGGTTGTGGTGATGTAGTCAGTGATGCACTTTAGAAAAATCATTTATGCCACTGAATGGAGGATGACTTGTAATGGGAAGAGATGGGAACAGGAACACCCGTTAGAAGATAGCTTTTGTATACTAGACAAGATATAATGAGAACTTGACCTAAGGCCAGGGTTATGTGAATGGAGAGAAGGGGTTGTATATGAGAGGTTCTATGAATGTAGACATGACTAGATGTGGCAAAGGATTGGATATGTAAGGTGAGCCAGAGTGAAGATTTGAGATTGATGCGAATGTAGTTAGTATGGTTGACTGAGAGCATAGTGATGCCTTTGACAGTAATAGAGAGTTTGAGAAGAATGGAATTTTTCAGAGGAAAGATGATGAAGTATGTTTTTGACATGATGAGTTTAAGACCTTTGACAAATATCCTGTGGGACCTTTCATTTGAGATAACCAAAAGGCAACTGACTGAATACATAGATTTGGGAATCATTTATACAGAGAAAATAATTGAACCCATGGAAGCTGGAGACATCACCAAAGGAGATAATAAGGATATGATGTGGGTGAAGAATCAGCAAATGATTCTAAGGAGTGGTCAGACAGACACAAGGAGATCCAGGAGAACACATCTATCTGTTTACAGATATTCAAAGGACTTCTGGTGTAGCACTGGTCTGGGATAGTGTGGATTTAAGAGGAAATACCACCAATGTGACATTTGCTCATCATATGACAATTTTTTTTAACGACTTATACTCATATGCTTATTTTTATAATTCAGAATGAAACTTCCAAAATGGCAGCCTAGTGGAGAGAGTACTGGACTTGGAGTCAGGATGCTCTCTGTTTGAATCCTGCCTCAGATCCTATTAGTTGTAGGACCATGGGCAAGTCACTGAACTTCTCGGACTCAGTTTCATCATCTGTGAAATGAGGGTGACAATAGCACTTACCTCAACTAAGTGTGTTGTGAGGACCAAAGGTATAATTCATATAAAGTATTTTGAAAACCTTAAATAATCTGTAAATGTTAGCTTATTAAAAAAAACATTGCTAATGACATAAAAGAAAGCATAATCCAGTAGCATGAGTACTGAAACTAGAGTCAGAAGACCTGGTTTCTAAACGTGGTTCTCTACCACATACATCTGTGTGTATTTGTTGAATGAGACCTCTACTTTGAAATATTATACCTGTGAAGACAATTGAGTGAGAAGTGATGTGCCAAATGAATGAGAATTGGATTTGAGTCTTTACCATTTAACATCTTTCAGGGCCTCAGTTTCCTCATCTGTAAAATAGGGGGATAGGCTAGATGATATCTGAGATTTCCTCCCATTATAAGGCTCATGAAATGATACAGTCACTATGATGGCATTTCAAAATGCAGTTGCTACACAGTCAATACATTTCCAATTCAATAATAGTTAATGTTTACATATAATTCTGAAATGCTTTACATATTTTTTAATTTTATCCTTACATCATCTCTGTGAAGTATGCAATGGCAATGTTATTATGCCTATTTCAGACGCTAGGAAACTAATGCTCAGAGAGATGAAATAAGTTGTCTGTAGTCACACAGGTAATAAGTAGCACTGCCAGAATTCAAAGCCATGTCTACTGATTCCTAATCTAATAATCAATGACACACAACCACAGAATTTTAGAGTTGAAAGCTTGCTTTATTTTTCTTAAAATAGAGATCTTTAGAAGAAACTATTAGTCATCATGATGTAATGAGTTTTCCAGAAATAGAATGACTTGCCTCATGTAGTAGATGCCTCCCATACCCTTGCCCCAGAAATATTCAAGCAAAAGCTTAATGACTGCTTGTCAAAGGTCTTGTAAAAGGAATTCTTTCATTGTGGATTACATTGAATGGTTTCTGCATCTCCTTCTATCTTTGAGATTCATGATTCTGTTACAATGAGTTTCTTGAATTAGAAGGACAGTCGTTCATTTAGGAACATTGTAGAAATTCTAGCAATTATCAAGTAACATACATGCCCATATACGATGCCCATTTCCCCTACCCCCAAAGGCCAATTTCCACCTGAAAGCTGTGTATAGACTTAGTAATTGTTGACCCCTCACTCAAAATCCCTGAACCATGGGCTGCCCGACAAATCGTATAAAATATGGTGCTCAGAACATCATGCCATTAAGTATTTTATCTTTCTGGCAATGGACTCTAAAAGGTTTAGAAGCTTAAATTAGAGCCCCCATTTACAATAAGTTAGTAGAAAAACACCATATGCCTTTACATCTTGAGTATAGGGTTTCTTGGAAGTGAAAGTGAATGACAACATGCCAGGACCAGTAGCCAAAACTTGAAGATTGGAGCCTGACTTTATGTTTGGCAAGTTCACTAGGATTCAGGGTTTTGTCTACTTGTGCGGTTGACCTTGACGGCAAGATACTGTGCTTTCCTCTTTGCATTCTGTCATTAATCAGTCCTGAAGCATCTCACAAACAGACAGTTTGGTTGGATTGAATAATGTGTTGCTGTTTTCTCATCTAATACATGTGTTTGAATAAAGTTAGGTCACCTATAAGGATAGGTTTGGGTGTTCAGATGGGAGGGGAATGGAATATATAAGGCGAAGAAGAAATTATGAGATGGCTCTTCATGGTCAGATTTCCCATTAGTTAATTATAAATGTTGCATTTCTAATCATGTGTATGTTTTTTACTATGACCATGCTACATGTGGTTTTTTCCTGCAGTGGAAATCATAATAGAATTATGAGACATTTTTTTAAAAATGTGGAAAAATTGCTTAGCCTATTGAGTCATTCTTGAGAATTTTTGAGATTTAATTTTGATATGATTTTAAAAAGTAAGATTCTGATCACAGATTTATCTAGTTTGCTTCAATTTTTATATACCCCAAAAATAAAAATTAAGTTTTATGAATTTCTCTATTTTTATTTTTGCATGTATACATATACATATATGCATATATGTGTGCACATATTTATGACATATGCATATGTGTATATATGTGTGTGTACTAAAATTGATGAAGGTAAAAAGTTAACATTACCCATTACCCATAAGCTTATTCAGTAAGAGAGAGTTTCACAAATTAACACAAAGACATGATAGGAAGAAAAAAATCAAAAGTTTATATGTTTGATGTTCTGTAAAATATGGGAGAATCTGAAAATTTCAGAAGACCTGTAATTGGCAGACACTACTAAGGTATTAGCATGAAACTGAGTTTCTGTATTTTATATTCTAATGAGCATCAATCCTTTGTATAAGTAAAGTTTTCCTAAAACTTTATTCCCCTAGGAGGTAAGGACTCATTAAAAAGATTGAGGGAGAAGCCAGAAGGATTCTCATCATTATGTATGATACTTTAATAGATGTCTGATTAGAACGGTATTTTTACTCCCTCAACTGGAGTCTTGCTCCACCACATTTCATTTTTTGTTCAATCTCATTCTTGTATTCTCCTGAATTCTCCATAGATGCTTCGCCCAACACATTTTTGACCTTTCTTTTAAGTTTGTGGGGAATCCAAAATTTCCTTGGTTCAAGCACAACGTGAACAGTTGTCTTACCTGTCACTCTTTTTCACATAGGACAACCTATGTCCTTTTCTGATCATTTTTCTTCTTGATGATTCCTCCAGTTCTCAGGCCCAAGTTGTTGGAAATGTCCCAAAGTCTACCCATAGCTACCCATCTATCTACCTTTCCATTTTCCTTTGGTTTATTTGCAATTTCAAGTCTTCAGGGGTTGTGGGAATTCCTGGATTCCCAGTCATCTAGCATCACCAGATTTTTTAAAGATGTTTTAAGCTGAATTTTGGTGACAACAAACCATTTGGTATCACAAAAGGCCCACAAGGGCACTTTCAAATTTTCCTTCAGTAGTACAATAACTTTCCATTTTAAGCACTGAAGATTTAACCATTAGTGAAGTCTCATTTTTCTCTTCTCTGCTCCACCTAATCCCTTTAAATGATCATTAATATGTTACATCCCCCCTACACTGGGAAACTTAGTTTGAAGAGGATTAGTTCTTCTAAGTACTAAAGTAAGATATTCCCAATGCACTCCTTAGAAAGTTCCCCGTTCTTTGGTTATGGTGAAGAACGCCTAGCCTATTAACTCAGTGATAGTAGTACTTGTACCCTGTCAAGTCAAAATGCTGTTTGTATCTGACTAATGATGGAGGTGGAGACAGGAGTTGCATTTCCTTGCCTCTAGGAAACTTTGATAAAATGAATAATGTCTTTCATAGTTACTGATTTGTCTTTTACTTCTGTCTCCCTTTTTCTTTCTTTCTTACCCCATCTCTCTCTCTCTCTCTCTCTCTCTCTCTCTCTCTCTCTCTCTCTCTCTCTCTCTCTCTCTCTCTCACACACACACACACACACACACACAATCTGTGCTGTCTCTCCCCAATATCTGTTTTTAAGATAGCACCATTAAGCAAGATCTTATCCCTATGACTGAAGGTAGAAAAGCTGCCTGAAAATAGAATCAATAGAAAGGATCTTTCACTGTTCCCTCTCAGCAGTTATTTTAGACATTTAGACTCTAGAGAAGCTTTAGTAAAGACAGTAATTTTACAGCAGATTTCAAGGTAGGCAAGGAACATATAAACCATATGGTATACTTAATTCCAAATAAAGATCCCAATTCATTGCTTGGAAAGCATTTGCAGTGGGGGAAAAAGGTACATTCATTTAATAGTGCGAAATATTTGGTAAATTCGGATCTGTTTTGTGAAAAGGAAGGATATATGTATGTTTATATACATTGCCTATGTATGTTATAAAGTCTCTATGTGTGCCACATGACTATGTAATAAAATTTTCATATCATTTATAGTTTCCTTTAAATTCATTATAGAGATGATTGTGGCTGTGCTGTTTTGAAACTAAAGTCAGGATGGTCTCATTTATTTGTGTACCCTACAATACCAGCCTCTAAATAAGTAGTATATTCTGAATAAATGACCTATTGACATCACTTAGTCAGTCAATAAGTAATATTGGGAGATCATAAATTTAGAGTTGAAAGGGAAGCTTGTCCAACCCCCTCATTTTAGAGATGAGGAAACTGAAGCACAGAATGGTGAAGTGACTTACACAAGGTCACAACAATAATACGTATGGTACCTGGGATTTGAGCCCAGGTCTTCTGACTCAGATTTCCTATTCCTTAGTGTACTGTGCTACCTTCTTACTGAACTCTCATAGACCATGGAGCACTCCTCTTGGGAACTTGGGTTTTGTAGTCAATAATCAATATGAACCCTGACCTCAAGGAATTTACATTGTAGGGTAGGGGAGAGATTGCCAGACTTGAGGTCAAGAGGCATGGGTTTGAAATTTAGCACTAAAACTGACTAGCCATGTATCCACCACTAATTCACTTCGACTTTCTGCACCTTGCTTCCCTCGTTTATGTAACAGATGCCTCAAATGTTGTAACGCCAAAGGTATTAGAGAAATGGGAATCGTTATATGACTAACTGATTGCCCTTAGAGATCACCCAGTGACAGAACCGTGGTTCAAGAGGAGAAGGGGACTTCAGAGGCTATCTCATCCAACTCTTTCAGATACAGAAACTGAGGGCCCTGGAGAAGATCCTTTGACTCCAGAGCCATTATTTTGTTCCATATTACTGTCTCTTTGTCTCATGTCTTTCCTTAATCTAATTCATCCTCTTCACAGTTATCCAACTGACCTTCCTAAAGTATAGGTCTGACCCCCTATTTGAGTCACTCCAGTTTCTCCCTATTCCCTCCAGACTAATATAGGAAATCCTTTGACTTTTAAAGCACTTCATTACCTGATTCCCCTCTAACTTTCCAGTCTTCTCCTATCTTCTACCCCTTTTTATACATACTCTGATCCAATGATATTGACCTCAATACTATTCTTTGCATAAGCACTCCATCTCTTGACTATTGCCATTTTCACTGGCTCTCTCCTGTGCCTAGAATTCTCTTTCTACTCATCTTTAACTCTTGGTTTCCCTGGTTCCTTCAAGTTGCAGATAAAATTCTATCAGTTCTCCTTAGCACTAGTGCCTTCCCTATGAGATTGCATAGCAAGGTCCTCTATTGTATCCTGGGCCATCTCCAGTCATCCTGATAAATATCTGATCAATGGATCCAGATGGCTCAGGAAGAGAAAGTGAGGCTGGTGACCTTGCACAGTCCTCCCTCACTCAAAACAAAGTCCAGTGCAAATCATGTCATCATTTCTCTGATGTCATGATCTTCTTTGAAAACCGACAAACACAACATACCAAGTACATATGTATTTTCATGTTATCTCCCCTTTAGACTAGAAGTTCCATGAAGGCATGGGATTTCTTGCTTTTTGGTCTTTCTTTTGCATCCTCAGCATTTGGCACTGAGCCTAACTCGTCATTTTTCAGTTGGATCCAACTCTCTGTGACCCCATTTGGTGTTTTCTTGGTGAAGATACTGGATTTGACTTGTTGTGTATCATAATACTTCTAGTCCTTCATTTTGTTGCTGGAGAAGCTGAGACCAAAGGGAAACTATTACTTGCCCCAAGGTGAAACAATAAGTTGCAGAGAAGGGGTTTGTAAGATGATAGACATGATCATGGATCTAGAACTGGAGGCCATCCAAACAAACATTCCCATTTTACAAATGTAGAAACTTAGACCCAAGAATGTTGTGTAATATGTTCAAGGTCACCTCTCTAGTAAGCATCTGGCATAGGATTTGAATTGGTTTCCTGACTCTAGAGCCAGTGCTCTTTTTGCTGTTACACACAGACTTCCAGAATTCTTGTCTTTTTTCAACCTTATCATTCTGACTTATTTTACTTTCTTAGCTCATCATTTTTCTCTTCATGGACAGGGCCTGAGCTGAAATTTCTTTGTTCTGTCTGAATTTTCTCAGATCCCAAATTAGTAGAGCTCAAATGATTAAGGTTTAAAATATATTTTCTTTTGAGTGTTCAGCAGCTCCACATTCACTTAAACTATTACTTTTACTGAATTTTTGAGGTGTTGTAAAATGTCAGGATTGCCTAATCTGTCAGCCTACATTATTAAAACATTTCAGCAACATGAGTTCACAGAATTTTAATAAATCAGAGAATATTTTTTTTTCAGGTTTGGAAGGAACCTCAGCGGCCATGTTGTCCAACTGGTACCTGATAGTCTCTTTTATATCATACTCAACAAATGGTCATTCCACTTGTACATGACTTCCCCATTCCTGGGGGAAAAGATGCGTTCATTTGATAGTGTGAAAAAGTGGAAAATTAATTAAATTTCACAAACCAGAAAGGTATGCTCTATCATAGAGTGGATAGAGCATAGGACTTTTGGATTAAAAGACTAGTACACATCTCATCTCAGACACATACTAGCTGTGTGTGATCCTGGGCAAGTAACCTCTATGCTTGTTTCTCATCTATAAAATGAGGAGGGTAGGCTTGATGACCTGTGAATTTTCTTCCAGCCCTAAATCTCTGCTCTCCTGCCTCATATCTCTTCCTCCTCCAATCCATCTTTCAATCCATTCATTCAACTGTCAAGGTAAATTTTCTAAAACACAGGTCTGATCATGACACCCACTCCCATTCCCTCGTCCTCAATGAACTTTAGAGGACTTCTTTTACCCCCAGGATCAAATACAAACTCCTTTTGCCATTCAAAACTTTATATAACTTGGGCCCATCCTGCTTTTATACCTTTCTTAGTCTTTACTCTCTATAATCCAAATAACCTGGCCTACTTGCACTTCCTTGAAAATAGTATTCCATTTCCTTTCTACAAGTTGTCCTCCATTCCTGTAATGCTCTGCCCTCTCACCTTCCCCTGTTGGTTTCATGGCTTCTTTTAAGACTCACCTCAAATCCTACTTACTAATGCCTTCATCATTAATGTTATTTTTCATTTACCCTGTATTTATCTTGTGAATAATTACATATGCACTGTTTTCTCCATTAAAATATAAGTTCCTTGAGGGTATATACTGTTTTTTGCTTTTCTTTTTATCTTCAGAAATTAGTATATTGTCTACTATTCAGCAAGAATGTTATCTATGCATCTTGACAGATTTTATGATCTTACCCTTCTTTAATGCAGAATTAACACAGAACACAGTCTCTTAGCTAATAACTACATGTTGGGAAAAGCCAAAGGAAATTGTGGCAAAATCTATATAAAGGATGAATGAAAGTTTCTATCCTATCATTTTGGTGGGAAAAACTAAGTAGAAAAGATTATTAGGTTTTGTTGAGATGGGGCCAAGATATGGACGATGAAAGGATGTTAGAAATTTTTTCCCCTTGTATTTGATTAAATTAATCTAAGCACCAGATAATTTCCCAGGAGACTAAAGTTTTCATTCAAAAGAATCTATCCCCAAAGAAACAGAAGTATGAGTTTTCCCATGAGCCACATTAAATGGAGTTCTGGCATTGCCGGTGCTGCACAGAATTAAACAAGGTGAGTGATTAATCTTCCATTTGGTCACTCTTAGTTTTTATTGCATGAGAGTAACATTAAAAAAAATCTTCACCCAACCTCAAATATTTTCAGACCAGATAACCAAAACTGGATGGGGAGAAATAACATACAATTCTAGCAATGTCAACACTATTATTTTCATTTTTCTGACATTGTCAGCTTGTTATTTGTGCCATTTCTCAGAATAATAGAATTTATTCAGGCAATTTGGCTTTAATATGTGTGATACAAATCGGCCAATGCAATGCTTATGTATCATGTTAATAATCTCTGATTCATGCTTTTTCTTTGCAAATTGGAACATTGATTTCCTCTTTTCACTCTCCTTGAGGTAGGGGGAAGGGTTTATACTATACAGTAGTTACACCATTTCAGTATTTGTTGAGCTCCTGTTCTGTAGAAACAGCATACTAAGGACGGGCAAGAGCTCACAATAAAACAATGGAGATGACTCTTGTTCACAAAATATATATAGACTTAAAAAAATTCTGTGTAATTTATTCTTAGAGAGTGGTCTTGGGTTACTCTGAGGTTAAATGACTTATCCGTGATCACACAGCTAATATACATTGTATGAAGAGCTTCCCACCTCTTCCTAATTGCCACTGTGATGTGTTGCCTATACAACTACACATACACACATATACATATATATGCATATCTGTGTATACACAGATATACACACATATATATATAATTATTCACACACAGATACGCAAAAATATATATATATTTGTGTATCTGTGTGTGAATAATTAAGTCCTTAAAGGAAAGGAGAATTGTATGCATATGCAAAATGACAAGTTCACTCATTGTAATGGACAGTTACAAAGCAGCATGTCATAGAAAATATTATATAACTAAATTAATATAAACATGTCAAAATGGATAAGTAATATTAGAATTCCTTGGTAGCAGTGCAGGAAGATGTTTTGAATTAGTAGGCATAGATCAGGAGATGGGTGGCAGAGACACGTCAAATGGGGGCAATTTTAAAGGAAGGAAAGCAGTTACTACAAAGTCATTCCTAGGAAGTGACATGTACATGACTTCTTTGCTTAAACTATGCCAAATTTTGAGAAACAAGGAAATAAGTTAGAGGGCTGGTAAATGATATCAAAGGTTGTATTGCACTTAAAAGTTGGTGTCAAGAAGTAGAAGAAAGTGATGATACATTCTTGATGTAGGTGAAATTGGAAAGAAACTGGAGGAAGGAATGTCAGATGAGCATAGGAGTTTAAAATGTTATCTGGGCAAGAATTAGAATATTGTCTGTGGTAGTAGAAAAGAACTATGTATTAATAGAAATTTAATGGAACAATCAGTAGGTGTCTTGGATGTTCCATGAACACGACATTCCATCGCTCTACTCTGGGCGTTTTCTCTGACTGTCCCTCGTGTCTGGAACACCTTTTGTCCCCTTCTCCAACTTGTGACCTCCCAGGATTCCTTTAAGTCACAATTAAAATCACGCCTTCTACAGGAGACCTTTGCCCACCACTAATAATTCAACTGTGTTCCCTCTGTTAACTGTTTCCTATTTATCTATATATAGCTGGCTTTATTTGTTTGTATGTTCTCTCATTATATTAAGCTCTTGGAGGGTGGGATTGTATTTTGCCTCTTTTTGTATCTCCCAATACTTAGCACATTTTGTATCCTGGATGCCTGGCTTAATGATTGGTGATTGATTGATTGATGTGGTAACTGATCAGATAAGTGTCAGATAAAGGTTAGAGAGAATTTGAACTAGGCCAGTCAGGGCTGTCAAAGAGTGACAAGAAGAACGAAATATTCACTTCTAATCTAAACTTAGGACTCATTAACAGCCTCCAAACTACTGCTGGAAGAGTAAAAACAGAAAGGCTGCATGGAATCATATTGTTCTACCTCATTGCTGCATTTGGGTCTCAGTTTTGGGCTTGATCTGGGGAATGAAATTATGTGGGTAGATAGGAACCTGGAATTCTGCTTTATGCAAACTCTAGTTCCATTTAAAGGAGTTTGAAGAGGGTGAAGAGTGTGCAGTTTTTTTCTGAGGTAGAAGAAGCTGTAATTATTTGTAAACAAAACATACTAAGGTAAAAATGCCAAAGTACATTTGAGTACATCAATTACAAGTAGATAAGATTGTTCTAAACCCAAGTTACTAGTAGAATTCCTTTGTTACTGGCTGAGACTTTTGATTCAGCAGTCATTCAAGCTATTCTGTCTACAAGTCATTGTGTTTGTCCTTCGTTTTCAAAGAAGACCATGACATCAGAGAAATGATAACATGACTTGCACTGGACTTTGTTTTGAGGGAGAGACGGCTGTGCAAGGTCATCAGCCTCACTTTCTCCTCCAGAGCCATCTGGGTCCAGTGACCAGATATCCATCAGGATGACTGGAGATGGCGCAGGATGCAGTGGGGGACCTTGATCTTTTCAAGTTTTCACTTAGAGGGAGGCAACTCCCGGTGAGTGAATAGACCTCTTTAAGAAGTAGTCAGGGAATGGTCTTTTTAATGAGCAAAAGAAAAAAATATCTAAAGCTTGGAGGGAAAGAGAAACTGTTACTATTGATCATCTCTCCATGTACATGTCCCTTGGGGAAAGGGGCCCATTCTAACTAGTCTTGATCAGGAATTCATGATCTCTGTGTATATTCCATACCACCACGACCCCTGCCTACTAAAGATATATGTGTTTGCAGAACTAGTTTCAGCTATCATTTTTGGTGCCCAGGTCAGCAAGCATGATTCATACCATCAAACATTTTTGGAAGGTTGCCCCCCACAAGTGAAGAGATATGGGAACATGTAAGGTAGAGGGAGGGGGAATGGTAGGTTATTAGATCAGGAAAGAAAGAGCTCATCTGGGAATGTGGCCTCTCACTATTTAGTGTTATTCTCACTACTTTAGGGGCTAAACTGTATAAATTATGGTGTCCTGGGACAATACCCTTGGTTCTCTCTTGTTATGACTCCAGTTGTACAGTAACTGATCTAGAATCTAACAATATAATTCCTAATTTTTTCAGAAGGAAAGATGAGGAAGAAAAATTATCCAAGAAAATACTATAGGTCTCATTTGTATAAAATATTTTATCATAATTATAAAAATAACATAATTATATAATATTCATGGTGGGATTTTATAAAAAAATGAGTGCTTTAGAAACTATTGATTTAATTTAAACATTTTAAAGAATATATTATATGCCATCAATCCGCAAGCATTTGCCAAGTACCTACTATATGCCAGACACCATACTAGATTCTAGGGATACAAAAATAAAAATTGCATAGTACCTGCCCACAAGGAGCTTAAATTCTATTGGCATTGCCTTTGAGTTCTGGGGACTTTTGAGTTCTTATAATAAATTACCTTTTAGAACTTTGGTTCAAAGAATTTCTCATTATGGCTCCCTTCATTACTTTGTAATTTATGCAAATCATTTACCCTCTCTGGGCCTTGACTTTGCTTTTGGTGGAATGTGGAGCTTGGACGAGATGGTTAAAAACTCTAAACAACCAGTTATTAACATGTGGGAAAACATTTGCTGTCATACTCATTGTTTCCTAATGCTACTTATTTCCTAATGTCAACTTATATAGTATTAAATATATAGAAATTAAATTTCCTAATGTCAACTTATATAGTATTAAAAATTGTATTACCATGATTTGAATAACCTCAGGGCACAGACACACAGAACCAAGTAATTAAGACTCTTAAACATCATCCTTATCAGAACAGTAATGAAGAAAAATTTCCAGCCCCTTGAAATCCTAATATCTGTGGAGGGGATGATAGAAGAAATGTTTTGGAGTCCATGTTGTCCATTCTTCTACTTCTAGGAAGGATTCTGATCGTACAGGGAATAGTAGTCTGAGCACGTTAGCCATTTTTTGTGGTATATTAAGTAGTCACAGCTCTCTTTCAGTGCCTTTTGGTGTCAAGCTGTTCCCTGAGATAACAAAAGTAATTTGTACTCTGTACCAGAAGTGCGCTTACTGAAGCCAGCGTCTGGTACCCTGTGATCTTCTCCATCTGTAACTTATGGATGCTGTCATCTCAAAGCCCAACCTCCTCAGCCTGGTTTGTGCTGCCTGCCCAAGGTCAGAGTGCCAGGATGGTAGGGAGGATGAATATATATCACTGCTATATTCATTTTCAAGTGTTTATGCAGGCAGGGACTAAGGATGTGATGCTTTCTTCCATCCTTGATGACCTGATAGGTGGTTGTAATTGTTCTTCAGAGTAGAGTCATCTATAAATTTGTGGTATCAAGAAGCATCTCCAGTAAGAAAAATATAAGAAGAGTATTTGTTGTATTAGGAAATCTCTGTGGAAGTGTGTATGTGGCTTATAGGTTTTTTAGATTCCAAACCAGGCATGCAACAAAGTTAGAAATTTGTAAAGTGTTGTGAATATGGAGGCAAATGAATGATTTGCATCAGGTAAGTATTATTGAGTTAATTCAAATCCATTATATTGTTATAAAGATTAAAGACTTTTTAGTTCATAATACCAGAATAGCAATAAATCTGAATTAGATCTACCATCTTAGTTGCTCAGGATTAGACCTTTTTGGTGAAGTGATCCATTAATGTATTTTAAATCTATTGATTCATAATAGAAAGACACAATTTAAACTCAGAAGTCACAGAATGAACTTTCCATTAAGTTTGGGAGACTGTGGTCACAGCTCATTTGATCTTTATGAACTAGAAAATGTGATGTCGACCACAATGGCATTCTATTAGGGGAAATCATGCATTTAACCATGTAGCAAAATACTGTAGTCAATTACATGAACATACACCTATTTTACACATGGCTGCTCTTGGGACTTTAAATTATTAAAGATGTGCATTTAGCTTGTTTTAAGGAGTATTTACTCCTAAGTTAGAGATTCATGATAAAAGTTTGTTGAAAAATTGGATGAGTATTAAATCACTTGTATTAAATACTTTTCATTAATAAAACAGAATTGGGACCAGGCAGGGTTATGCAAAATGTGTTTCTTTGGCTCTGAACAGACAAAGTAAAATATCATTGCTTTTTTGTAAAGTCAGAATATATCAGAATGAACAACTGAATTAGAAGCAAATTTTGAGATTTGACTCACAACTTGCAGAGCGTATAATGAGGACTTAAAAATGAGATGATGGAGAAAACCTTATCTGGGGCAAGGTTTAATTTCATCTCTCTCATGGTTCATTTTGGTGTATTCTATAAACTCAATTTGCCTCTCAATATAACCTTGTTTATATAAGCATTAAATCATGCAGTGGAATATATTAATATTTTAATGATATTAACTATTTTATATATTATTCTATTGCATGCTTGCAATAATAAGTAAATGCTGTTTAATTCCATACATAATTCTAACCATTTCTCTCTTGACCCATACTTTTAACTGGCATAATTTTTTTTTCTTCCTAACATGTGAATGATATAATCATATCGCAAGACATTAGCACTAGAAAAGACCTTAGAGACAATTTTGTTCAACCACTTTCGTTTACAGATAATAAGACTGAGGTCTAGGGAAGGGAAGTATTTTATTCAAGGTAGGAGAGATGAATGTTAGCCAATATCACAAGGCAGGGGTATGGACAGAACTTCACCAGGTAAGATACTTAATGACAACCAGAACTTTTGATAAATATTTTTGTCTAGGAACAAAGCCAGTTTTAATGGGTGGGTCACATAGATGAGGAAATTAAGGATCATTCTCAAGTTAGTGTCATCTCTGAGTTTTGTTTATTCTTGAATTATAAAAAGTGGTATAGTTTTTTAGCATTCACTGATGCGAATAGAGAACTGACCTCAAAGCCAGTTCAAGCTCTACCTTTGACACATACTGGCTATGCAAGTTCCTTAACCTTCCATCCTCTTGAAAACTCTCCAATTATACATTTACAGAGAAGGTGCTGACTGATATTGGTAGAGGGAGCAGGAGCTCCCATTCATCAGTGAAATCACAGCCCCAATCCCTAAGAAAATGATGTCCAAAATGTCATTCTGAAACATTTAAAAAAATAAACTTCCACATAAAATTATTAATATAGGTGGGAAACTGAGGCCAAGTGAATTTTGATGAGTCAAGACTCATGATGGGTCAGTAATGAGGGAGAGAATGAAGGCAACATTTGGAAATTCCTTCCAACCACTGTTCCTTTCAGATAGTGGTACAGTTCCCTAAACATATTTAACGTAATTCAAGATCAAAGAAAGGAGGGCAAGAAGTTAGGGGGAGACAAGAAAAGAGGAAGAAAGAAAAAGAAAGAAAGGAAGAAAGAGGAAAAAAGTGAAGGAAGAAAAAATAAAGAATTGCCACTCAGGGAAAAAGTCAGTATTCATTTAATATTAAAAACAAGAGTCTGTGTGGAATCTGAGACAGAAATTTAAAGTATTATTAGTTCCCATTTATGGTAATAAGAACTAAACTTGACTTCTTTTTAGCAACTCACTTAAAAGATTTTGTGGAATTGTCTGGAAATCTATCTAGATGAATAATCTATCTATGTTATCTATCTGTACATATATATGTGTGTATTTCAAAGAGAGACAAATTTAGATTTTTGAAACATCTGGTTAGAATGTTGTCTATGAAATTAGAATAATTTGTTCTTGAGAGGTTAGTCCAAACTTGTGTGCGTGCGTGCGTGCATGCGTGTGTGTGTGTGTGTGTGTGTGTGTGTGTGTGTGTGTATGTGTGTATGTGTTTCATATAAGCATGTAGTCTTCCACAGAGAGGGCATTCTAACAGAAAGTGATGAGAGAAAAATATATAAAATGCATGATAACATGTCATTAAGTTTTGACCCCACAGACTGTTAACCTTCAAAGCTAACTCTGCAGTAGCACAATATTATTAGCAATAAAAAGAATTTGCTTTGCCCTTTTTAAATTACCATAAACCGATTGACTGAGACAGAATGATGTTAATATTTAAGAAGTAGGACACTAGATTCTATTATCTCAGAAGCTCTGTCACCAGGCCCTCTCTGTAGTCCTGTTATCTAATTATTGGGCTTAAATTGCATTAGTGTGCCAGCAATTTGTCTACCATTGGAAAAGTAATTGACATTTGGGTTACTGCTTCATATTTGGAAGACTTGCTAGCGAGTTCCAAAGAGTCCTCTTCTGTCAGGGCAGATTAGCTTAATGTTGCCTAGAAGAAAGAGAAACTCTGTGTTTTAAGGTATGCTGCCTCTGTCGCTGGTTGCAATTTGGTATTAAAATTTGGGTTCTGTATCAAAGCTGATAAGTCACCTGAGATGAAATTGAACAAGGTTGTCGTGACAAAGTAATTAATGGCATTTTTTGACTTTCAGATGACTTTAGAGGAGCAGACATTCCATTCTTGCTCCTGCTGCCATGTTTATAAATATGTATGCCCATTTACAAAACATCTCTAACTGTTGTCAGATGTTTTTTAGAGCCACAGATTTATAGTTCTCCTGAATTAAACAGCACTAGGTATACATGGGTGTACTGGGCATCAAAGGTAAATGCAATTGATTTTCAATCCAATTTCAATCATATTCCTCCTTCTAATATCATATACACAAGATTTGATTTTTAAAAGCTGAATACCCTGCCCTTTAGTTAATTCTATATCTAGCAATTTCTTCCTATGTGCCAATTTTTATTTGTTTAAAAGAATAATTAATAAATTGCCCAGTAGCTTCTTTTTCCTTCCCTTTTACAGAATATCCAAAAAAGATCAGACTCTTCACTTGGTGACAATAGGGAGAGGACACAAGGGTATAAATAGATAATACTGGCAATTACTGGTGAATTTGTATTCATCTGAAAACCTAGCCACTTGTGTCATATGCTTTCAAGAATGATATTCTGGGATAACTTTCATGGTAGAAAATAGAAATAACCAATTCATTTTGTATTAGCCCAGGCAACGTTTTCCCTAAGAAATGGGGAAAATAAAATGTAACCAACCATTGAGATTATTTAGGTCATTAGAAGACATGCCTATCCGTATTCTGCTATCTTTTATGGCCCAGTTCAAAACTGACTTCCTGCATGGAATCTTGCCTCACCATTATGCCCCTCCATTAATTTCTCCTTTCTCTGTGCTCTTGTGGCACCATATTTAATATGATATCCATTTTCATATTTAATCACATACCAACTCGTAATGCCATCTATATCCTGTCTATGTCTTCTCCCCCCGTATTCTCCCAATCACACAATTAGATTTTAAGTATCTTGAAGGTAGGACCACATCTCTTACCTCATCGTTATTTCCTATAGTGTAAAGTCACATAACCTTGAATTTGGAAGGAACTTCAGAGGACATCAATCCAGTCTGTACCAGAACAGAAATACCCTCTTTAACAACCTTGACTATGGAGTCATACCACATAAATGGGAAGAAATAAAATGATGCAGAACAAATTACTTCCTAATATAATCCATTCCATTTGTGTAGTCTTCATTGTTTAGGAGTCTTTCCTTGTAATGATGCAAAATCTGCCACCTTAATGTCTTCCCATTAGTTCATTTCTATAGTTTGCCACCAAGGAATGTATCTAATTGCTGTTTTATATAACTGCCCTTAAGATATTGAAAATAGTTATTACATATAACTCCTCTTTCCCTAGTCTTTATTTTTTCAGGTAAATATTGCTAGTTCCTTTAAATGATCCTATCTTTATATGGAATGATTTTAACATCCTTCATCTTCTTTCTTTCTCTCTTTTAGACTCACCATAATTGGTTATGTTAAACTAAAACTAGTTGGATTAATTATTTCTAAAAGCAGAATGATTTGTATAGTAATGCTTTATAGTTTACAAAGAATTTTCATTTGTCTTTTCATTTATGTTTTATAGCATTCTTATGAGTCAAGGAGGACAGGAAGATACTTTTCTCTCCCATTTTACAGATAAGGACATTTAGATTGAGGAAAACTGTGATTTGACTCAAGGCTTATATATATATGAAAGAATTCCAAATCTTGTCATTTCAAATTCAATGTGGTTTCTGCTTCAATATGGACCAGAAAGAAGTGCCATTTTCCTTTGTTGTAGGCCCAATTTAGAGTTGCAAGCTTTCCATGCAAGATTTCTTCCCTGGTGTAATGAGGGTCTGACCAATAGACTTCCAAACTTTCCTTTGGCTGCCTGTGACAGTGATCAAAATTAACCCTGCCTTTGATGGATTATTTAATACTGTCACCTTTTCCCTTCAGCCTTATAATACTGTTAGTGGTTTCTGAGGCCCACGTTGTTCAATAGAGCATTTTGCATAAGCCACACTTTATCTTTTATCTCCCAAGAAATGGCTGTTAATGCAATCTATAGAAAGTCATAAATGAGCTTGATAAAATTATCTGACAGTCAGAAGGCTGCAGCACTCATTTATCTCTGTATAATTCTGAAGCCAAACTATGAAATTAGAAGACAAGCAGTCACTTTGACAGAGATGTTACCTGGCGTGAAGAGGATAGGTTGGGGATTATTTTGTTGTTGTTGTATATGAGGAAATAATAATCTAAAAATGTTCTCATAGGTATGGGATTAGCTGAGAATGCCACAGTTATGCCATAGCAAGGTGCAAATGTAAGTTGAATTTTTTTTCTAATAAATAGGATCACTAATCAACTCTGTGACCTTGCACGAGTCTCTTCCCTTTTCTAGACCTTAGCTTTCTCGTTTGTCAAATGATAGAATTAGGCTATGTGATCTCAAATTCCCTTTTAGAGATAACATTCTATATTTCTCTGAGTCTGTCATTTAAGATGACACTGTTCATTTCCTTAACTGATGTTCTTACAGAAATATGCCTGGATTTGGAACCGATGAAAAATGTGAAGTATAACTAGCTATGTAAGGGGAAACACTAAAGTAGATAACATTGTCACTTTTTCTCCATTGTTAGTCATGTTCTTGGGCATGAAAAGAGAATGGAAGTGTAGGAACTCTGAATTCTATTTAAGTCTGAACCTTTGATTTCATTGGTTTAGGGGAATCTGTATAAATTGATAACGTGCTCCAAATTATAATTTGGTTGCTTGGAGCACTAAGAGGTTAATCTTACTTTTCTCAGACTCCTGGTCACAAAGCTATTCTATGGAAAATATAGGAATTGAACCCAGGTCATCCTAACTCACAATTCAGGCCCTCTAGCCAATATACTACATTACATACTATCGTGACAAGAGAGTTCTTCCCAGTATGAGTGTATTGGAGATCCACACAGACCAGAGACTGTAAAAAATATATCTGGTAGAGGAACTGATGAAATTAAGAACTATCCGCCATGGAATAGATGGTAGAACTACCACTCTCCTTTAGTCCTATAGCTGGGTTAGTAGATGCCAAAGATGCTCACTGGGTCAGGTGATATGCAAAGGTAGAGGAAAGGAAATATGAGCTATCCCATCAAGAAGTTTCTCTTCTTGTGGAGGAAAGAAAAAGACAGAGCTGTTCCTATTAAGAGTGCATTCAGAGTAAGTAAGTCTTTGACATTATCACACTACCTTGTATATAGCTCTAAACAACAATGGATATTTGTTAAGAGCCTACTGTGTATAATGACTAGTGATGCAAAAATGAAAATGATATAGTCTCTTCCCTCAAGAAGTTGACAACCTGGTAGTTTCTATTTGTTTATATAGCATGGAGGAGTAGAAAAGTCTTCAAGCCAGAATCAGAAGAAATCTCAGTTTAAATTCTACTTTGGACATTTATTACCTGTGTAACCATGTACATACAAGTCACTAAGTTTCAGTTTGCTTATCTCCATCATGATTTTTTCTTTCTTTTGTTTATTTTTATTTGTTTTATTTTTTCACTTAAGCTTATATTTCCTTTTCCTCCCACTTCCCTCCATCCCCAAAAGTAAAACCAGAACCCTTTTAACAAATATATAGTCAAGCAAAACAAATTCCAACATCTGCTTCTTGAGGGAATCACTTCTCTGATGGGAAATTAGTATCACATTTCATTCCTTTAGAATAATAGTAGATCATTGCATTGATCGGGGTAGTTAAGTTTTCCAAAGTTGTTTATCTTTAGCGTGTTATTATTGTACAAGTTGTTCTCCTGAATTTTTTCTGCATCAGTTCACGTAAGTTTTCCATTTTCTCTAAAACCATTCCCATAATTATTTCTTACAGCATAATAACCTTCCATTAGGTTTATATATCATAATTCTTGTATTCTCCATTTGTTGAGCACCCTCTTAGTCTGCCCCTGCAAAAAGACCTGGCATAAATATTTTTGTACATAATAGAATTCCCTTTTTCCTTTGATATTCTTGGGTCCAGTAGTCATATCGCTGAGTCAACAGTTTCCATAGTCATTAGAAGGGGCATAGTTCCAAAATGCTTTCCAGAATGACTGGACCAATTCACAGGTCTTCTAGCTGTGAATTAATGTGCCTATTTCCCCGCAGTTTCATTGCTATCGTTTTCAAGGAGAATAAATTATATCATCAAAATGGCTATTGAATACAAATGCTTGAGATGATGCTTGATTCCTATTTCTCTTTCATTTGTCATACTTAATTATAGGACCATAGATTTAGAGCTGAAAAGGAGTTTTGTGGTCATCTAGAATATCCTCATTTTAGAGATGAGAAAACAGGTCTGTAGAAGTTACATGACTTGTTCAGGCATTGAACCCAAATCCTCTGTCTCCAGAAGCCACAATATTTCCTACAACATGGAATCCTATCAATTCTAGTTCCCTCCAGAATACCTCTCCTCTGACCACATTTCTCTATTCTAGTTGAAATCACTCTCATACCTTATTGGGACACTTGATATCCCTACCACCACTCTTGTCCATTACCAACAGTTTCCTAAAACATCTTTTCACCTTTACTTCTATCTTCCTCTGCTGCTAGAATACTCTTTCTTAGGTATACATCGGATTAGGAGGTAGCTAGGTGGTAGAGTGGGTAGAGTGCCTGACCTAGAGTCAGGATAGACCTGAGTTCAAATGCAGCCTCCTATACCTGCTAGTTATGTAACCATGAGTAGAAGCCAACTTAATTTCTGACTGCATCCATTTTCTCATTGTAAAATGGGGATAAAAAGAGCACCTTTTTCCTGGGGCTATTGCCAGCATCAAATGAGATAATATTTGTAAAGCTAAACTTAGCAGGTTGACTTGCGCATAGTAAGTGCTTTACAAATATCACTTATAATAATATTGTGTTTATTCTTATTGCTATCACCTCACTTTTGTGCTCAAAAATCTCCATTGGCTCCCTATTAGCTACTTAGTAACCTTCATATTCCTTTGCCTAGAAACAATAACATAAATCTTGTTTTAAGAATGACTTTGAGAGAATAAATCATTTGGACTGCTATAAATACTCAAATTAACTCTAAAGGACATACAAAGAAAGATGCTATATGTATCCAGAGAAAGAACTGATAAATAGGAGTATGCATAGAATAATTTTACATATGTATGTGTGTATCTGTGTGTGTGTGTGTGTGTTTGTATATCTATTTGTGTCTAATGGTAGCTATTTTGGGGAAGAAAGAAAAAATAAAAAATTACATGCTAACATATGTTTAAAAAATAGCAAATTGCACATAATAAATTTACAGTTTCATGTGCACTTATCTTTTTATTATGCTATGTTATGAAAATACTTGTTTTATTCCATACATTTTTTAAAAACACATGCACACATAATGCAGTTTTCCATATACAATCCAGCCCACTTCACCCCTAGTCAGTTATGGTCCATCCATGGCATTTGTGTACTCTATGGGATGTCTAGTCAATTGCATATAATTGTATAGAGAGTACACTTTCTTTATCTATAATCAATATATCCATAATCAATCTTTTTATTGATTATGAACTTATTTAGGAAGCTATAAAATGTTGAGACACTTTGTTTTACTATAACTCATTAATTCCTTATAGGTGAGATAATTTGCAAGAAGAAAAAATGAAGAACTTTTAAAACATGTGAAATATGTGGACAAAATATTATATTTTGGAAAATATATATTTCTAAATCACTGGTAACATATGTTGAACACTTAACTTAGAGGTAATACTCTTCTCGATCCATATGAATTTTATTGTAAGTACTCTCTGATGAAGATCTGACAGGTGAAAAAGAAAAATCTTTTAATGCTTAAATTTACCAGCTTGACAAGACTTCCTTTTTCACAACTTTGTATTTCTTTTTATTGAATAAATTCAATTTATTATTGAGTAATATTTATTATTCATCCAACATAGTTAAAACTGATTTAATCTGGTAAATACATTTCAAAAGTTATTAAGCTTCAAAAATTTTACTTGGTCTAAGTAAGGTGTATTGGTTAGTTGTATCCACGATTGTGGATAAAATTGTCTAGTCCTCTACCTTGGGTGTTAGAACTTCATGATTGCTGTTCTAAGAATTCCACTATCAAGGAAGAAATCTGTCTCCAGGGGCATTTAAAAGTCTCCATTCTTAGAGATTTCTAAGAAAAGGATGAACAGCCATTTGTCCAAGATAAGTTAATCACTTACCTGCCTCTAAAGTAGGAACTTGAACCATATGGTGTCAAGGTCCCTTCTAATGCTGGGATGTTGTGTTTCAACTACTTGTGTCTAAAATTCTGGACATTCAGGGAACTGCTTCAATAGACTCATAAAAACTGAACAATATAAAAGAAATTTTAACTCCATTGCTTGTTTCTTGTTTGGACTTCATTTCTTTCAGGTCTCAAACATGTGGGCAGAACTTTAGTATATAATAATAATATTTACATAGGACTTTAACATCTGCAAAGTGCTATATACATATATGTATATTTGTGTACATATGTAAAGACTTATATACATATACACATAAAATTTTATCTTCACAACAAACCTGTAAAGTAGATGTTATCATCTCCATTTTACATATGAGGAAACTGAGGCCTAAAGAGTTTAGGTGACTTGCCCAGAGTTATAAACCTAAGTACCTGTGTCAAATTAAACTCAGGCAGGTCTTCCTGTATTCAAGTCCAATATTTTATCCCCTGCTCTACCTAGTAGACTATCTGTCTGTCTGTCTACCATCTCTCTATCTGTACATATGTATACACACAGACACATACACATAGAGTTCAAATTCTGTCACGGGAACTTATTTAGCTACTTAGCTGTGTGACCTTGGGCAAGTCACCTAAACATTCTCAGCCTCAGTTTTTATATATGTGTGTGCATGTATACAGATACATGCATGCATATGTATATACATGCATAATTTACATATATAATTATCTCTATGGTTTATATGCTATTAATATAATGTGTAGTTATGATATATCATATGCTATATTATAGACCATAAAGATCATTACATCATACATATACATATATAATGGTCTTTAGAGTTCATAATACAGCATATATCATAACTACATATTATATTAATAGTATACAATATTGATATGTCTTAATAAATTATATATAATATATACATATGAATACAATACACTTGTTCGGTACTATATATGTATGTACACACAAACACAATCTAGTGCATTTCTAATAAGTTAATGGATATGGTCATGCCGTAACTCTAGGCAGGGGTTCTAAACTTGGGAACTATAAATTTATTTTTTATTCTTATAACTTTCAATGTAACTAGTTTCCTTTGTAATAGTATACATTTTATTTTAATAATTTAAAAACATGATCATGAAAAGGATTTCATAAACTTCACCCAACTTCCACATGTGTCCATGACACACAAAATAATTAAGAACACTTTAGGGCATTCACAGCTTTATCCTCTTTTATCTGGATAATCTTTTCTTTATCTCAGTTTGCTTATCAGTAAAATGGGGAGAATGGGAAGGAACTAGATTATCTTATAGCTCTGAACCTGTAATTCTAGTGTCTGAGACATATGATATAAAGTCTGAATGAGAAGATACTCTTATCTTAAGAAAACACTTTTCAGGGAATGTTCTCAACTACTTGGGCTTCAGTACAGGTGGCTACTGTATGTCTCCAGAGTCTTCATGATGTTATTAACATGGAATTAATAAGTTGCAGAACTAAAGGATTCTTTTACTTGGGAAGTTAACCTAAAAAACTCAATGATATTTAAAATGAGCTGAGACTATTTCCTTGTCAATTGCTGTGACCAATCAATAGTTATTGACTTGTGACCTTGCAACCTTTTAAAAAGTTAGTCTGGTCCTCACAGCCAAAAAAGACTTTCTTTTGAACTGTAATCTGTAAGACTGTAAGTCCCATCACTGGCTTTAATTTCTATTTATTGCAATATCTCTATATTTAAATATAGAATACTTTATATATCGATTTTCTCTTTCATTACTTAATGTGCTTTTTTTTAGGTAGCTAAATCAGCTCTTTCATAAGCCTTTAATTAGTCTTTCTAAGTGACCTTGCAAAAGGTGCTTCTATTTTAATGACATCATAGAGCTTTGTAGGTTTTATAGGAAAACAAGAACCTCTTATAAGTCTGATTTAAATGGTTAGAATTCGGATATAAAGTGGTGTAAATAGTTCTGTCTGGAAGTCTTGCTTGGATCTTCTACTATATCTTGGATACCTAATCTTTATCAAAGATATTTGATACACAATTCCCCCCCCCTCCTCCCCCCACCAGTTGACCACTTCCCTGTGAAAAGTATCTCTGATAAATTTTTGGTTTCCATGATATATAGATAATTAACAGAAATATAGAAGACTGAATTTCATTCTCCAATAGACGAATAGTCAAAGGTTATAAACAAACAGTTCTCAAAAGAAGAATTGCAAACTGTTAACAATTCTATGAAAGCACGCGCCACGTCGTTAATAACGAGAGAAATGCATGTCAAAATAACCCTGAGGTTGCTTCTCACACTAGGGAAATGGTCAATGATGATAAAGATGGCGATAGTAAATGTTGGGAGGAGTTGTGGGAAGATCGGCTCATTAGTGCATTGTTGATGGAGCTATGAATTACTCTAACCATGCTGGAATGCAATAATTATGCAAATAATGTGGCTAAAATGGTCATGCCCTCTGACCCCAAAATTGTCCTTCCGGGCATATGCATCAAGGAGGTCACTGGCAAAAAGAAAGGCTCTATACGCTAGAAAACAGAGCAGCAACTTGTAACAAAAAACTGAAAATAACGCAGATGCCCTTCCTTTGGGAAACAACTAAACCAACTGTACATGAAAGCAGTGGAACGTTATTTGCGCTAAACTAAATGACTAACATGATGAATATTGAGAAGCAGGGAAAGACTTATATGAAACGATACAAAATGACATAAACAGAGCTAAGAAAAAATGTTCACAATCACTTCATCATTATAGATGGAAAGAACCACAAAAAAAATCAAAAATAAATGCTGTGAAACTGAAAAAGCGCCACCCCCCCAAAGAAACCACCTTCCCCTCTGCTTTTGCAGATGTATGGGGGTGGAATATTCCATGTAATTTTAGATTCTTTCTTCAGTATAAGTTTTTCTGAATTTTTTCTCTTTTTCCTTTCTCTTGTTTTTCAGTCATTTTAGGCAGGTCTGACGCTTTGCAATCCTATGAGGGTTTTTCTTGGCAGAGATATTGGAGTGGTTTGCCATTTCCCTCTCCAGCTCATTTTACAGATGAGGAAACAAGACAAAAGGGATTAAGTGACTTGCCCAAGGCTACACAGTTAGTAAGCGTCTGAAGTTGCATTTGAACTCAGGTCTTCCAGACTCCAGGCCCAGAACTCTATCTACTGTACCACCTTTGTAATAAGGAAGGATTTTCCGACAAAGGAAGGATACAAGAAACTGAGGCCAAAGAGTTTAAGGGATGTACCTTACACCACACAGCTAGTGGTCTATTTTGTAGGATCTGAATCTAGTTCTTTAAGACCTCAAATCCATCTTCCTGCCTACTGTATCATTTTCCCCACTGTTCACTAAATTATGTCTGTAGTTTCCAGTTTAAAGCTGGTAAAATGCTTTGAATCCATTAACTTATTTGATCCTCATGGCAACCCTGTGAAGTAAGTACAGATGAGAACTGAAGAAAGGGGAAGGAAAAATGACTTGCCCATCGTCACCAAGCTAGTCATTGTCAGAGGCAGGTTTCGAACCCATCTGAACTTATTTCACATCCTCGCATCCTCTTTGCTATAAAATGCTGCCATAGTTACTTATTTCCTGGAAAGCTAACCTTCCCGAATTGTTGGAAGGAGATCAAGGGCATTGCTTTTTTAACCCAGTCTACTCTTTATTGTTAGTTTTCTTGTCTGTACCATCTTTCAGGTGTAGCTCCTGTTTTAATGTCTCTTAACCCGGTGGGGCTAATCAAAATGACAGTGTCCCTTTTCGGAGGATTCTTTCCTTTCTTTCATATGTCTGCGAGTGTTTTCTTCTTGCTTTTCTGAAAGGAGAATTTTCTGTTATTCTTCATTTCAAATGGTTTTTTTGGGGGGAGGGGATGCTCTTCTTTGATAACCAGCCAGGTCTTTTGTTCTAGCTGCCTTCTGGTGGTGGTTCACCTTTTGCTCACTTCAACTAAAGCCCTTTGGTGTCTACTTGGAATTTTGGCAGTTCACATTCAAAAGAAAATTCTCTAGAGGTAACCTCTTCTGACATACCCAAATCTTAACTCAAAGCTTTGTCAGAGTAATGGATTGACTAAAAATTTCCGCTTGTCTCTCTTTCCTTCAGTGTTTCACCTTCATGTGAACAATGGTATGCTATGTCTATTAAAATTTCTGTATAGTTGTTCTGAATGCAGAAGCTAATTTTATTTTTATTTTATTGAGTGTCCCACTTTCAAAAATATAAATGAGAACAAAACTTTGAACAAAACTATTAATAAAAAATTTCAATATCAATAGGTACCACTTAAAACAGTCCTTGGTGAGCTTATTGAGGAAATAATGGAACTTTTGAATATTGGCTTTTAGTTTTGATGTTTTACTCTCCAGATTTCTTTTTAATCACAAAGACAGAAAAACTAAGGTGAAGCTAGCATATTGGCATATTGAAGGCAACACCTTTAGAAAATGAATCAACTGATGTGCTTCCATAATTTCCTTTTCCTCTTTAGACATTAAACATTTATATATAAAAAAGTATTTGTTAAGAACCTACTATGTGCAAGGCACTGTGCTAAGAAGTGGGGCTACACCTTTTTTATCTCTTTATTTTGTAATCTCTAAAAGGCAAGAAAATTTTCTCTACTAAAATTTTTCCTGGTGTATTTTTAAAATTAAAATATTGGACTGAGTGAGCTCAGAGGTCTCCACCAGAAAAAAATAAAAGAATTCCCTGCCCTCAAGGAGCTTCATCTTACTGGCCAATGATTACAGGCAGAAGAATAATCCAAAACATCACATTTCATTTTGCAAGTGTTCCAAAGTAATTACACACACACACACACACACACACACACACACACACACAAGCTATATTTTATGTTCGACCCTAACAACACTGGTATTTCAACATCTAGAGGAAAAAAATAGTTTATCCTTCAGCATATAGATGCAGTCTAATTATGTTTTCAGAAGAGAAGAGGCATCAAGGGAATAAAAAAATGTTCTCTTTTGTTACCCCCCATAGACTTCCAATATACTACTTCAGATATTTTATGTGCTAAAAGTGGTACCAGAGTATCCATTAAGATTATTAGTAAGCCCTAAGCTGAATCACTCAAAGCAGAGTTGTTAATTGTGTTTTCCTTCTGAAGTAGAGCACATAATATGAATAGTCTAACTGAAGGAGACATGTCAACATAAGAGAATCCCATTTATACACTCATAACAGTTGGGGTGTATAGGACAATAGGGTCACAGACTTAGAGCTAGAATGTCCCTTGGAGGTCACAAGCACCCTTAAATTATTAGTGGATTCAGAAGGAAGCCTTATAAGAGAGTGTATGTATATATATATATATGTGTGTGTGTGTGTGTGTATGTGTATACATACACACCTATATATTCATTTTAGAGATGATAAAATAGAGACACTAAAAAATGACTTTTATAAGTTGGCACTGAAGGTCAATTATCAAGCTGTGTCTGATAGCCATCTTTAGTGATTTCTGCTATGGCATTCAAGATACAAGGTTATTGAGTTTTAAACTCTGGGACATCAAAAACTGTTGGGGTTTCATGATGTGTTGTGGTGGAACCATCTCAAAGAATTCAGAGAAAAGAATTCACTCTAATCAAAATATAGACATTTATTGAGATTGATGCTTCTCATGAAGCAGAATAAGTAAGTTCCAAGAGAAACCAGTAATCTCAGAAAAACAAGATGAATTTTCATTGAGTAAAGATGCGATTACATAACAGAAATTTACATAGGATATAGGAATATGATTGATATCAAAAAGACAGGAGAAGTTTGTTAAGGTATTAGATAATGGAGGAGGAGTCCCATCTATGATTTGTTGGTTTAAACATTCTGGTCATGCTGCTTTCCAATTGGCTAGCTATTGTGGTCCTGTCTGCTCAAGATAGATAATTCGGTATTGTGGTCGTTTCTTGGTCTAGATGTATGATGTGATTGAAATTGACTATAAGAACACATCTGTTTAAATATGTGGGAAAGGATCTTGGGACAGTAGCTAGGTAGAGACAGTGGCTGGGTTCCCATCATATGGACATGCCTGCTGTTTCTGTGAGAACTATGAGTTTCAGGGACATTTCTGTTGTTCTAGTGAGCAGTGAGGCATGTATGAAGAAGTTAGGACATTGACAGGAGGGGTGTGGGGGGTTAGGTAGGTACCTGTAATGAAGTCAGAACATTGGAGCTGAGGGCAGCTCTATTAGGATCCCATCAAGATTGCTTCCCTTTCATGTCTCAATTTAGTTTCAACTTTTATTGATATGGAATTTTTTTAGTGCTATCCTCTGCATAAAGAGATGATAACACCGAATCCCTTTTTTATAATATGTATTTTCATTTGAATTTTCTGGTAGTATTCCTGGTCTTCAGTGGTCTCAAGCAAACTTTCTTTCCTTGTTCCCCTTGTGATCAAAAAAGTACATGATGGGGAAGCCATGATTAGACAGCAGTTTATTTGGGGGAAATATGGTCTGCGCTATTAGTGAACTGCAGTCTCAATCAGTACAAATCAGCAATTTAATATGATAGCCAAACAATATAATCTGAGACTCCATTAAGAGAAGTGAAGCCTCCAGGAGCTTTGGAAGCAGTAAGTTGCTCCTCATGGCACATCTACAGGCAAAAGACTAGATTACCTTTAGTGTGTTGTGGGGAATTGTTTTTTTCCCCTGCTTTCAGGTAGGCATTAAACTCTCAGGATGTCCCATGTAACTGTGTAAGTTCTAGGAATATAAACACAAGAAGAAAGTCCTTACCTTCAGATATCTTACATTCTAATGGAGGAAGACAATACACAAAAAGGGAATTAAAATCTTGGGATATGGGGAAGGGAACATTACTTATATGAGAATAGTGCCAAATTCTATAGAATGAAGTACCTTCCAACTCTGAAGCAGTTATGTCACCAGGATTAGACAGTTCTGTAGAAATGGGGCACTGACTCAAGCAACATTTTTTGCATTCCAGAGATCAGATGATCATAGATTTAGTACTATAAGTGACCTTTGAAGCCATCTGGTCCAGACCCTTTATTTTATGCATGAGAAAACTGAAACCAAGAAAGGTTATTTGCCCCAAAGCACACAGGTATAGGTAGTAAATGGTAAAGCTGAAATCTGAATGAAGAAAACAAGCCTTTAAGTAACTGTGATGTACCAGGAACTTGTTAAACCCTTTACATGTATTATTCATAACAACCCTCCTGGAAGGTAAGTACAATCATGATGGCATTGTACAGTTGAGGAAACTGAGGCAGAGAATGTTTAGTGACTTGACCAGGGTCACACCACTAGTTTCTGAATTGGGATTTGTACTCAGGTCTTCTGAATCCATTCCCAGCAATCTATCCAACCACAGGCAGCTGCCCTATTGTTATTATAAATTACCCACATTATATAGATGAGAAACCTGAGGCAGATAAAGGTTAGGTGACTTGTCCAAGGTCTCATAGCTCATTAGTGTCTGAGTAAGGATTTGAACTCAGGTCTTCTTGACTCTAGACTCAATATTTTATCTACTATACCATACAACTGCCTCCATAGTTCCCTGACTCCAAAGCCACCTTCTTACCATTATATCACATGACTCTTTGATCTCCCAGGGGTAGGTCTTTTAGTATGGAAGCAAAGAGGACATGAATATTAAGAATACATCAGGGAAACTGAAAAGGGAGTCAATGTCTTGCACTTCAGGTCAAACTGTTAAGAATAGGTGTGGTGAAAAGTCTGTATATGACTATTGTTTAAAGAGCAAAACCAGACTGGAGATCACAGAGAGAGAGTCCAATTGGCATCCAATGATCAATCTAGATGCAAGAAAATTTACATGGAGGACTGAGTCTGAATGGAGAAATTGGGACCAGCATTTGTAATTCAGATATGTATGTACTAATCATGATCAAATACTGAATTATGTCCTTCATGTGTAGGACACTGGAATAATAGATTCACTGGTGTGTCTTAGTAAAATACAATCATTGATATTGGGATAGTGATCATTAATATCGATATCTAACATTTGTATTGCACGTTACGATATGGCGTGTTTAGCATGTAGTATCTTCTTTGATTCTTCCAATAATCTTAGGGGATGGGTGCTGCTGTTGTCCCCATCTTCCAGATGAGAAAACCAAGGTTGATTGAGTGACTTAGCCCGGGTTCACAAAGATTTTTAAATGTTTCAGTAGTATTTGAACTCAGGTCTTGCTCACTGTAAGTCTACCATAGCTGCTACCACCTTTTCATTCTCTGCCTTGGTTTTTAACACTTTCCTTTTTTGTGGACTAGTAAGGAGTTCCTGAAGCATTCTGCTCCTGGTTAAGATAGGATTTCTTAGTTGGTAGTGATATTAAGAAAATGAGAAACCTAGGTCCTGGGTAGGGGAGGGGTAGGTTCCTCTGGGTTTTAACATGCTTGGAAGCGGTTTGGGCTCCTGCTTAGGACTGTTCTTGAGTTTGAATCTTTGAAAACCAATTAGTTTCAGTGGACCCCAAAATCCAAACCTAAGTCCCATGAGCACCAGGCTTAATTCAGTGGTCGCATTTCTTAAAATTGACCACATGATGAATCAAGATCTGTATGGATTTTCAAAGTCTAAGAGTTCACTTACCCTTTTCTTCAAATAGGATGATAAAAGGGAGAAGGTGATATAGTATCATAAAAGAATGTATATTCACAGGATCATAGATATAGAGTTCAAAGAAAGCTTTCAGGGTATCTAGTTCAGCTCCCTCTTGTTTTGTAGGTGATGAAGCTGAGGCCCAGAGAAATGAAATAATTTGTCACATGGGTAGTAAGTGTCACAGTCAGAATGTCATCTGACTAAATGCAATCATCTTTCCTTTACAACACAGCAGACTGCAATGACCATGATGGGTCAGGCATTCTATGAAGCAATGGAGAAAACAAACAGAAAAACAGGAAATCTTCTACTATAAAGAAATGAAAGGGGGAATAAAATGTATGCAGATAAATAAGTACAATGTATATGTCATTCAAGGAATCAGCAAAAATTTACTAAGGACTTATTGTATCTCAGGGATTGTGTTACACATTGGGATGCAGGTACAATGAATGAATCAACCCTGACTCACAGTGACCTTCTGTGCTAATGGAGAGTATTTATTATTGTTTTTTATCGTCATCATAAATGTATCATGAGTACACACAGATGTACATACAGAGTTTTTAAATAAAAGGGAGGGCACTGGTAGTTTGAGGAAGTAGGAAAAGTTTCACGTGGAAGTTATTTCATCAAAGTGGCTAATAGCCAGGGAAGGCCTTGTCAAGCAGAGACTTTAAGAGAGTTGGGGGTTATAAGAGGTGGAGATGAAGAAAGTAAGAAAATGGTAGTCTTATCCTTTCTGTAGGGGAAACAAAGAGTATGCTAGGCCTGAAGGGGCCCATTATCTATCTACAGCAGACATACCACACTCTGCTGGTAAGCAAATCTGCCAAGTACAGCTGAACCAGGTTAAAATGCAATTTTGAACATTTAACAAAATAAGTAAAAATACATTACAACATAGGCAATGTTAATTTGTGGTTTTCTAAGTCAGTATGTTTCCCAGTAGACATTTTCCCTTGAGTTTGACACCACTGTTGTACCAGTCATACATAGGCTAACAGATTTTGAACTGGAAGGGACCACAGATATCATATAATCCAACCACTACATTGTATAAATGAGGAAATGATGCCCAAGGAGGGCAAATTACTTGCCTAGGTTCACACTGGTACTTAGTATCAAAGACTGTAATTGATTCCAGGCCTTTGTCCTCTAGACTTAGTGCTTAGCCTACTATATCAACCTGCCACCTGAATTCTCAAGGTCTGTCTCAATGTAATAGAGTGAATAGAACCCTGGGAATCAGGAAGCCTGTTCTGCCATGATTTAGCTCTTTGTTCCTGGGAATCACTTAATATCTTTGGCCCTCAATGGGATTACCTGTAAAACAGGGATGAGAATATTTGGCCTCTATGTATATTGTAGTGCTGCAGTGAGAAAAAATGAAAAATATATGCCAGAAGGGTAGGAAATGTTAGGACACACTTTATAATTGTAAGGGATTATTATTTAAGATATATAAAGATAGTTAAAGGATATAATCTTAATATACCATATGATCTAAAATTCTAGTTTAATTGATTAAAACTCAAAACTGCACTGACTTCTGCAACACACTATGAGTATCTTAAAATGGGCAGAAAATTGAAAGAAACAAAATATCACTTTCCTGCATTCCAATCTGAATTGTTTTTAAAGAACTTAATGACCACTACATAGCAATTTTCTATTGGCATCAATTCTGTATTACATGACCAGATTTTTAAAATAGTATAACATAATAATAGTTGATGGTGCTAGTGGTTAACCTGAGCACTTCAAGGTTCTGCAATATGTTCTGAACAACCAAAGATGCAATTAGGTTGCAGGTTGCTTCTCTTAAATAGATTTTTAATTGCAGCCAGGCAAAATGAAGAAGGTCAGCCTTGAAGTCAAGAGGACCTGAGTTCAGGTCCTACTCTTCAAATGTGCTAACCATGTGATTGTGGATAAGTAACAACCTTTGACCCAGGGCCTAAGTGAGAAATTAGCACTGATTTGCCTCAATGGAGAGAGTTTCCATCCTGGGAGCACTTTTCATCATTGAAACTACAAGGGAAGTAATGAAAGAACCATTCATGTGGAGTCAAAGGACACTGGTTCACATTCTACTTTTGCTTACTATTGATTTTATGTTCTCAGATCTTTTTACTTTTGGGGATATTGATTTCTTATCTCTAAAATGAGAGAGCTGAGACTTAGATCAACCCTAAGTTACTTTCCATCTCAAAACTAGTGATGCTATGGTTTTCTAATTCTTGTAGTGATTGACAAAACATCTATGGTTATCTGAATATGCAATGTTCGTTATTCATATCTCATTCATATTTATGCCTCAATTAACTAGACCATTTAATTAATTAGAATGTATCCATTCTTGTGTATAATAATATTATCCAAGATAGTTATGACTGACAAGGTGCTTTATCTCCCTTGTCTTGTTTCAGCCTCTCAACACTCCTACAAGATGGCTAACACAGCTGTCATTATCCTTAATTCTCAGATTGGGAAACTAACATTCAGACCAACAAAATGTACTTTCTTTGAATTCAGGGATTCTCTTACTTTGGAATTTGTATTCTCAGGGTCTAGTACAGCAACTAACATGTAGTAGGTGCTTAATAAATGCTTGTTTGTGTGAGTGATGGAAATTTCCTGTGGTAATACAGCATAGTTGTAAAACCTTTTCTCCCAGAGAGATTCAAAATGCTTTTATAGAGACTTCTTTGTTCAGCCTCAACATGTCCTGGAAGATAAACCATTCCTAATGGTTTCTGAGTAACTTGGACAGACTATGAAATGATTAAGTAATGACTGTGTGCAGCACCTACATCTAAAAGCAGACATTTCAGACAGAGACATCTTAATGAAATAAGTTTGAAACGAAATGGTCTTTTTTGCTAGCTTAGGAGACCATTTTCACTCTCCAAATTGTTTCAGAAGCACCACTAGTATTTGTCCTAACGAATGGCAGGAAAGAACATTTCCAAGGGCCTGTTGGCCTGGCGTGTTCAGGCATTCCTGCTCCGTGTTCACTATCTGCTCCAGAAAAGCATGTAGTCACCAGTCTAACTGCAGATGAGAGCTGAAGGTGACCCTAGACATTCGCCAGATGGCTAAACGTGGATCTTGGTGAAAATCTGTGAAGCTTTGTCCACCGCAGGAATCTGTGCTTGTCCCCAGCCTCCTTCAGAAGTCACTGTCCTTTTGGGAAGTGCTGAATTGTGTGGGAGTAAAACTGCAGGAGAATGAATGGTTTGACAATGATCCTGAAAATTGGTAATCATGGACAGATCTGAACACGTTGTAAACTAGAGTACTGGGAGGGTGAGTGGTTAAACTATGCCCCCTGTTTCGTAAGTGTGTTACCAAAAGCTACAGGGTTTGATGTCTAACAGCAAAGAAGCAACATAACTTGCATGCCTTCTAATGAATTTGTCTACATCCTCTGTCTCACTTCCCACTTTGTCTTTGGCATATGGGGAGTTGCTTTGCTATGGTCACATAGCCTGTCTTTCTCTCTCTCTCTCTCTCTCTCTCTCTCTCTCTCTCCCTCTCTCCAAGGATTAATTCAATCAGGATCAGTCATATCTGGAATGTACATTTAATACTCAGGAATGATGTCAGTAATATATGTAAAAATTTTTTTTTTTATATTAGATAACTACTCATTAAAAGTCAATCCTTTCCCCAGGGTTTTAAAATAGAAAGTATTCACCTTTTGCAAATGAGAATGGTGGAATTTACTTTAACTCATGCTACAATGAAAACTGGAAGAAAGGGAATTGCTCACAATACAATATAACTCCACAAAATTTACATAATTTAAGCATAAAATGTAATACCCAGCTCACACTCTTTTGTCTTGAGTGAAATTGGTTTTCAAGTAATGTGTGGGGAATCATAACCAGCTTTAAGAAAATGGATAATGTCAGAAAGTGAAAGTTCTTAGCCTGAAAGGCATTGCCAAAGTGTGCTTTCTAGTATACAACATTTTCAAAAGTTTGTCTTGTGATTTAATGCAAAGACTGCATGGATTTAATGAAAGCTCTAAGGGCATGCTTTTCTTAGATACAAGTTGGAGCAATTAGTCATTTTGCAATGTCAAGATCATAGTTTTTAGAGGCCACAAAATCATTTGCTGAATTATTGTTCCTATAGTTAAAAAAAATAATACCTTGAATTCGTGGGTCTCCATTGCAAAGAATCCAAAATGTTTCATGTGGTTGATATATATATATATATATATATATATATATACATGTATATATATGTGTGTATGTGTATGTGTATATATACTCATACATATATGTATGTGTATACATATAAACACACATCTCTATACATGTATACATATATACATACATATGTATGCATGTAACACACATCTATATTGAGTTTGACTTGGTTCAGCAACATTCATCAGCTATATGCTGGGTGGTTTGATAGATGCTAGAGATTAGAAGACAAAAATTAAATAGTACCTGCTGTCAGAGTTTACATTCTATTGCGAGGAAACAACATGTACAGAAATAACTAAGTACAAAATTTATAAAAAACAAACACAAAGAAATTTCAGGTGCATACAGAGAGAGCCACTTATAATTGGAGACATCAAAAAAGACTTCTTGTAACTAGGTTGTGCTGGAGCTGAGCCTTGCTAGGCATTAGGGATTCCAAGAGGGAGAGGAAAAGAGGGGGAACAGTGTCACGCAGATGGGAAAGTGGAAGCCCAGAAAGGGTGTGTCATTCAAGGTCACATGGCAAATTAGTGGAAAAGTTGAAAGAAGAATGTAGAGATGCAGGTTTGCATGGAATACAAGAATCTTTCATACATTTACAGATCATACATTCATAGATTTAGAGCTGGAATGGATTTTAGGGCCACCTAGACCAACCTCTACCATTTTATAAAACAGAAAACAGATGCCCAAAGAAGTTACATGACTTGTCTAAGGTCATAGACGCAAGACAGCAACTGAATGAAAGTGTTCCTTTGGAAATCTTGGTTGGGCTTTCAGGCTCTGTGCTTAGTTGTCTTTGCAAATGACATGCATAGGAGAGTGGTGGCCACTAAAGCTCACCACTAGCAGTTGGATTATTTCCTCTGCTATTTTCCATCTCCGGTCCCACAACTTGTCCTTCTCTCCAAGACATCACAAACTTAATGGGAAAAAAATTGACTTTCATTCAAAAATATGTGTGTTTTGTTCTGCCCCCTAAAGTCCACTGAAGGCACTGAGTAGGGCTTAGCATGCAAATCAGATGCTCCCTTGGCCCATCTTACCAACTGAGTCATGCTGTGCATAATACTCAGCTCCTCCAAGGCAGTTAAGATAAATGATGGTTCCTTGCTTTCTTCCCCTGGAGACCAATAGTGTCATTCTCTGACCTGAAAGATCATTTGTAAAGCTCACCCTGTTCCCTTATATATTTAAAAAAATACAAAAACAGAAGTCCCACAAGTAGAATTTATCTTGAATGATTTACATGCAATTCTAGTTTAAGAAAAGACCTACAGTGAATAAACTACTGTAAGCAGAGCCTTTCTATACCTAATCTGAAGGAAGTTTATAGGGTGCCATCCCCTCACCCTTCTTTTTTCTCGCTGCTGTTGTCGAGCACTTTGTTCCTTCTCTATTTGCCAGTTAGAATGGGTAAAATATATACTGATATTCTTAAGAGTCTTCAGTGGCCAACCACAGAATAGATTTGGTTTTGTTAACTATCCCATAAAAAAGGGAAAGTTGTTTTTATTTGCTTTGTCTGCATGTCAGAAAATTTAGCATAAGTAAATTGTGTTTTTTGTACAGGTGCCAAGAGATATTTAGTATCTGTATGAAAAACAAAAACCCAAATGCAAATCTTGGTTTCCTTCCATATTTTTATCCTTCCTTCCCTTCCTTCCTTTCCCTTTTCCCTCCTCTCCTTCCCTTCTTTTATCTCTTTCTTCATTCCTTCTCTTTCTTTCCTTCCTTCTTCCCCCTCACTCCTTCCCTACCTCTTTTCCTTCCTTCTTCCTTCTCTTTCTTCTTTCTTTATCCCCTCCTTCTTTCTCTTCCTTCCTTCATTTTTATTCCCTACTTTTCTTCAGTGTTCTTGATAATTGGATACAGGGAGTGGTGGGGAATAGTTATCTTCTTTAAGCTCCCTTAAAATGAAAGTTTTTACTCATGTACAGATTTTTAATTTCAGGGAAGGGGAGCACGGAATTCACCCTTTTGATTGAGTGTAGCAAAAAGAACAGAAATATGTTACCAAGTCAGTATTCACTCTTATAAAAATGTTAGGTAGATAAAAAAAATGCTTCTCAGAGTTGCCACTTCAAGAAATATTTGTGTGCTATGTTTTACTTGATTCAGACATGCCTGTGTTGGGTACCTACTGTGTGTCAGGCACTATGCCAGATGCAGGGGCTAAAAAGGCAAAAATAAAAGTCCCTTATTTCAAGGATCTCACTTTCTGCTGGGGAGATAGAAAGTATATGTGGGCATTAAATACAAGGAGGTTTGAGGATGGCTAGCACACTGATAACTCAGGTATATGAGAAAAGTCCAGAGAATTCCGACTGTGGGAACTCCCTTCTTCAGTTTGTATTACAAGAAGTTCATAAACTTTCTTGGTTCATAACATCCTTAGTGTTTCAGACACTTTTACTTGCTGGGCCAAAAGAAATACCCAACATTAAATTTGTTAAGTAGTTAAATCAACAGCCTAATAAATATTTATGTCCTATGTCCTATTTGAAAAAATTTGCCTGATAAAAGAAAAAATACTATCTTAATTTCATTTTGAAATAACTGCAATTACTCATGGGATGTGCATGCCTAATATCAAAGTTTGGAATCAGATTGGATACCCTACTTTAATTTCCAGTCCCGTATTGATGTTTCTCTATGGTATTTGCTTTTTAACCAGAGTACCTGCCACCCAAACACAGCTTTTTAAAGATGATGTTACACACAAGAAAGTTCAAGGATACTGGTTTAGCCAAAAGTACAAGTAAACCACAACATATCTCAGACATTTGAGAGTATCTCATTCAAGAGGAGTGCAACTCAACCTAATATTGAAAGTGTGGAATTCCTAGAGGGAGTTGTTTGCATGGTGCCTGACAGATATTGAATATTGCTGTGTTGCCATCAAATTCACCCCTTTCCCCTTCATTGCTTTGATCTCATGGTGTAAGGGGGAACCTTAACCCTAGGGAGTTGTCCTAGATAAAAGAAGGTTGAACTCACTTGCTCAAGGTCACTCAGTGTGAGAGGCTGGATGTGGAATCAGGTCTTTATGATTAAAACCTCTCCTCACCTCCATCTCTTGGAAGTCCCAGCTTCCTTTAGGCTCAGTTTTTGTACTAATTCCTCTAAAAAGCCTTTCCTAATCTCTCCAGTTGTGGATATGCCCTGTTCCCTTCTAAATTACTTTCTATGGACTTTGTATTTTATTTACTTGTCTGTGTAATTGATATACTCCTCCCATCTCTGCCGATCTCCTTCCCCACCCCAACCATCTCCCTGTAATGGAAGCTTTATTTTTGGTATCCCTGCTGGCTAGCACAATCTTTGGCATGTAGTAGGCAATTAATGCTTGTTAACTTGAATGGGACATAGAATATTTCATTTGGAGAACAGCTTGTAGGCCATTTTAACTGGCACAGAAAATGTTTGAAGGAAATGAATATGAAATGTCTAGAAGGGTGGGTGGGAGGCAAGATTGTGGAGGGCTCAAAATGCCAATATGAGGAATTTGCATTTTTTTCATCTTATTTTGTGTGTTCAGAACTCTATGCCCTCTTCTGAGTTTTTAAAGAGGATGTGATTTTTCCCTGCCAAAGTATGCTCTGTCCTAACATTTCTCTCCCTTTAAGACTAGAAGAAAGGTTGTAGTAAACTTCCTCCTCACCATCTCATCCCTGAGACTAGGGAAAAGAGCTAACTAAAATAAATGAGAAGTAAAGGGAATCTTCCATTTTCTAGTGAAATATTAGGAGAGTTAAGAGTCAAGGGTAGGGATGGAGTCCATAAAAGGGCCACACTTGAGGACCTAAAGGACCACAGGTGGCCTCCAAGCCACAGGTTCCCCACCCCTGGTCAAGACATTTGTCCTCTCTACATTTCCGTCCTAACTAGACATTCTTATTTTGCCTCACCCTGTCCTTCTGTACTTTGATCTGTACCTTGGTTTGAGCTCAGATACCCAGTGGTATGAAGCTGCCCAGGCATGGCAATCCATCAGTTTGTCAATCAATGAAACATTTATTAAGTACCATAATTAAGAGTATTAATTCACAAATCCGAGCATCCTTAGGCTGCATTTTCACTTTGATTTCTGGTTTATAGTAAAGAAATTAAAGGTGGGACTTAATTAGCTAACCTTCTGTGGAGTATCTAAAGGTGCTTCTATTCAGTAGTGGTGTTCCTCATTCCTTATTGTTACAGTATTTTGGTCTCCATTGTTAGACATTAATAATCTGATTATTTCACATGGAATTGTTCTTGTCATGGTATATCAAACATTTCTTTTCTTCCATCTTTGGGGCTGGGGATAACATAACTTGCCTGAAACCATAGTGCTAACTCTAGCTTTCTATAAGTTGACAATTGATTGCTGGCTTCATGAACTTGGTTTCAAGTTATTTTTACATGTTTGGATCAGCAGTATTTTATTTATTTTTAATTTTACTATTTATTTTTTGAAATTAAATACTTTATTTTGTCTAATTACACATAGAAATATTTTTTTTGCCATTTTTATAAAATTTTGAGTTCTACTTTTTCTCTCTCCCGCCTTCCCTTTTCCCTCCATTAAGACAGGCAATTTGATATAGTCAACAGTATTTTATATACTTTAAAATTATACTTAATATTTTCAGAATTCAAGCCTGAATTGTTCAGCTAAATTCAGTAGGAATCATCTAGAACTTTCATAATGTGCTTAAAACTGTGTTCTTATTCACATCTTTGAGCACGTATAGAATGTACTTTGCAGCTATATGGGAATTCATTTTCCATTCAGATCAGAGATAGTATGGTATTGAGGATAGAGTAAATAGGTCCTAAGGTCATAGACCAAGATTTGAGTTCTGCTTCTAATGTTCTAGCTCACCAATCAATCATGAGCAAGTCACTTTGCCCTAGACTGACCCAGAACTCTTGGAAATGGCAAGTTATAAATGAGTTGCAGATCTGAATCAGTGTTCACCATGCTAATGAAATCATGGGTCTGAACCAAAAACAGAGTAAAATGTTTGTAGTCAGTTTTCCATGAATTAATCTGATTATAGTTGGGCTTTGATATTTAAGTGCTAAATTCTAACTTCTTACAAAATAGACTTGATATGTGCATATAGAAAGATATAGGTATAGAATTTCATATAATTAAATAATCTAATTATACAAAATTATCTTTGAAAAGCATATCAACAGAAATATTTTATGAAGTTTTTACTTACTCACCTTTGAAGAGGACTTTGGCTAGTGTTTGGTCTTTATGCCTGAGAGGTGAGTGAGTGTGTGTGTGTGTGTGTGTGTGTGTGTGTGTGTAAATGGCAGAACTTAGCAACTAACTTAAAATGAAGGAAGAAAGAGGAGTTAAACATTATTCCAAAGTTTTGAACCCAGGAAATCTGGAGACTGATAATATAGACAATCCTCAGAAGTTGGAGTTAGGTCCATGACATAGATGGGTATAGAGAACTCAGACTGTCCTTCTTCATTAAGTGAAATGATATTTATTCCTGGGATGTACAGTTGTTAAACTCCTCCTTCTAGGCAGTACTCTAAATTATTTTGAAAAAAAGTTCATCTAGTATTTGATAATGTCTAAATTTCTACCAGGGAATGGCCTTAGCAGGAATGTAGCTGTCATCATTGTTCTCTCACATAAGAAAAATAGAAATGCAGAAAAGACCTGACTAAGGTCTTCCAACATATACCAAGGCTAAGACTAGAAATTAGGGTTTTTATTTGTTTGTTTCCTTCAAGGTCAGTACTGATTTGGTGTTCATTTGCCTAATTCAATTCAGCAGGTATTATAAAGCATCCAATATGTGCAGAGCTAGGATCCTGGGGAAGATATAAAATTTAGTCATTTACCATAAATACTGAAGTCCTCAGGAATAATAAAAGTCAGTCATTCGTTCAGTCAATAAATATTAATTAAACTATTAATTTCTTACTAAATGCCAGGCACTTTGCCAAGCACTGAGGATTTAGAGACAGACCCTGCCCTCAAGGATCTCAAATTTTAATGGAGGAGACAACATGCTAACAATTGTATACATGAAAACACACACACACACACATACACACACACACCCCTACACACATACCCACACTCGCCTCTCAGGGATAAAGACCAAATGCTTAAATTTGAGTGGAAGATCTCCTCAGAAAGAAGGGAGAAACAGAGAAGGTCTCCGGAAGAAGATAGGATTTAAGCGGAGTCTTGGAGGAGAAAAGAAAGAACATTCTAGGCGGGTAGGACAGCCAGTGAAAGGGCAAAGGAATCAGGACATATGGTGGTATTGCGAGGAAATTGTAAATTGGTCACCCTTTGTTGGATGGTAGAGTTACTCTGATGGAAACAGAGAGTAAGAAGACTGGGCACGTAAGAGGGGACCAGATTGCCAAAGGCTTCAGATGCTAGATCATTTTACATTCAATTCTAGAAGTGATAGGGAATTTTGTTTCTGTTATCTCCCCCTGCCTAGAACTCTCACTTAATCTCCCTCTCCTGCCTTTCTCGACTTCTTTCAAGGGTCAGCTCAAGTCTTACTTTTCACAAGAAAACTTTCTTGATCCTCCTTAATACTAGTGCCATCCCTTAGTTATCATCTCCAGTTTATATATGTAGACCTTGTTTATATAGAGTCCTCTGTGAGTTATCTTCTTTCCCATTAGAGTACAAACTCCTTAAGAGCAGGGGGGAAAATGGGCCTTTCTTTTTATCCCCAGAGAGACACATAATAGATACTTCATAAATGCATTCTGTTTCCTGCCTCTGACTGTGTGATCTTCTACAACACACTTGTACAAGTTTGCCTCAGGCAAACCCGAGACCATAAGTTTCAGAAGTGTCACATGTCTGCATTATAAAAATTGTAGAAAAGGTGCTGATATACATTGGTAGACGATGTAGAGCTCTATAAATGGATGAAATTACAGATCTGGTAAAACAGAAACAAAAATTAACATTGGCAAAAACAAAAGATCATAGGTTTAGAAGTAGGAAAAGTTTAAAGGTCATATAGTCCAACTCCTCATTTTATAGATAAAGGACCTCTAAAGATAAAGATAAAGGTCAGGGAGCTTAAATTGATTGCTCTGAGTCACATAGTAAGGGGTTAAATGAGAATTTGAATCCAGGTCTTCTGATTGCAAATCCAGTGTTTTCTCTACCTTGCTGTATAGGGTACATGTTGGTCCATTTCATATATATGTACACACACACACACACACACATATATATATGTGTGTGTGTATATATATGTATGTATGAGTATGTATGCATATTGCAAAACTATACACATACACATATGTATGTATATGTGTATGTATATATATATCTGTTACATATCTGTTTTGCTTACAGTTTATTTAAAGTACATTATTGAAAAGGGGGATAAAAGTTCTGGAAGAAATTTCCATAGCATCATGTCAACCCATAATCATTTAAGTTGTTGGCCCTATGTCACCTAGCAAGTGGCCAAGCCAAGATCTGAGCCCAGGTCTTCTGATTCCAAATCGAGTGTTTTTCTCTCCCATGCCATACAGGGTACGTGTCACACCTTTCCAGCAATATCAAAGATAGCAAATGGTACAGAGCAGGAAGGCAGGTTTCTATTTCTCTCTTTTACTGTGCTATTAGTAAGACCAATATATTTTGTGAAAATGAATAATTTCCTCCATTCCTCCCTGCACTTTATGTTTCCCAGAATAATCACAGTGATCCATTTCCTAAAAATGGATTGCAGACCTAAGTGCTCATTTTGCAAGGACAGCGGAATAAGTTGACACAATGGGAAAATAGCAGAAATGGTTTGGTTTTTTCAGAACAAGGTTTGTCTTGCAGGTGAAAGGAATGTGTGGTATGTCACCCCAGGAGACCTGTCCTAGGACTGTGTTGCCTAGTGGTATTTCTCCTACTTGATTTGAGGGATTAGATCTAGAAGGTGTTTGGTAGCCCTGTGAAAAATTGAGGTCTTTTCTGGATTATGAAAGAAATCTCTGTTCTTCTTTTGAATCCTGATTCCAGATGTGAGTAGAATGCTTTAGTATTTGTTCCAAGGTGACAGCCCTCTTGGCATCCTGCTGTTTTTTAACTTGATTTTATCTTCTGAAACATCAGCAGGATTTTCCCCCTTTAAATAGCCACTTTAAGAGCATTTGTATCTTACCTTTAAGATGTGACTCTCTTGCAACAGGGTATCTGGGAAAATCTTCCCTCAATCTTTGCATTGTTAACTGGATCCAGGACAGTGAGGGCTGGATCCTCTGCTTAAAATTATGTAGAATCTTGGCTGCACACAAAATATGTTTATCTGTTTACCAGGATCTCATTACCTTGCTTTTTCAGAACTATTTGTTCACAAAGTGACCTTGGGTTCTCTGTCAGAGTTCATTTTTCCTGAGTCAGTCAATAACTTCAGGTGTTATTGCCTGGTTTCTGCAGAACCACCTGGGCAGCTTATGGAGCATATCTTCTAGCCCTGTCATGACCTGTCTTGGGGCCTGGGAATCAGCATCACTGCCCTTGTTTGGGACCCAGATTTGGGTGACTTACAACATTTGAACGAAAAATCTTGTTACTTACTAGGCTTGAGAGGTCACAAAATAATCTTTTAAATGAATGAATAAATAGATGAAAAAAAATTCATTAAACTCCTAGTCTGTGCAAAACATTGAACATATTATACACACACACACACACACACACACACACACACACACACACACTATATAAATAGTGTTCACTGACTGCTTTTCTTTAATCTGTTGCAATTTAGGGATCTCTCGGAGTTCCCATAGTGGGAAGTCCCTATAATGAGGAAATTGTACATTCTTGTATTTATGTGGAACAATGAAAATCCTCTATGTTTACTTAGCTTTGTGGGTATAAGGATGCATGCAGCATTCTTCTATAGGCCTGCTTGGGCCAATGACGTACAGAAATATCCCTAGCTCCTCCCAAGATTTCCTACAAAGACTCCAAAGTCACCCAGGTGTAATTATGTTGCAGAAATGATTATCACCATTAAAATCACCTTTCTGAAGGGATGACGGTAGTTGCCAGCACTGTGTGAAAATAATCACTGGGCCACATTGTGTATTTGCGGTTTTAATGTTGTGGGTATTGCCAAATGAAACACCTTAAAGTTCCCCTATTGTCCAAGTTCAGAAGGCCTACTCATTATAACTAGAACAGAAATGGTGCATGTAGAAAATTCTGCCTGTGATTTCAGAAGCTGTAGTTTAGGTCCAAGTTCAAAGATTTTTAAAAATCCACACAATCTCAGTGGTAGGAAAGGACCTCAGTAACCATCTAGTCCAACTCATACACCATGAAGGAATACTCGCCCTGCCATACTTGACAAGTAGTCATTCATCTTTTGCTTAAGAGTGAGGAAGAGTTTATAATTTTTGGAAACAGCCCGTTCTATTTTCTGATAGCTCTGATGGTCAGGAAGTCTTTCCTTAAATCTAGCCTAAATTTTCCTCTTCCAATCTTTTACACATTACTATTCTTTATTTCCACTGGGTCAAATGGAGAAGGTTTAATCCTTCCGTCTTCTTGGCAGGCTTTTAAGTCCTGGAAGACAGTTACCATTGTCCCCCAAGTCTGTTCTTCCAAAGTTGTGATTTCTTACCTTTCAAAGCAATATTCGCCATAGTTAGAATTATTTGAAGGCAAAAGCTAATTTACATTATCTGATAGAGTATTTCACTTTTTGTTATTTTTCCTTCTATCCTCCCTCCCTAATATGGTAGAGACCCATTCAAGTACTATCATTGAAAGTCAATCCAACTTTTGAATAATTGTAATAAATATAGATTTCCCTCCCTCCCCAAACAAAGAAAATGGGAAGCATAAGAAAATCCTTCCTGGAGAGAGCATTGTTGTAATGGCTAGTGAGAGTGACTATGGAGTTAAATTTAGCTTTAGGATGGTTGAAATATTAGTCAAAGTATTCCAGCTTTCCATGGAGGTAGTGAGTTTTTATAAAACTTTCAAGATGAAAAGTGTTGTTACAAGTGTTGAGTTTTACTTTATACATGCACTGAATTTGCTAATAAATTTTCCTCAAATAATAGGATGACTGCCAACAATGACACTATAAATAGCTTGGAAATAAGTCATGACTGCCATAGATTCTCTTCCAAATAATTGTATTTGTAAGTAATGTCTATGAGAAATAAACAGCTTTTAGCTTGTAAAAGCTACCATCTGAACTCTTAAAGCAACCATGGATATGAATAGGAATGTCATGAAAGGATGGTTCCATGTGGGAACAACACATGGTTGCCATTATATTAAGTGATTTAATGAATACTGAGCTTCAGGAAATAAGTCAAGTACAAACAATCAACACTAATCAGAAAGCAGAATATTTCAAGCATATATTAAATTGAGGTTTTAATCAGGATGGACACCTTTATATAAACTCTTTTAATGTGATTACCATCTACCCTCCTCAAAGAGTTCTAGGCAGTGAGTCAGAGTAGTCTGGGAAGGTTAAAAAGCAAAATAAACAAAAAACCTCACAATGGAAGTGCTTGAGTCCATCCAATCCTTGCATTGGTTTCCTAGACTTTTCAGGATTATAATCTATAGCAAAATGACATTGTCATAGCCTTTCTCAGTGAAAGCCAATTTCAAAATAAAAAAAAAATCTGGTTCTTTTTACCTTTCAACTTTGATGGAGGATTTCATAGTTTGTCTAGGTTGGCACATGACTTCAGGTTACATCTCTCATGTAAGACTTCTAGACTCATAAAATTTTTGAGATGAAAATAGATTTAAGAGATTTTCCAGTCCAATTGCTTGTTTTCAGGACCAGAAAAATGAGGCTCAGAGAAGGAAACTTCTAACGGCTCAGAGACTTGACCAAAGTTGCACATTTCATTTATAGCAGAGTCAGTGAGTGCAATAACCCAGTGCAATAATCCTAACTTCTTGTCTAGTATTTTTTTCTACCACGTCCATTTGTTTTACTAGAAATATTTAAATTTAGATTCATAGTAGGATTTTTTTTTTACCTTAGAAATATATGTTCTAGCAGACAAAGATTCCCCGCAATACAAAGGGCACTTAAAAGCTACTTAGAGAACTTGAGCATAAAAATGGACATCTGAGATCTGAGTGACAACCACAAAGATATTCTAGGATAAAGGTGGATAGATCTAATTATGCAATAGTCTCATGTTCTTCCTTCTGAATATCTTTCTTGGCTACCTGTTTCATACTGTACTGTTGTTTTAAAAGTGAGCCTTTTTCATTTGCTGCAGGTTATATGGAAATAAAATTCAGTAAGTTAGAAAAAAACATCTCTCTTTCCAGGACTACTTGTTATCTTTTGAAAAACTTACCACCTTTGTACCTTAGAGAGGTTGTAACTTATTTTGCAAATGTATTTTAGGCCTACATATCCAAATATTTTGTGAGGTACAAAACATATATTGTACATATCTATATACATATACACGGACACACATACATTTTTTTCTTGTTCTGTTGGAGAATAAGGTTATACCCTTTACCAGTTCATGGACCTTAGACAATGATGCTAATTCTGAGGTGTGCGGACCATCCTACTATCAGGTCATACTTATTAGGGAATTAAAATAGGAAGTGGTTTGAGTGGCAGGTTTTTTATGTTGCCATACATCATGCTATCAAGTCTTCAATTTTTCAAGTCAACAATAAACACCTACTATGTGTCAGGCACTTTGATAAGCGCTGAAGATATAAAGAAATACACACACACACACATACAAACCCAAAACAAACAGCCAACAACAATAGTCCCAGAATCCTTTCAAGGAAGATAATCCAATGTGGGAGAATGCAGGCAAACAAATATGTATAAGGTATAATAGGACAAATTAAAGGTGATGTCAGACATTAAAGAGGATGAAGCAAAGAGTCTTACAGATGGTGGGACTTCAGCTAAGACTGGAGGAAACCAAAAAAAGCAGGATGTGGAGAGGAGGGATAGAATTCCAGACATGGGGCATCCGTATTCAGTGAAAATGCCTTCAGATCTGCAGCAATGCTTGAAATATCGACTGCCATGTGAGATATCCAGAGGACTGGTGCACCTGGACAAAGATTATATGGATTCATAAAATCATTAAGCTGACATGGACTCCTAAGGGCATCCTGTTAAATAGTAGCCAAAAAGTTTTCAATGATAATGTTGATGACCGCCCTTTTTGATTTTTCAACAAAAACCTTCAGTCTACCTTTTGAAAACCTGGTGTAGTGTAAGAAATTATGGGCCTTGGAGTCAGGCAGTCCTGAGTTCAAGACTTGCCTTTAACGCCTTAAGATTAAAAATGAGTTACTTAAGTGCTCAGTGCCCCCAGGCAGTTCCTCAAGGCTGTTAAATTACAGAAGGGTTGCTGATTTGCATTGGGTAAATAAACTGCCACCCTGAGCAGTTTTCCATATTCTATGAAATAAAAACTTAGGACACTGTGTCCTCCAACCAAGTATCTCTGGAAACTCTTCATATTGACAATTATCTTTACAATTCACATTCTACAATTATATTGTGTTTACTTCTCAGTGTATAGGTTTTAGGTTTTCTCACCCATCCCAACCCCCAGTTCCCATTTCCACCCCTTAGATCCTTGAGGGTAAGGACTGTTTTGCATTTTAGCTTGTAAACCCACCCCACCACACATTGCACAGTGCCTTATACATAGTAGGGAAACGGAGGGGAAAAAGTATTCATCAAGTGCCTCCTGCTTTTATAAATATCACCTTGTTTGTTCCTTACAACAAACCTGTAGAGTAAATCTTATTACCATCTCCATTTTACAGTTGAGGAAACTGATGCAATCACAGGTTAAACAATTTGACTAGGGTTACCTACCTAGTAAATTGCTGAGGCCAGATCTGGGCTCCAGTCTTCTTGACTCCTGCCCTAACACTTTATCCACTGTACCACCTGCACATAATTTAATAAATTATCATTTGATCATAACAAAGCATATAATAAACATTTGTGTTTATTCATAGCTTCTTATTTCTATTCTGGCTGTTCATGAAAGAAATTTACTCCTACAATCAAGGAAATCTCCTTACTGTTTCCACATACTATATTTCTCCCTGCCTTTGTTCATATTCATCTCCTTGGATAATAAATAATTACGATAAGAGCAGCTAACATTTATATAGCCTTTACTCTCTGTCAGGAATTGCACTCAGTCTTTACATTTATCTGATTTGATCCTTACAACCACCCTAGAAGGTAGGTGCTATTAATCAGAGGAGATATTGCCCCCTGACCGTGTTTCCCTTTTCCATTTATTCATATTCTGCCCATCCGTTAAGCCCAGCTCCAGTCTCACTTCCTCCACATGACTTTACTAGCAACTCTAGTCCCTTCCCTAACGTTACCTTTCCTAATGACTGTGGTACTTAAACTCTGCACAATTTAGGACTTTATTATATATACTATATTTTTTCTTAATTGTTTCATGTATGAAAGACCTTTAATGTTCTGAAAGAGCATGATTGGATCCTTTCTTTCTTTCATATCCCTCACTGTGCCTAACTTGATACTCAGCACATAGTAGGATGGGCAGTGAAGCCTCTTTATTTGATTGATATCTGTCATCAGGGTTCTTTCCCCAAGCATGGAGTGCCTTTTCTTTGCTATCCTTCCACTAGAGGTGAATAGAACCCAGGTTATTACATGCAGCAGTCTTTAAAGATGGCAGAGCAGACCAGCAATGGTTAATGACTCCAGGATGAGCTCCTATTGAGGGATATCAATTCTTTTGTGCCCTGACATTGATGTTACTGTCAGTTGACAGTGAGCTTTATAGTCGATCTCTTCAAGTACAAAAGGCCATGATTCGGAAACTGTCATTAAAAGCTGTCTCTTTCTTGTTAAGAGCTATCCATCCTTTATTCCCTCCATAATAGGAGTCGGTGTACCAGATGAGGCCGACCTTAAGTCGAGCCTGTTTGTGTAAAAGGGAAATGGGTTAAGCTGCTTTATTTTTAATGTATTTTTGGATCGGAGGCATGGAATAAGGGTGGTGGGGGGAAGCATGGTTAGCAGCAGTCAGAATCTGGGTTTTGTTTGCTGTCAAATAATGGGCTTCTATAGTGAAATCAACAGAGTCTATTTCATAGCCTGTCTCCCTGTGATATACATGCTCTTTCAGTGGGGTTGCAGGCTGCCTAAAGATCACTTTTAGCCACAGGGATGTGGCTATAAATAAGCATACTATAGTCCATTGCCCAGAATGGCTGTGGTCTGAGTGCACTCGTGGATGAGGAGGCAGAGTGTTTCATGGAGAAGGGAGAGAGCCTCTCCCCCTGCCATGCCTCTTCTATTAGTTAAATAACTTTGAGGGGTTTTTGTTGTGGTTGTTGTTTTTTAGCCATAAGCTTTGTTCTTTTTCTTGGGGAAGATGTCCTTCTATCTCCAATCCCAAGTCTTCTTCTAGATTAGGGCTTTTAACTTTGGATCTGTAGACCACCAATAGGTCCATGGAGAGATTTTTTAGGGGATCCATATATTTGGATTGGAAAATATATCTTTATTTTCACTAGCTTCTAACTGAAAATGAACATTTCTTACACTTGTGATTTTTTTAAAAAGCATTCTGAAATAGCTTACCTAGACTGCCAAAGGGCTCTGTGATACAAAAAAGGTGAAGAGCCCCATTCTAGATACTTATAGATTCTTTTTATAGTGACATTCTTATCTCTGAATTCATGTGTTTTGTATATAGGAAACACTTAGTACATTGATTTAATAGATGCTTTTTTGAGTTGCTGAACAAATTAATATCTCCACACTTGCCCTGCTATGATTTATATTGTGTTTTCCATACTGTGTTGATTGTGATTCTCCTTTTAATCACTGAGAATTATGTTCCTTTGTCTTGTAGGAGAACCATCTGTATATGAGGGCTAGTTGGCTGTGGTATGGGTATGAATCTTTCTGCTTACCCCTCCCTAAGCAGTTCTATGGACAGGGAATAGGCTGCTTGCTTATTGATAGTGATAAGTCAATCTTCTTTTTTGCTAGATCAAGATGTGACATGAGAGAAAAATGTTGAAAGAGTCAAAAAATGATAAAGATAGAAATATGAAGGTGTCTTATTTCTCCTATGGGAGAGTCCAAGAGGAAAGATTTTTTTTTTATGAGTAGTCTGGAATTGCATGCATGACCAGAAAACCATAGATTCAGAATTGGAAGGAAGCTTAAAGGTCATCCCTTCCACACTCATTTTTTCAAATGGGGAAATTTTTGTCTAGAAAAGTAAATTGACTTATCCATGGTCACATAATACTGAATGTCAGAGCCAAGTTTCAAACTTTGGTCTTCTGATGCCAACTCCAGGGTTGTTTCTACTGCATCACTGAGTTAGAATAAAAACCAGTGGGATGTGTTGATAATTTCAATATATAGATGACAGGAACCCAGGAAGCAGAAGTAGAGTTGTCATCACTCCATCGGTAAGAGTTATTTTAGCCCCATATCTTTAAAGAGATTAAGTTTGGAGGTGTTTCTGCCAAAAATTCTATCACCCTGTGTGGAAGTGCTCTATCTTGCCTCCTCAAATCACCTTGAAAAAAAATGCCTCCATAATTACCAAATGCCCAGCCACTGAACTTTCCACTGATAACACCAGAACCTCAGTCTCCAGGCACAACTGAGAACTGAGTGTACACTTTACATGGAGGTTTTACTTTAGATGTCAACCCTTGTCATTTTGGAGAGAAGAGGACTTGCATCAATATGAGCTTTTTCCAAATTCATCAAGATCTGTTTACCTGGTATCTACAGCCTCAGACAGCAAACATACTTGGTTACCTAACCACATCTCAGAACCCTGGATACTCTCCCTAAGTCTCTCCTTTTTTTTCCTGTCCCTCTGGAATAAGTGACCTTGATCTTTGCTAAGACTGATTCCTCTAGTAGAGTCAGTCCTTGATTCCATCATTTGATCCCTTTTTGTCTCTTCTACAGTTTGCCTCTTTGTATTCTCTCTCTCTCTCTCTCTCTCTCTCTCTCTCTCTCTCTCTCTCTCATCATTAATCTATTTTATTCACTGGCTCTTGCCTTGATTCCTCAAAACATCTTTAGGTCTTTCTTGTCCTTTAAAAAAAATGAAAAATTCTTCACTTGACCCTGCCATCCTATCATGTTATTATTCAATACAATTTATCCATTTCACTGCAAAAACTTAGAAGAAATGATCTGCTTTTGCTCCCTCTGCTTTTTCTCTTCCAACTTACTTCTTAACATGTTTCTGCCTGGCTTCTGACTGTAACACTTCTGATGAAGACTATTCTCTCCAACATTATTACGGACATCTTAAAGTCTTATTCTCATCCCTCATCCTTATTGACTTCTTGGAAGCTTTTGATATCAACCCACCTCCTGGATTATCTCTTATCACTTTGCTTCTATGACACTAGTCTCCCTTGCTTCATCTCCTTTATATTTGTACATTTCTAAACTATCACCTGCTGTATAACCAAGGCAATATTCATAGCACCGAAGACCACTATGAATATGCCTGTGTAGTTCTGAATCATAAAGTTTAATAGACTCTCCATATAGAAGACAGAAGAAAAACATTCATTCAGACACGAGAAACAACACCAGAAAACCAAATCCATCATAGTAACCAAGAAGTCGATACACATTAGCACTGCAGCAGACAAAGTCATTCCTAAGCCTTCCCCCTCCACCCCAACTCCCACCCTCACTGGGACCTTCCCACAAGCAAACACTCACAATACTAGCTGTCTACCTACCTGTGTCCTCTCTGTCCTCCGCTCTAATTTCTCTCACCAACTTCCTCCCAGATCTACTCCATTCATTGAGCAAGCTTCTCCCACCACATGTGACTTAAACTTCCATGTGATTTAAGCAGGTCGTATGGGCCTATTAATGAATTGGAAAGATCTTCAAATTAAGCAAAAATACATTAATCATACACCTGTTCACACCGATCCTCTTCCAAGAATGGACATTCCTCATGGTTTTACTGTAGACATTCTTCTTTTCTTTCTACATGCTCTTTCCCTTTTTGACCTCTTCTCTTTTGATTGATTTCATTCTAATAATGTTTCATATATATATATATATATGAATATATATGTATATATATTTATATAGTCTTACTCTCATTTATGATCTCCAGTCCTGTGTTACCAACTGCCTGTTTAATATCTCCAATTGGAGATATTTTCATAGAAATATTGACTTCAGTTTGTCTAAAAGGGAGCTCCTTTCTCCCCTTCTCTAAAACATTCATCACCCTAATTTTCCTGTTTTGAGAGCATTACCATCTTTTCAGTTACTCTTGACTATCCATTAGGTTACCACCTGCATCCATTTCATTTCCCACTGTTGTCAAAATCCTTTAACTCCTCTCCCTTCTCACTATTCACCTGGCCACATCCCTAGTTCCATCTCTCCTTTATTGCCTCTATTATTATGCTAGTATCTAAACTGATCTCCCTGTTGTAATTATCTCACCTCCTCAATACATGCCTCAACACAGTTGTCTAAATAATCATCCTAAGGCATAAATCCGACAGTCAATGTCCTCAAGTATCTAAAGTTGGTCCCTGTTGTCTCTAGGGAACATACCTGCCCTCAGCCTGAATTTAAAATCTTCCATAATCTGGCTTCAGCCTACCTTTCCAGACTTATTTGATATTATTCCCCAATATAAATTCCCTGATCTAGGCAAATTGACCTACTAACCTTCCTTAAGACTCAGTATCCAGTATCTAGTACTTTGCCTGGAATTCATTCTATTTGAAAAGCTCTGGTTGCCCTAAAGGCTTAACTCAATCTTCACCAGACTACCTGTATATTCAGGTAGAACATAAGGATCTGAAATAAGAGAGTAATTTGTTTCCTTCTTTGTACCATCAATGTTTTGTTAGTATTGAGGGTCAACATCTGAGTCAGCAAGAACTGGCTGCCTCCAGTATATGCTGACTGTTTGGCCCTGGGCAAGTCACTTAACTTCTTGGTACCCCAGGTGTCTCTATGAGATGTAGGTGTAGAGGTGTAGAGCAAATGCCAATCTTTATGAATAGAGAGAATTTCCTCCCTTGGGATTCCCTTTACAAATTTGACTATTTTTAAAAAAAAGTTTGCTGCACTTAATTGAATTGTGTATAACATTAAAAAAAACAATTTTACAGACAAAATTTTAAAAAATAACATGTACTTTTAAGAGGGTCTATCATTCCTAATTTCTAGCCCAAATATGGGTGGGGCTTTAGATCAGTACCATGTAGCTACATGTCCAGTTTGTTGAGTGTTTTGGAAAAAAGATCTGAGCCTTTGATAAGAGTAAAGAAAAGCTTAGAATTAGACACAGATAGGCTTATCTGTGGAAAATCAGCCCTCTCTATTTAATTTTCATGCAAGAGAACCCTTTGAAACCCAAGCATCACCTGCTCCAGGGAAGGTTTGAGAGAGGTCAGCCCTGCTTAGGTTGCTACTCTGCATTAGTTAGAAAAACAAGCTGTCTCTTCACAGCATGGAGTGGGTTGCAGGGAGGAGTTGAACAGGGAACAGGATAGAGAAACTGGATGATTTCCCAGCCTAAGTCAGAATTTCATTTTGTGGCACCATTATTTTGTTTGAAATTAATTTCTAGAACATCCGGCACACCCATGTTTGAATATAAACATAAAGATAGGGATCCCCAACCCAAATATTTTAGGAGGATCAGCTGCCACTTTTAATTATTCACATTCCTGCTTCTCTCTCTTAATGAAGATAATTGAGTCAAATGAACTTAGTTGGTCTTTTTACTATCTACTGAACTCCAAAGGGTCTCCATAGAATATTTGGGCTGGGGTCATGCCCTGCTTACTAACATCTACACTGGAAATTCTGCAGTTGGTAGAGAGGTGGGGAGGCAGTTTGAGAAGAATTGATCATGCATGAAGTTGGGAACTGGCACAGAATCTTATTGATTGTTAATAATGTGGGTCACCAGCTGAGTAATTGAGAGCTGTCTATGGTACTTGACTTGGTTAAGCAAAGACAACCTAAAGAAACCCAGAACACCCAGTTGGCAGCAAGTATATATTCTTCCATCACAGGGTGTTTTCAGTTTGTTTGGTTTTTCCGGGCCAGTATTTCTTGGTAAACTTCCATTTGTGACAGTGCGCATGCAGCCAAGAGCCAGAAGGACAATACTGGCTTTTTACATTTGCAACAGATATTCAAATAAGATAAATAGATAATTAGCATGGATCTGAGCAGATGAGGTAGTCTAGAATATTTCATTTCTGTACATGGAATCAGCAAACAGTTCCTTTTAATAGCAGTAGGCTCAAAATGGTTTACTTAGATGTGTGAGAGTGAGCCATGTGTAGGGCAAACCACAATTAATGGTAATACTGAGTTAGAAGGAATTGCTGCTTCTCTGTCAGCAGGTACTCCACTCTGGTTATCCAGAGAAAAAATAATAGCTGATTTTTGGAGTTGGAAGACCTGAATTCAAATCCTGTCTCTGCCACTTACTACTTAGGCATGTCTTTTAACATCTTTTGTCCTGGTTTCTAAGCCTGTAATTAACAGTAATAGGCCATGTAACCTCTGGGTCTATTACTCGTCTATAAAATGAAGTAGTTACTGACTAAAATGTCTAGACTAGTCAGGGCTTCTTAACCTGTAATTCATGAATTATATATCTATTTATTTATAGATATAATATATATGGTGTATATTACATATATGTTATATTATACATAATATAACATATATATATCCCACATACATACATAGAGAGAGGTATTTCAATATAATTGTTTTTCTTTGTAATGGTATCTATTTTATGCATTTAAAAACTTTTATTCTCCCTATAGGGAGGTTCTTAGGCTTTATCAGACTTCCAAAGGATTTTGTGATGCAAAAAATCTTTCACTAGTTCAAGGATTCAAACAGTCTGACTCCATTGAACTCAAACACATCCTCCTTCCCAAGGATAATCTCATTCTTGCATTCTGAGAACACAGGACAGACAATTCTCTATAAATGTGAAGTGAGTGAGTTTGAGTAAAGGTTCTCTTTAGATCTTCACGGTACCATCAAGGTCTATTGCTTTGGGATACTGAAGTTAATGACCATGTGAGGTGGGTAGAGAGGAACAACATGGAATTTCAAGTTAGGGGACCTATGATCACATCCCAGATGCTTACCTGTGTGACCTTGGGCAAGTCACTTAATCACTGAGTATGGTAATTCTCACCTCTAAAATGAAAAGGGTGGGCTAAATGATCTGTAGGCTGTCTTTCAGACCTCAATCATATGACTCTCCCAAGTCAAAACTTTCCCTTCTTCTCTTGCCTCTTGCATTGAATGGCCAGTTTCCTGTTTTGTAGCAGCAATATGTGCTTGGATTCTAGTTTTATATTAATATTTCTCTTTGTATCAGGGCTGTCACAGTAGCAATTGGAATAAAACCAAAAGGAGAGTGCAGTGAATATAAATGGGTAATTTGTTTCCCCTCTGAACTCAGAATAGGACAAAACTCTCATAAAGGAAGAAATAACAAAGGTCCTATGGCAAAATACACACTGGGGAACTCAGTTCACAGCTGTATCTCTGTCTCTATCTCAGTGTCTCTATGTCTATCTTTCTCCTTTCCTCTCTCTTCTGACTTCTCCCTCTCCTACCACCCCCATCCCATCTTTCTTTCCCTCATAACACTAGAACCAAAACATATTCTGGAAAAAACTCATATTGCCTTGTGTGAGAGTGATTAGCTGTTTCAAGGGACAACATTACAATTATCAGGATGATTTACTGTGCACCTGCTGTGTTCACTGCTGTGCTAGACACGGTATAAAATGACTACATGTACATACTGCCTGCCCGCTAGGGCCTTATAATTTAGTTAGAGATAATACCATCGGGACATACAGAGTTATTTCCTGCCATTCCAACATTCTTTGGAAATGAGTTCACAGCCAATTCTCTTGTGATCTGTCCATGGTAACAGGGACAAGGGTGTGCGTTGAGTTCTATAGTTGTGCAAATTCCTTGTTTTAACTTTCTCTGAGAAACAAGGGTAAATAGGGAATGGAACTTCTATACATTTGTTGGAAGATACTTCTATTTCACTTTTGATGTAGGTTTAAAATTGTGTATTTTTCAAATGTGGTGAACCAACATTATAGGGGAGCTGATGAGGGGAAGCTGATGAGGGGAAGTCATTAATCCATACTAAAAAAGTGGATATAGCCCTCTGAAGTGAATATCAACAAGGAGCACATGAATCACTCCATCAGATCTGGAGATGTGTCAGAGAATTCAATAAAAAACAAAAGAGCCAAGATTCATCTGACAGAAAAAAGGATCCAGTAAGGTGTGGTAGAGGGAATCTACCAGTTTTAGAATAGGATGAAGAATCAGACTTAGGCAAGAGAGACTATAAGAGCAATAGCTATAGGTACCTCATGGAGCTAGACTATGTCAAGAATGACACACTGGTTTCTTCTTTGTGCCATCTTACCTGGTTTACTAATGAGCCTGGCCTTGGACATCAAATAGAACATTAGGGGAACAAGATTGACCTCACTGGGGAATGATAATATGTTTTCAAAACTATTAGAAACAGTGATTCAAATAAATCAACGAGAAAACAGAAGATGGATATAATGAGGGGGGAGGGGAGGATACTGGACCTACTTTTGGACCAGAAAATCAAAATATTGTACATCAAAATGGATTTCCTGAGGGCAAGGACCAAACGAATTCCACTGTGAACAACATAAAGAATGAAACCATTCCTATTCATAAAGAGCTTACATTTTAATGGGGGAGACAATAAGGACATACAAAATGCCAGGTGCTCTGAAAGTCTTAGGGCAGTTTTAAGCTTTAATAACTTAAATAGATGTAAACTGCACTAAGACTTTAGGTCATTAGGTGGTGCCATAGTGCATAGAGTGCTGGATCTTTAGTCGGCAACTTCTGAGTTCAAATGTGACCAAAGATACTTAGTAGCCTTGTGATTCTAGACAAATCATTTAACCTGTTTGCCTCAGTTTATCTGTAAAATGAACAAGGGAAGGAAAAGGTAAACCACATATGTTTGCTAAGAAAACTCAGAATGGGATTATGGAGAGTTAGACATGAGCAAAAAATAGATGACTATTTTTGATAACTAAAGAGCCAACAGAATAAACATAAAGCTAGTAAATACAGGTATATGAAAAGTAATTAAATGTAAGGGATTTGGGGAAGAAGGGTACATGTGGTTAACCTGAGGAGGGGAGGTCCAGGAAGGGCTTTAGGCAGAAGACAATGCCTGAACTGTACCATGTGCCAGGTTCTATGCCAGGAACTAGAGACTCAAGTTAAACAAAGACAAACTAAACAATCTTTATTTATAAGGAGTTTATTTTCTGATTGGGGAGTCAACAAGTACAAATATAAATTGGCAAACACAAGTGCTCTGAAGTGTGTCAGATGTATTTGGGTGTGTATGTAGGTATACATAGGTACATATATGTATTAATGTGCATATATATGTACATAAATATGTATGTAATATAAAACACATTCATGGTCCTAAGGTCTATAACCCTTGTAAAAAGGCAGAGAATAGACACCATGTGGTATCTAATTATGAAGCAACATGGGTTAGGAGTTTCAGAAAATCCCAAGAAGGTGAAGGTGGTAACTGAGCTACTATAGGATGGCCTGAAATCTAGAGGAAAACCCTTGAGACTCTGGAGGACCAATTAGAATTAATTATACCCAGAATTAGAAACAACAGAGGACTGATGAAAGGCAACAGGTTTGGGGAGACATTATTCCTAGAAGGATCTTTCTCAGACCTGCAGGGTTCGATGTCTCTATTAAAGCATAAGGCTCACTATGGTCATCATAAAACTACAGCAAGAGTACAGCATCCTAGTTTCATTTTAATGAGGGTTATACCTGCTTTGTAGCCTTTCCAAAACCTTGGAGGTCATAGGAGATCATATGCAAGTCTGTAACTTTTCTAAGGGGAAAAGACTAGCCTTAGAGTTAATACAAAAGACTCAGCACTATATCTATAATTGTCCCTGGTGGTGGCAGGATATTGGCAAAACTGAACCCATTAAAAAAAAAACAAACATATAGTGGAAGCCAGGAAGGGTGTTTCTGTGGTGGCAGTCATAGATTCAGAAAAGTGTCATATTCAGTTGCTCCCGTAAAAAGGTCCTAGCAAAATAACTAACAGGGACTGAACAGAGCCTAAGGATCCCAGGTGCCATAGTTTTCTAACTGTCTTTTTAAATGCACATTTGATGGTATTCATATATGTTAGATCAGAGGTTCTTAATGTTTGTGTGTAGGTTTTGAACATTCCTCTGGAAGTCTGGAGGTAAATTATGGACCCTTTCTGTCAATAATATTTTAAAAGGCAAAATTAAAATACATGGGATTGCAAAAAGAATACTCAATTATGTTGAAATACTTATCAAAATGTATAATATATGTATATATATGAGTATGTGTTCATGTATGTACAAATTATATATATATGTAGGTATATGACTGTATTTATGTATATGTATTATAAAACAAGTTGAGACCCCATTCTAAGAACTCCTATAAATAGACTGAGAAAAGAGATCCCATGTGGTATCTAATACAGTATTTTCTGCCAATATGCAATGAATAAATCCTTTGGAAGAACAAAATAGGTTGGAATGTATATATAAAGCTGGAATGATATGTATTATAAATATTATGTATTTATATGAATAATATGTATTATAAATATTATAAATGTATAATACAAAGCTGGAAGAGGATATTGAGAATCTTCCTCTTGTGCTACCACCCCACCTTCCAGTCTACGATGAGGAAACTCAGACCCGCAAATGATCAAATGCTTTGCCAAGGTCACACAGGTAGTTAATGGTAGAGACTTTGAAGTCAGAAATTAGTCCAAGACACCTGCTGCCACTGGGCTGTCTAAAGAGGGGAATGGGATGGGGCAGGGAGGAGAGCAGCTTCATTGCTTTAACTGAAAGTTTATCCTCCTATGGAAGACCCAGTTGATAATTCAACCAGGATTTGAGGCATTGTGATAGAGTCACTACTGTATCCCATCCTGTGGAGAATATTTTCAAAATATGTATATTGGCTTCTACCCTCATGAGGTTTAGAGTCTGGTTCAGGAGACAGTGCATTCACAAATATAATAGCTAAATGGTTATGCAAAGCACTGTAGGATCAAGTAGCAGATGAATGTTAAACACAAAAAATGCTTTAAGAATTCTTGCACATAAGAGATACTTAATAAATATTTGCTGTACTGAATTCAGGGAAAGAAGAGATGTGTTTGGGCTAGAATAGTAAACAAGGACTAAATGAAAGAATTTTATAGTTATTATTTAGTTGTGTTTGACTCTTCATGGTATTTTGGTGGTAAAGGTACTGGAGTGGTTTGCTGTTTCCTTCTCCAAATCATTTTACAGATGAGGAACTGAGGTTAAGGGACTTGCCCAGGATCACACAGCTGGTAAGTGTCCGAGGTCAAATTAGAGCTCACAAAGGTGAATCTTCCTGATTCCAGGCCTGGCATTTTATCTGCTGTACCACCTTGGTGCCCAAATGAGAGAATAGGACTTAAAGGATAGGTAGGAGAGAGAGAGAGCGAGAGCAAGAGCGAGAGGGAGAGCGAGAGAGAGAGAGAGAGAGAGAGAGAGAGAGAGAGAGAGAATGTTTGGGGAATATATCCCAAGTAGGAACAGTAGGATGAATGAAAATATAGAAGTAGAAATGGCATGGCATGTTGGTGGGATGGATCAGGAATTGTACAGTACAGAGTAGTGGGAAATTATTAGGGCTGGAGCAGCGTAGAAACCACTTTGAAATTCAGAAAGATTTTTTTTAATCTTGAGAGTAATAGGGAATCATTGAACTTTCTTGAGCATGAAGTGCTGAAAATATATTCTGGGGGGCAATTATAGGCAGATTGCTTCTGCATAGATCAGGGGTAAAGACCAGAGGTGTTAGAAACTGGCTATTGGGATATTGCCTTAAGCCATACATAAATGAAGACAGACTGACCTATCATGCTGGGTGAACTCAGAACTCTTTTTCCCAAAGAAAGCAACTCTATACTAAATTTTTCAGGACTTATAATTTGGCTGGGTATGATTTTCAGGCCTTGACAAGGAAGTCAGTGTTTTATTACATAGATATATTGTGTCATTCATTATTTAGAAATTATTCAGTTGGCCACTCACTCAAGGGAGGAGCGAAGTGCGGATAAGCAGACTTTGTCACTTTATAGTTGAATTCATTTTTCCAGCATTCAAATTAGAGGTAGGCTATAAAGCATTTCTGTTTTATGACATCATGATGTGATTGTTGGCATTGCCTCTCTGAGTAGGATTCCCTAATCCTGGTGCCAGTCCTTGGCAATTTATTTATTTTAATGGATATATTCAATTCTACCTATTTTCTTCTAACTTAGATTGCTTATATATATAACAGTCTCCTTCCTCTTCCATGGTGAACCAGTCATTGAATACATTTGGAATAATAATAAACTGAAGGGAACTGTTTTCATGGTTGTTATATAATGAACTGAAATGCTTCTGGAACAGAATATTGTTAAGCTATTGACTCCGGAAAAAATGGTCTCCTTCAATATGACCTTGGCCTAAACCATTTGGTATTAGAATATTTACTCTAATGTGTGTCTAATAATAACAAATATTTCCATTAATAGTGGTTACATATTTGTATATTAAAATCAATTCAGGGAGTATGTCAGTACCAGATCAAAAGAGAAGTAAGTATATGGATAAGTCAATATATTTGCTGAAATGATTTCATATTCCTGATTTGGGGACAAATATATTTACATGCATATATGTATGTATATTTATACCTCAGAAAACTATTGGATCTGTGAGCTCATCAGTGTGGGTATTTCTTCCTACAATACAGGCCAAAGCTCATCCATGTCTCCCAATCTCATACAACCCTTATTCATTCTATCTGATCCTCCAGTAAGTTGGCCACAAAGAGGTCAACCCAGTGTTATGCATTCTAAATATATCCTTATTATAAACAGACAAATGTTTACAATAGAGTGATATATCACATAATAGGAAGGAAGCTTGGAACAACAGAGAGTTGACCCTGGAATAAGAAAGATTTGGATTCAAGTTTTGCTTCTAACCTACGCTGGTTGTGTGACTCTAGGTCGCTTGACCTCTCTGTGTCCTAGGAAACTTCTTTAAAACCATGTTAGGCTTTGGAAGTACTAGCCTCATTGGCACAGGAAGATGTCAATGCCAATAAAATTATAAGTCCAATAGTATGTACATGTGTGTCATTTGATACATATATGTAGCATTCACACACATACCATTTATAAATACAGAAGTATTAATACATGTGGAAACACATACATGTCATAGCTATCATATGGCAATATATCGACTAGTTATAAAATTCTGTTTTTCCCTATTATATATAGGAAGTGCTTGCCCAATTAGAGGCTGAATGACCATCTGTTAAGGGTGGTATAGAAACAATTCTGCATTAGGTAAGAGGGCTTAGATGAGATGACCTTCCACTAGGGTTCTTTGGATCTGTATATGACATTAGCTGAATAACATCCAACGACAACCCAAGGGGGGATGTCTAATTTTCAATATAAACAAAAAGTGAAGGTCCCCTCTCTGTGGGATGATCAGTTTAATTTACTCTGTCAATCAGGAAAGATGAAAGCAAAGAATCATATAATCCTGGAGTTGGAAGGGACCTCCGAGGTTATCTAGTACAATCCTAGCCAAAACATGAATCCTCTCATCAATATTCCTTGCAAGCACACATTTAGCCTCAGATTGAACACTTCCAGTGAAAAGCAACATGCCCCCTTGCAAGGTAAATCATTTCATTTCTAGATGTTAATACAAAATGCAAAGTATTGGTTGTTTTCTTTTCAGCAATATTTGAATATTAACTAAGTTTCAGGTTGATGTTGGAAATCATCTGAACATCATCTGTATTATATTTATTTGACCTATGATCCTGGTCTTTTGTCGTCCAATAATACTTTTTTTTGCCTCTATATTGTTTGTTTGTGTTGTATGTGTGGCTTGTTTCTCAAAGTACTTGGCATAAAAGTCTTTTGGTATTTCTCTCCTGAGAGTTAATACTGTAACTGCTTTGGTAAACAATTTTAATATGATTCAGTCTCTTCCTAATTCACAGCAAGCAAGATTCCCATTCCAGCTCCCCAAAGAAGATAGCTAAAGGAAATGCCAAACTCAGTGCCATGCACAAATTTGACTGTGTCTAGTGTGCAAAGCGGGGTGTACATCTAGGCATTTTTTCTCAATATTTATTACTCAGTATTTTTATGGGCAGCAGCTATAAGAAATCCTTTCTTCTCTTCCATTTCTACAAAGCCATCCTGCTACCCCCATTCACCTTCATGTGTTTCCTTTCAAAGTTGCTTGATGGGGAGTAGTGACAGACAATACCAGTGAATTGGAGATGCTGAATCTCTGATGGAAATGTCTTTTTTTCCACTTTCAACTCTGAGTATGGTGCTTTTAATAATTCTTTTATCTCTGTGAGAAATAGATTTTCAGTTCTAGTAAACAGCCTCCACCATAAATCTGTAGGCTTTTGATCCCAGATCCATTGCCTTCTACAAGGATTAGTCAAACTGAAGCAAAATTATCCCATTTAAAATAATGCCATGCTTTGTATTCAGCCTGCACTTCATGACAATTGATATACTATTGGAAGATTAAACATGTTTTTTCCCTTGTCATTCCTGGACAGAGGGGACTTTGTTTTATGAATGCTCTGGCTTCCTTTTTTACCTGCTTCTCCCAGCTATTGACAAAATAAAAATCTTCATCAACCAGATCTTCCCACTAATGATGAGAAGGATCCAGGTGATAGATGCCTGAACCTAAACTGCAGCCTTAACATTAGGAGATCTCTCTCCCTTCCTCTCTCCCTCTCTCCCTCTCTCTTTCTCTCTCCTTCTCTTCCTCTTTCCCTCTGTCTCTATCTCTGTCTCTCTGTTTCTGTCTCTCTCTGTCTCTGTCTCTCTCTGTCTTTCTCTCTCTCATTCTCTTCTCCTTCTCCTCCTCTCCTCCCTCCCTGTTATTTAGATCACTCTTTTATTTTTCCTGGAGGTGTAAAAACATACAAACATGCCTAGGGGATAACTTAGATATATCCTGCATATGACATTCATTGGACCTAGTCCTTCCTCAGTGGAAGTGTGTGGTCAAGCCTTTGGCCTTCACTCTCCAAACATCTTCCCTAGTACCATGTAGGCAGGATGTGTCAGGGCAACATTCATATTTATGGTACTGTAGAATATAAACTCCTTGGAGGTGTGGACAGTTTTATCACCTTGCACAATATTGTTACTCAATAGCTGTTTTTTTGATTTAGCTTCATTATGGAAATATAAAGGCATCATGTGGAATGGATAGAAAGTCCAGGCTCAAGCCAAAAAGATCTGGGTTCAAGTTCTTCCCTGGATACATACTAGTTACATGATCCTTATCTCTCAGGGCTCTATAAACAACTGTCTAACACAGTGATTCTCACCTTAGGGATAATGGGTAGATTTCTGGGGGGTCCTTAAAATTGGATGGGAAGCAATTACACCTTTATTTCAATATGATTGATTTTTTATGCATTTTATTTTATTTTCATTCTGCATCATCATTCTGAAAAGGGGTTTATAGGCTTCATCAGATTGCCAAAGGGATCTGTCTCATACACACACACACACACACACACACACACACACACACACACACACCGTATATTGCACAATACCACCAACCAAACCAAAACACACTCTGTTTTAAGACTCCTAGTTGCAGAAGAAATGTGGAATTGTATTGGTGGAGAGAATTCCTTGAATTGGAATTTTCCTGTAGTAATGAAATTGGAAGTATAGCTCTATTTCTTTTAGAAAAAGTCCTCTTTCACAATGCTTTCTCCTCTAGTCCTCCTCCCTCAAAACCAACTCAAGTGTGACCTGCTACTTGAAGTCCTACTTGACTGTCATTTCCCCTTCTCTTACCCACCCATGTTAGCTCCCTGGTTTGGTTTTTTTTTTGTTTTTTTTGCCACCTCAAAAATTGTATCTGGACCTTTGCTTTGCTTTTTACCATATTCTTGATTCCTTTGTATTTATGTACATGTCAAAGAAGCCCATATACAATCATAAGCTACTTAAAGGCAGGGGAAAAAAATCATCATTTTTCTTCTGTTTATTTCCCCAGCCTGGTACTTTTCATTTAGTACACCCTTAACACAACTTGCTGAATTGAATCAAGTTAAATTGAATGTCCAAGCTGAGATATTTAGGACAACTTGGATTCCTTCATGATGCTCATTTAGTACTTCCATTATGATAAACTAGTTGAACTGTACCTACAACCACCTCTCTATGCTTCTGTTTCATCACTTACTGTGTAACCTGAGATTCATCACACTGACATACATGTACAAGACTAGAATTCCTTTTTTTTGTTCCAGCCCTATTCATCAGAATGGAGGACTCCCAGTGTTTGACAGACTCTCTCTACCATAGCCTCACAGCTTTTGAGCTGGAATGGACCTTGAAGGCCTTTAATATAACTTCTTAGTTTTACAGATGGAGAACTGAGGTCCAGAGCTGAAGCGACTTACCAATGTCACTCAGGAAAGGAAGTAGCAGAGCTGAGACAAGAAGTCAGCTTGTCTCCCTCCAGAATCAGGGTCCTGTTGCCTGTATGACTGAACAGATAAGTAGAATTTAGGCACTGTTACATTATAGATGGAATACAATATAGAGAACTCATGGAGATCCTATCCTGAGAGTTCATCATGCCCTTTTAAAGGTTTCCAATCTGAAGGGATGAGTATAGCTGCCTGAATTGCATGAAATTAATCACTAGGTGGAACTCTATGTATGTGATTACATATTCAAAATGTGTAGCTGTCAAAACACATAACATAGACTCCAAATCCAATGTTCTTCTTCTTCTACTAATCTGACTTTGACCAGCAACTTTTATACAACTTAAAGCCTTTAAATTAAATGACTTGCCCATATTGACATTAATGTGTTCCAAAGGCTGCATTCAAATATGGGTTTTCCTTATTCCCAGACTGGCCCTCTATCCACACACACACACACACACACACACACACACACACACACACGGAGAAATATTACTTTAAATGTCCAATGGGATATTTAAAATGTACAAGGAGTTAATTTTTATAACATGGTAACTATCCTGACTAGAACACGTATACTCTCAGTACTCATCTTTTTTTTAGTATTTGAAACAAAAGCAACATCTGACACCTTTGACCACTTCCTATACCTTGGATTGCTTTGATTTCCCCTTGCTCATTTGCTATTTTGTAGATTTGATTTTCTGCCCTTTTCTTTTTATTTGTTAAAGATTTATAAGTCTTTCCAAAGAATAAACTTTTAGTTTTATTTATAATTTTAATGGATTTTTTCCAATTTATCCATTTCTTCTCTAATTTTTAGTATCTCTTCTTTTGTTCTTATTTAGGCTTATTTATTTTTTTGGTCTTGTAATTTTAAATGCACGTTCATTGTATTAAACTTTTTTCTATATTGTTAATGTATATTATTTAGGAAATTATTTTTCCCCTGAAGACTGCATTAGCCATATCACAGAAATTTTTATATGTTATTCATCATTATAATTTTCTTTAACACAATTACAAGTTATTTCTATGATTTATTCTTTCATCCACTCATATTTTACATTTCATTGTTAAATCTCTATTTGAGTGTGTGATTTTTGTTTGTGGTCAGTGAATCAACAACTTTCTATATTGTCTTCATCTATTTTTGCATTTTTTTACAATATCTCTCTATCATAATATATCATCTTTTTATTAAAATTCCATTTAAGGATGAGATATATATATATATATACATACATGTATGTATGTGTGTGCATGTGTGTATATGTGTGTATAATATATTTAATATATATATATATATATATATATATATATATATATATATATAGCCTTTCATTGTCCCATTTCAAAATGCCAAAGGCATTTTAACTCTAGTTTTTTTAGCAGTTTAATTCTATATATTTTCCCTTTTGTCTATTTTTTTCAATTATCTGAAACTGAAAGAGGGATATTGAAGTTTCCTTTCACTTTTGTGTTATATATGTCTTCCTGTATCTCTGTTAATGTTTCCCTTAATGAATTTGAATGCTATGATATTTCAACCATTTAAGTATTGTACTGATATTGGTTTGTTCCTTTCACCATAGTGTAGTTTCCTTATATATCCATTTTTATTTATGTCTGTTTTTTTGCTTTGTTAGATAGTATGATTGAACTTTTTATAATTTTTAATCCATTTGAAGCATAAGAAATATTTTCTATTTTCTCAATATTATTATATATATGTATATATATATACATCTTTGTTCTTAGACATGTTTCACGTAAGCAACAGATTGTAGAAGTTTGTTTTTTCATCCAATTTGCCACTCTTTTTCATTTTATTTGATTGTTTAATCCAGCCACATTTAAAGTTATGAGTTATATTTTTATTTTCCCCCATTTTCTCTAAGATTTTTTCAAGTTATCTTTTTTTCCCTTCTCAGCTGTAAATATAATATTATGTTCCTTCAGTTCCTTTAGCTTATTTTTTTTTGAAAGTGCCCCTATTCCTAGTGTCTCTTTTTTCCCCCTCACTTGGGATCCTTTTTTTCCCCATTAGTTATCCCTTTCTCTTTGGGATTTTACTCATTCATTCCTTCTTCTTTCCTGTTTTTATCTGGTTAATATCCACCCATCCCTTTTTCCCTCTCAATTAGTCAAATATATTCTCCTTTCCTCTCTTCCTGGTCAACTAGTGCTATTCATTAGTTGGTTTTTTGAATTTCATCTTCTGAATCCCTTTCCAGAGAGAGTTTCTTCACTCTTCATTATTCATCTTCCCTTTCTGTCTACTTTAGACCTATATTCCCTAGTTCCTGGCCCCTACACTTATCTATTCTCTTTCTATGTCCTCATGAAATCAAAACTTTCAAGATATCCATACTAGGTTCTCCTTTTAGGCAGCCTAAGGAGTCTTCCTGACACCAGTCCTAGGACTCTATCCACTGCAGCACCTACCTGCCCTCGGCCTTTCTTTGCCTAGATTAATTACCCTTTACCAAAAATAGGTTTTGAAGCCCCATCAGACTGTGAGTTTTTTGAGACCAGAGACTGTCTTTGGGCTTAGTGTGTCACTTGCTAAAGCACTGGTACTTGACACGTTAGACCCCTAATAAATGTTTGTTTATTGTATACATGCATGTACTTACTGCCTGTCATATGCACTTGGACAGCCAGCTATTGATTTTATATATACATATGTACATTTACATACATACATATATATGTATATATCAGTTTAAGGTTTGCAAAGCACTTTACAAATATTATTTCATTTTATCTTTTTAAAATCATTTTGCCTTTGTATGTATCCATCCATGCATCCATCTATCCCTGAAAATAGATGCTGTTATTAACTCCATTTCATAGATGAGGAAACTGAGGCAGATAGCACTTAAATGTCTGACACAGGTCCGTATTAAGTGCCTTACTCCAAGATGAGCTCTCTTTCCTCTTTGCAACCTACCAGCCTTTTGAGCCTGGAAGTGATAGCAATGGTCACCTAAGAGTGTCTTGAAACACTATGCTGACCTGGAATAGCAAAGAAAAGTCTACATACCTGATTTAATTTTTGTTAGTGTATTTTTTTTATCACCTTCATTTCTAAATTTATTTTCTCTTACTTTACCTAATAATCTGTACCTGGTAAAAGGAAGAAAAAATAATAGGGAAATTTTTCAGGAAAAACTAGCCAGTGCTTCCTCCTTATCTGCCAGTATTGGTAACACCTGTAGCCTCCACCTCTGCAAAAAAGAACAGAAGGAGATACATTATCTTGTTTTCTCTTTGGAGATAAGCTTATTCATTACTATGTCTGCACCTGTCTTTATTAGAAATCATAAAAAAGAGACTTCAATTAAAAAATTGAAATGATTGAAAAGAAACAGAAAACTTGCTTGGAGGTGGATTGCTGAAAATTTCCTGATTTGCAGAGAAAGAGATCATAACTTGCAGTTATGAAATCACTCAATTCCATTTTTCTTTTTTCCACTGTCTCATGGTGACAGCTGTGGTTTGCCATGTGCCTAATCTCTGTCTCTTTCTCTCTCTTTCCCTTTTATTATATACATGTGTATATCTATTATATATATATTTATATATAATTTATATCAGTATATTTATATGTTTGTATGAATGTATATATCCATCCATCCATCCATCCATCCATCCATCCATCCATGCATCCATCCACTGGAGTATCACTTGAAGTCTACTTGCTTCCTAGGCAGCATCTTAGTTATCCCATCTGTTTTTGTAATTCAATGATTTTTCTTTTTGTTTGTAAATGTGCTGTTATCTCCACAAAGAGAGACATTATGGTTTGGTAAATATCTTGATAGCTTCATACTGAAAGTATTGTTCCATCTGTGACCAGAAAATCTCATTCCAAAATACCAGTTCACAGTCAAAATCAGGAGCAGAGAAGGTTGGCAACTCTACTATTAAAGGATTAGTAGGAATCAAAGCTACCTAATCTGTGGAGCAAACCAACTCCTTACTTGCAAGTCAGGTTAAAAAAAGATGAGATTTACATTAGGACAATTTGCCCAGACTATTTTTGACTTTATTTTGACTGGTGATAAAACTGCATTTGAAGCCCAATTACTGTGCTATTTTAGGCATGCTGAAATTTACAGTTAATCATATCTCTTGCATCTCTAGCTGGACTATTTACAACATGATATGGCATTTTTCCTTCTCTATTACATTGGAATTTATACTCCTTTGGATCTTCCAGATTGGATGCCTGGTTATCTGTCAGTTTACTTACCCTGACTTTGAAACTGTGTCCCAGAAAGGTGAATAGCCTTGAAAATAAATATAGTTCCAAGCTGTCCCCCAAGCCAGTATATCTTTCTCTCAAGGAGAGAAATTAGACAAATTGTCTCAACAATCTGTTCAGTTTTCTCCCCTACTTCCCATAATTTATTAGTCTTTCTTGGTCAGTGGACAAATACATTCTTTGTAGGCTAAGAGGAAACAACTAAACCCCCACATGCAGCCTGGAAGCAGCTCACAACTTCTGTTCCTTATCAGACAAATCAGAATTCCCTGTGGTGAACACTGACTTACAAACAGGTTGTTGGAACAACATGAATTTAGATCAGGGCTTCTTAATCTAGAGGCCATGACCTTAAAAAAAAACAAATTAAAAACTTCACTTCAGTATAACTAGTTTTCCTTTTATTTCTATGTGTTTTCTGTTATGGGCACAGCCAGATGGCACAGTGGATAGAGTATTGGGTTTGGAATCAGGAAGACTCATCGTCCTAACTTCAAAAGCTTCAGACACTTGTTAGTTGTATGACCCTGGGCAAGTCACTTAACCCTCTTTGCCTCAGTTTCCTCATATGTAAAATGAGCTGGAGAAGTAAATAGCAGATCATTTCAGTATCTTTGCCAAGTTAACCCCAAAATGGGGTCACAAAGAGTCAGACATGACTAAACTGAACCACCAACAAAAAATGTATGTTATGAATTTAAAAGGTTCTGAGAAGGGGTCCACAGAATTTACCAGATTGACAAAGTGGCCCATGACGGAACCCCAGGGCTAGATGTTAGTAGTCTAGACAAGGCTTTTGCCACTATCTAACCAGAGACATGGTTAGGTGGTGCAGTAGATAGATGTTGAACTTGGATTCAGTAACTCATCTTCCTAATTTCAAATCTGGCCTCAGATTCTTAACTACCTGTGTGACCCTGGGCAAGACACAACTGTATTGGCCCCAGTTTTCTCATCTATAAAATGAGCTGGAGAAGGAAATGGCAAACCACTCCAGTACCTTTACCAAGAAAAACCCCAATAATGTCATGAAGAGTCATGCATGGCTGAAGTAACTTCATACAGCAACAACAGCCAGATATATTAAGTCATTTAACCTCTCAGTTTTCCACTTTTTAATAGGGTATATTTTCTAGCAAAGGGGTCATGACTTAATAAGGTTCAGTTTCTACCTAGGACACAAGTAGATTCCTGACTATGGGCAATACATTTCAAAAAATCAATATACCCTTATCATTTGTTTTGGAGGGGGGAAGCAAGGTAGTAGGGGTTAAAAGACTTGTCCAAGATCACACTGCTAGTAAGTGACAATTGTCTGAGGCCAGATTTGAACTCAGGTCCTCCTGAACCTAGGACCAGTGCTCTCTTCACTGTACCACCTACCTGCCCCAGCATCCTTACCTTCTTTTTAAGACTCTAAGTTGCAAACCAGGTGCCAGTATTCATTAGAAGAGAGTTTCCTTATTGAGAGTTCCCAACACAATTAAAATAAATCACAAGTCTAGATTTAAAACAAAACAAAGGATGCTTCTGAATTAGTTTTAAAAAATGATTTTTAATTAACACTGGTTTTCTTCCAAACACAGGAGCAAATCCCATAAAAAATGAAAAGAGTGCTTGTTTTCAAGTAGTTTTCAATCTACTAGGTAAAGGATCTAACAACGGATAGGAAAACTCTTAGAAAACTGCAAAACACATACAGTATAAGAGACTGTTAAACTTTTTAAGAGCCATCATATAAACACTTCCCCTTTAAACTCTCTTGACCACTTTTCCCCCCACCCCACTCTGCTTTCCCTATTCATTTCTGATTTTGAATGTTTATCAGTTTTGATCTTCTAAATCAAAAAATAAAGGTAAGGTTCCCAAGTCCTACTATTTCTCAACTTGTTGCACTCAGGGAAATGTATGGAAATTCCCAGGTTTCCTGTGACATACATTGAAGATAATAGAGGGCAGGTATAGGGCAGAGAAAAGGGATTATGGGCAAAGGAATGTTCCATATCCATTGGGAATAATTTCCCATTGGAAATTGGAGGGGGATCCCCCTGCAATTGCTCTGAGGAGCAAGGACCAAATGTTTCACCAGGATAATAAAGGATCATTAAATTTAAAGCTGAAAAGTATCCCTGAGGCATATAGTTCAGCACCTTAGAAATGAGGAAACTGAAACCCAGGTATGCTATGATCTCCTCAAGTTCACACTGGTAATAAATGTCAGAACTGAGATCTGAATTCAGGTCTCTTGGATTCTAGAGTCAGTGTTCTTGCCAAAGTATTATGATATCTATGGGGAAAAGGCAGAAAGGGAAGCTTATGTTGACTGTCACAGATGGTTCAAGTTAAATATAGAATACATTCCAATGTGGGAGGGCAACATAAGAGGCAAGAGCATTATCCCAAGATAAGATGAGGTAGAAGATTGAACATATGGGCAGGACCAGGTCCTAGAAGCAACAATCTATGTAGGGAAGAAATTTCAGCCTCATTTGCAGTGAAAACCTGACATTTTGTCTCATCAGTGGGGTCTTCACTGCTATATCTGGAGACCTAGATTAGATAACACTCCTCAAAAGGCAACTGAAGGATTCCTAAATATATCAAGAAGCATTTTTAAGGGTTTACTATGTGCCAGACACAGGACCAAGTCCTTGGGATTCAAAGAAAGAACAAGATGAATCCGTACCCTCCAAGAATTTATCTTTGAATACAATTCTTAAATAGTATAGTTCTTTTAAAGGAATAGTTTCCCATTCAACTCCCTTGATAAACCAGGCCTGATTCTTACCATGGGTATAAATGTTCAGATCTACTATGGCAGATCTGGAATAACTGTGGTGTGTTAGCATGCATGGAAGAGAACCAACAGGTTGAATGCTCCAGAGCAATTCCTTGGTCTACAAAGAATGTTGAGAATCATGACTTAAAATGGGTTATTACCTTTTTATATTTATCCCAAACTATTAAGGTCAGCATTAAGATTTGACCTTTCCCTGCCAACCAGTTTGAAGTAATTAACCCCAGTGTCTTGAAACACAAGGATGCTATGACTTTGTTATTAAATTCTCATAAAGAGCCTATTAATATTAAAATTGCTTCAATCTCAGACTGAATGTATTAAAGGCCTTGCACTAGGTAAACACAAACCCTCGGTGAGGTGAGGTGTTTTAAAATGCATGAAGCAAGGGGGTGGTGGAAAATACTCTTCTGTCATCTCCCTTTCAGCAAAAGAACATTATAGGTTTTGAAGCAATTTTTGCCACATGTTTGTTCAAATGTTTCCTTTTAAATCCTTGTCCTACATTTGCATCTGTTTACAAGGGACTTCATTTAAACTCTGACAGTGATTATGAAAGGCAAATGGGAATGTAAGAGTCCCCTCTGGGAATGACTGTGCTACAGGGTGGTATGATCAGGGTCACTGGTTGCAGGCCCAAAGTTTTCTTCTGAAGGAAACCTGGTGTCGTGGATCACCAAATATAGGAGGGGGAATAATGTTCAAAGAGGCTGAAAAGATAGGTTGGGGCCAACTTTTGAAAGACTTTAAAAGATAAGCTGAGAATGAGATGTATTTATCTCAGGAAGCAATGAGGAACCACTTGAGTTCTTTTTTTCCCCATATGAAGTTTTTATATTTTCTTTTTTTTAAATTGCATATAGTAAGAGTTTTTAATATTCATTTAAATTTTTTGATTTCCAAGTTCCCTTCCTCCTCCATTTCCTCCCCCCTTGTTGAGAAGGCAAGCAATTTTATACTTCACATGTATAATCATACAACATACATTTCCATATTAGCCATGCTTCAAAAGGAAACAGAGAAAAAAACAGAAAAATAAACAAAGTTTTAAAAAAAAAGGGTGCTTTGAGCCACATTTATATTCCATTGGTTCTTACTCTCAAAGTGGAGAGAGTTTTCCATCATAAGTCCTTTCACATTGTCTCACAACATGATACTGATGAGAGTAACTGAGTCATTCACTGGTGATCACTCTACAATACTGCTAGGGTAATGGAGTCACTTGCTAATGGTCAAAGAATCTATTTTGTTTTTTCAACCTTGGAATAACTATATATTTAGGTGAATAGAAGTCTGGGCCAATTAGCTCTAAATTTGGGGATTTGGGGAAAAGTTGTGGAGTGTGAGCATCTCCTATCCTTTCACATCTCATTTATTTTTACTAACATTAAATCCTCTTTTCATCCAAATCATGAGTGGGTCCCTTTATTCATCCTTATTCTTCAAGCTAACATACCCCTTTTTGACCTCATTTGCCTCTGTAATTAAAAACAAAACAAAAAATTACCCTCATTACTCCTTCCTCCAAACTCCCTCTCTTCTTGGGTTCTTAATCCACATCCTTATGGAATCCTACCATTTTGATTTTCTTGCTCCTATCCCAGAATTGTTGAATTTTGATTGAAAAAAAATCCAATAAAATTGAACTGATTTTGCCCATTCCAAATTTATAATATATACCTCCTACTGAATCTTCACTGCTCCTCTACTATTCTGTACTTATTGACTTCCTATCTTATTAATCATAGAAATTATTATAAGCACTTATTCTTTCTCATGTCCCCAACAATACATCACCTCTCAAATTTACAACAAATGACTTGTCTTCCACTTCACTGAAAATATTTTCTAAGCTTAACTGTTCTCCTTTTAAAAAAATAGTTAGAATTTTATTTTTCCCCATTTCCATGTAAAAAGAATTTTTAACATTCATTTTTTAAAACTTTGAGTTCCAAACTCCCTTCAGCACTCCCTTCTCTCTCCCATTGAGATGACAAGCAATTCTATAAAGGTTATATATGTGTAGTCATGCAAAACACTTCCATAATAGTCATGTTGTGAAAGAAAACATGGACAAAAATAACCCTCAAGAAAAAAATGTAAAAGAATTATGCTTCAGTCTGCATTCAGACACCATCAGTTCTTTGTCTGGGGATGGACAGAGCACTTTTTATCCTAAGTCCTTCAGAACCATCTTGGATGGTATTGCCAAGTCATTCACAGCTGATCATCCTACAACATTACTGTTTCTTTGGACACACTACATTTCACTTTTCCTCAGCTCACATAAGTCTTTCCAGGTTTCTCTGAGCAAATTGTCCATCATTTCCTAGAGTACAATAGTATTCCATAATAGTTACATACCACAATTTGTTTAGCCATTCTTCAGTTGATGGGTATTCCCTCAATTTCTACTTTTTTGCCCTAAGAAAAGAACTTTGTAAGTATTTTTGCTTACATAGGTTCTTTTTCTTTTTTAATCTATTTTTATCTTTTTTTATCTCTTTTATCTCTTTATATCTCATCTCTTATAATGATATTGTTAGGTCAAAGGGTATGCATGATTTTATAGCCTTTTGGGCATAGTTCCAAATTGCTTTACAGAATAGTTTTAATCAAACAGTACATTAATATCGTATTTTTCCCTCATCCCGTCCAACATTTGTCATTTACCTTTGCTGTCCTATTAGCCAATCTAATAAGTATGATGTAGTACCTCAGAATTGTTTTAATTTGCATTTCTCTGATCAACAGTTAGAGTATGCTTTCATATGGCTATAGATAGCTTTGATTACTTCATCTGAAAACTGATCATATTTTTTGATCATTTATCAATTGAGGAATAGCACTCATTTTTTTTATAAATTTGATTCATTTTTCTATATATATTTGAGAAATGAAGGCTTCATCAGAGAAATGTTTCAAATTTTTTTTCACAGTTAACTATTGCTAACTATTTTCCTCTACCCTATCCCCCCTTTTATTTGATTCTTTCTCTCCTTTCACCTTGTCCCTCCTCAAAAGTGTCTTACTTTGATTACCCCCTCCCCAAATCTACCTTCCTTTCTACCACCCCTTCCCTTCTCTTTTCCCCTTCTCCCCTCATTTCCTGTAGGAAAAGATAAATTTCTATACCCAAATGAGTATGCAAACTATTCCCACTGAACTTCTTTTTATACCTGTTTTCACAAATATGACCTTGTACTCTCCCAGTTTTGTACCTTTGTTTGCATTGCTTCCTATTCATTTTTTAGGCTATAAATGTATTTTTTTATTTCATCAAATTTCATTTATTTTTATTTCAATTTGCCAATTGAATTATAAATTTTTAACATTCATTTTCTTTGTAATGTTGAATTCTAAATTGTCCTTTTTCTACTCACCTCTCCCACACACCTTGAGAAGACAAACTATAGGATAGTGATTATACATGTAAAATCATGCAAAATATATTTCCTTATTAGCCATGCAGCACAAGAAAACAGCAGCAAAAAGAAAAAAAATCAGAGTAAAACAATGAAAGTGACAAAAGTATACTTCAATTTCATTCTGAACTCATCAGTTCTCTTTCTCTGGAAGTAGACAACATTTTTCATCATGGGTCCTTTGGAATTCAATTCTTGTCCTGATCAGAGTCGCTAAGTCTTCCACAACTTATCACTGTTACATAATTGCTGTTACTATGTATAAACTTCTCTTGAACCCGCTCACTTTACTTTGCATCAGTTTATATAGGACTTCTCAGGTTTTTCTGAAACCATCCTGCTCATCCTTTTATATAACGCAATAATACTACAAGATAATCATATACAACAGCTTATTCAGCCGTTGTCCAATTTATGAGCATCCCTTCAATTTCCAGTTCTTTATCACAATAAAAAAAAACTGCTATAAATATTTTTGCACATATGGAACCTTTTTCCTTTTCTCTTGATCCCATTGGAATACAGATGTAGTAGGGATATTGCTGGGCAGAATGATATGTAAAGTTTTGTAGCTTTTTGGACTAGTTACAAATTGTTATCCAAAATGGTGGAACCAGTTCATAACTTTTTCAACAATGTATTTGTGTCACCATTTTCTCATATCCCCTACAACATTTTCTATTTTTCTTTTATGTCATGTTAACCAATTTAACAGGAATGAGATGTGGTGTCAAAATTGTTTTGCTTAGCATTTTTCTAATCATTAATGATTTAGAGCATTTATTCATATTGATATAGATAGTTTTGATTTCCTATTCTGAAAGCTGTCTATTCATATCCTTACAAGTTGGGGAATGGTTTGCACTTTCATAAAGTTGTCTTAGCTCCCTATGTAATTGAGAAATGAGGACTTTATCAGAGAAACTTGATGTAATATTTTTGTACTTTATGGAAAAAGATCCCCCTCCCCAATTCCTGCTTTTCTTCTAAAAACCAAGCATTTTTTTGTATGTGCAAAAGATTTTTTATTTTCATGCAATCCAAATTATGCATTTTACTTCACATGGTCATCTCTATCTCTTGTTTGGTAATAAACTCCCCCCTTATGTATAGATCTGACAGGTTCATTTCTTCCATGGTCCCCTAATTTACTTATGATATCAGTCTTTGGGAACACATAATTTATCTATTTTACCTTCATTTTAGCATACAGTTTGAGATGTTGGTCTACACCTATTTTCTGCCACACTACTTTACAGTTTTCTCAACAATTTTTGTCAGATGGTGAATTCTTACCCCCCAAATTTATATCTTTGCATTTATCAAACACTATATTACTATAGTCATTTGCTGCTGTGTATTGTGTGCCTAATCTATTCAACAGATCCACCACTTTATTTTTTAGCCAACACCAGATTATTTTCAAAATTGCCACTTTTTATGTGCTTTGAAATCTGGTACTACTAGGCCACTTTCCTTCACATTTTTTTTTCATAATTTCCTTGAAATTTTTGATCTTTTGTTCTTCCAGGTGAATTCTGTTATTTTTTCTAATTCTTTAAATTATTTCTTTGGTTGTTTGATTGGTATATGACACTAAATAAACAAATTAGCTTAGGCAGAATTGTCATCTTTGTTATATTGCCTCAGCCTAAATACGAACAATTAATAGTTCTCCAGTTGTTTAGATATGTCTTTATTTGTGTGAAAAGTGTTTGCTAATTATTTTCATATTGTCCCTGGATTTGTCTTGGCAAGTAGACTCCCAAGTATTTAATGTTGTCTGCACTTATTTTCAGTGGAATTTTTCTTTCTATCTCCTCTTGCTGGGTTTTATTTGTAGAGTATATAGGAATGCTGATGATTTATGTGGATTATTTTTCTATTCTTCAACTTGGCTAGAGTTAATAATTGTTTCCACAAGTTTCGTACTTATTTCTCTAGGGTTCCCTAAGTATATCAGCATATCATCTATTGTTCCCTATTCTTAAAGGCCTCTTCTCTCACTCTGCCTGTTGAAATCCTACCTATACTTTACAATTCAACTCAAATAGCAAGCCTTCATGAAGCCTTCCTTGATGCCCCTCAGACAGTAATGACCAAAATAAGCCACCTCCCACCCTGCCCCCCATGTCTTGTGTCATATCCTTTCTTTCTTTCTTAGGTACATTTCTGGGATCATTTTGTATTAAATTTCACTGTGTGCCTGCCTTTTCCTTCTGTTACACCATAATTTCCATGAAGGATAGGAGCTATCTTTTATCTAAATGTTGTATATCCCTCAGGACCTAGTGCAATGCTCTGTACTTGGTAGATGCTTAATTAATATTTGTTAGGTCAAACTGAATTGAACTTTCAATTAACTTTTTTCAAAATAAATTTTCAATGATATCTTTTATTTTTATATTACAGATTCCCCTCTATATCCTTTCCTTTTCCTCTCAGAGAGCCACCCCATATAACAAATAATTTCCTTAAAGGAGAAAAGTAGAAGAAGAAAATTTAAAAAAATACATCATAACCAATAAATGTATTGAAAAAAATCTGAATGAACTTTTTATAAACATAACTCTGGAGATGTTTGGCACTCTACACAAAAATCTTCAATGACTCCTCATTACACTGAAGAGCAGTTCTCAGAATATGTCTTTGGGTCTCTATAGTGTCCTAAGATCATTTACAGTGAGTCTGTAAGATCTGAATTATTTTCATAACAATATAAAGATACTTCAATTTCCAGTGTGATAAACGTCAGTAGACAAAAGCAATAAAAGTTCTCTTCCAACAACTTTTTAGAGTGCAAAGCGATTGTGAGACAGAGTTGGCATGGAAGATAAAAATCTGAATTCTTAATCATGGCATTCAAAGCCACATACAATTTGGACTCAGTCTTACTTTTTCAGTATTTCTTTCCTTCTACTCTACTATCTCTATATGCTAAGTAATTGAATTGCCAGCAGTTTTCTAAACATGCCCTGTTCTTGTCTCTTTCTCTGTTTTCTTTTTTTTCTTTTTTTTCTTTTTGTTCCCACATTTTCCCCTATTGCCCCAAATGCCCTGCAACTCTAACTGTTCAGCTTCTCTGCAGATCAAAGTTACAGGATCGCAGATTTGGAAACTACTTATATAGGCCCATGTAATGAAATAATGTACATCAAATTCCTTGCAAACCCTAAACTGCTAGATAAATATTATCTATTATTTTCATCATCATCTACATTGTTATTATCTGGTATAAGCTGTACTATCACCTCCATAAAAATCATAACTAATGCCCCTATCCAAAAGGAACTCTCTCTCCTAGAATCACTTAATTTGTACATCTCTAAAAATCACATATACCATATTGTGTTTTTTCTGTAATGGTTTATGTCCATGTGGTTTTTTTCTAGACTGTAAGATTGTTGAGGGCAGGAACCATGTTTGGATAATCTTTGTAAAAAACTCCAGAGGGCCCAGAGCAAGGCACATAGTAAATGCTTAATATGTTTGTTAAATTCAAATGTAGTGAATTCATAGAGAATGGCTAGGAAATAGTGAATATTTTGGTTAACTGAGGGTTGGCTATATAAACTATCTATACACATTATCCATTTTCGTAAAATTAGAATTTTATAGAATTAGAGGCTGATCATAAATTAAAATCTGATATAACAACTAAAACTTGATGACCATAATTGAATTTTCAGTCATTGCAAAAATACTTTATACTGAATAAAATACCTCATGGTATCATCATATGGATCACTTTGCAATTTGAAATACTGTAGGGGAAAATCTGATGATTGAGATTTCTGATTTAGACACTTAATAAACCATGTCTTACCATATGTATACATATTTGTAATATATATATCAGATGAAATATAATACATTTATTGAATTTTTCAGTCAGACCTGTGATTTCCTTGATAAAAAGAACTTCTAGTAAGAATCTTCCCTCTGTCAATGCCATTAGGTGACTATTGTGTAATTTATAATCTTAGACAACTGTCTGCAGAATTAAGAGGTTAAATGATTTACTTGTTCAGTATAACAGAGCCAATGTGTACCAGAGTTGGGACATGGAACCGGGTCTTCCTGATTCTAAGACTCTTTGTCTCTCTGTCTCTGTCTCTCTTCCTCTCTCTATTTCTCTCTCTGTGTCTCTCTGTCTGTCTCTCTGTCTCTCTCTCTCTCTTGTCTCTCTCCTCTCTCCCTGATCTCTTAGAGAGGTAAGCAATTAGACATAGTGGCATCAAAGAGACTAATTAGGAGAACTACTAATTATAGTAGTTCAGGTGAGAGGAAAGGAAAGTTTGAACTAAGGTAGTAGATGTGCGAATGGAGAGAAAGACAGGTGTGTGGAAGATATTGTGGAAGTAGAATTGACAAGAATCATTTGTTGATTGGATTTGAGAATTGAAGTGGGATGACTGCAGGGTTTTGAATGTAATTGAATAGAATCCCTGTTACTGTGCTGGGTCTTAGGGATACAAGACTTCCCAAAGAAAGCTCAGCTTAGAGTCAGGAAGACTTGAGTTCAAATACTCTTGCACTGTGTAACTATGAGCAAATCACTTCATCTCTTTGATCCTAAGGTAGTTCTCTAAATCTGTACATTATAAATAGGTTACAGTGTAGGTTAGAACGTACATCAGTGGAGGGATTCCCTATACTAATAAAATCACAGGTCTTTGATATAGGGAGTTATGAGATATGTATATATATATATATATATATATATATATATATATATATATATATATACCCATATGTAGGTATATCATATATAATTATGCACATCTCCCCTCTTTATCAAATTGTTTGCCTGTTAAAGCCCAAATAAAATTCCTCTTCCTTTGTGAAGCCTTATCTGTTGGTAACAATCCTCCCTCTTGAACTTTCCAGAACCCTTTTATGTTTCAACTTCATATATTTTTTATATGTAAGGAATATGATGTCTAGCCATTAGATTCTGAGCTCCAGGAAGGCACAAACCATAAATGTTTTATGTACCCTAGGACCAGCACAGTATTTTGTACATATTAGGCATTTAACAGATTTATGTAGAGTAAATAAATGGATGAATGAATGAATGAACTGGGGAAGGTGAAGGATGGTTTGGCTATTTTTAATAGAGAAAAAGGAAAACCTTGACTTGAGAACAAAACCTCATCTGGCTCCGGTAGCCTTGGTACCACAAGATTTTCAGAAAAGTACCATGGCCCTAATAGGAACTCTCTATGAATCTGCATTTTTTTTTAAGAATCTCAGGTTGGATCCTCACTATCCAAATGATAACATTCTGCCTTCCTTCTTTAGTCAGAACTAATTAAAATGTGAATCTCCTCCTTTTGTAAGTTGATGGGGAGTTTCTTGGACATAGCCCATTAGTTACTTGATTTTATTGTCCCATAAATGGGCCTTCTCATGCAATTTTGCATAAAAGGGCAGTCTATAAATCCATAAAGAAGGACAATAAATTTTGATGTGTGTGCTTTCTGACCACCTAACTCCTTATGATTTTTGTTCTAGTTAAATCATATTTCAGTGTGGGTTATTTTCCCAATGTTATGTGATAAAAATACTCAGTCATTTTTTATCAGTTTTAGCTGGACCCAAGTAGGTTAGAATTGTTCTGCAACCAAGTCATTTAATTCAATCAATCCAGCGTGGTGTAGTAGAAAGAGATAGGTTAAAAATCTTCTTAATTTTTGCTACTTACTGTGTGACCTTGGAATGCTTCATTAAATTCTCTAAGCCTCAGTTTCCTCATCTGTTAAATAAAGGACATCAGTTGGACTAGATGATCTGATGTCCCTTCCAGATCTCGTTTGATCTTTTGAATAATTTCTTACCCTGGTTACTTTCGGATTGTGGTCTATTCACTACTTACTCATCTGTGTATGTCTTGTCTCACCTATTAGAATATAAGCTCCTGAAGACAAAGATCATTTCACATTTATCTTAGTATGCCCAGTACTTATCACAGTGCTTGGAATATCATAAGTAGTATATAAAGGTTTGTTGATTGACTGGCAAATACCATATAGAAGATATTCAATAACAATTTCACTAAACACTGTGCAAGGTATTATTTTGGGTACTGAGGACACAAAGATGTAAAAATATATATGGCATCTTCCCCAAAGGCCTTACATTTTAATTAGGGGGATCTGGCATTTAGCCTTTTCTAATTGCCCCAGATGAGCCTTTTTATCTAAATGTACCTTCTATCTACATAAAAACCTTTTTATCTGTATGTTTTCTCCTCATACTAGGATATTAGCTGTTTGAAGAAGTTGTTTTGCTTTTTTTTTTTTTTTGGTATCTCCAGCACTTGGCATAGTGTTTGGCACATTGTAAGTGCTTATTAATTAATGCTTGATGATTGGTTGATAAGTGTGATATGGAGAAGCCTATGATTAAGGTAAAGGAGAGATAGATATAAAGTGATGTAGAAATAAAAAGAGCAAAGGTTATGTTGAGCAAGGGAATTAGGGAAGACTTCATGCAGGAGGTAGTATCTAAATTAAGCTTCAAAGGGAAAGATTTCATAAAGTAGAAATAAAGAGGGACCTGGTTGAGACATCGGGGATGGACCACATGGATGTACTGAGGACGAAATTGAGGAATTGAATGCTGTCAAGTATAGATTAAAGGAAAGCATGAAAGGAACTAGTCTGAAACAAGGTTTGAAAAGCAGGCCAGTGCCAGACTCTGAAGGAACTTAAAAGCCTGACTGTGGGGTTTTCATGTTATCTAATAACTATTAATAGATCATCACCCATTTTTGAGTAGGGAAGTTGCATGGTTAGAGCTGTGCATTGGGAAGATAATTTTGACAGTGAAAACAGAAGAATGGGGCTATTTATATAATAATGACCCATGATTTCTCTTTGGCTTGTATTGATATGGAATTTTAAAAGCAGTCCCTTTGACTTGAAAACAAAAAGGAAAACAAAAAGACCTAATCCAGATTTTCAAAATCATACCGATTTATTTTTTATTCCTTAAACTCTAACTCTTTAGGACAGCATCTGAAGAATTTGTATAAGCTGTGAATGGAGCAGGTGAATATGATATTGGTTTACATGTCAGTGAGGCAGAAATAAAATTAATCAGATTTTCTTTAAAGAGAAAAAAGGACACCATACAATTCTTACATCATTAACCAAACATTCAAGATATTAAATGTCACTGGAATGACTTCTCATTTGAACTTTCTTGTGTTGGGAGGACTATAGAATATCCAACAAATTATGTAAAACTGGACTACAGATGAAATTTTATTTGATATATCGTTGGTCTAAAATTTCATTAGCCATTTTCTTAGTACAAAATTAATTGGTTCTGTGGAGCAAATAAATCATTGAAGGTGAGGTCGAATTGATTTTTATACCACCTTTCGCTTGTTTCACTCTTAGTGGTATTAACTCCATTAGATTCTGAGAGTGTTTATGGGTATTATAAAACATTTAAATCTTGATGTATTAAGGTACTTGAGTGGTTTTCAGGCATTATTAAAGGAATTATATTAGGATTAGTCTTGTTATCAATCTCCATATCTGGCACATGGCTAAGGAAATGGCTGTTTTATCCTTATCTAGGCCATAAATAGAACTTCATTATCTGACACTAGCAAAGTGCCAAGACTGGTGGCAGAAAAACCTCAAGTCTTGGAAACAGTCAATGGATTTTTCAGCTGAAGTTATTGGAGTAAGTTAGTGACAAGTCTGAATGTTTCCAGAGTCCCAACAGGGTCCATCTGCCTTTTAAAATGGAAGCCCCAATTCCTCCTGAATTTAAAAAGACTGCAAAGGAATCTAGACCTTCCACAGACTGTCTGGCTAAGTAATTGAGACTGGTCTGCCCTTGGTCACATGTTCATTAAATGTAAATTGACTTCTGCCTCAGTCTTGAGGAGAGAATGTAGTCTATGTATCATAACTTTCCATTTAGCTTACTTCTTAGAAGAATCAAGAAACAGAATTTTTCCCATTAACCCCACTAAATATTTGAACTTTTGAGAAGCTCTTGATTCACCGTCTCATTTTTATTTATTTATCTTTTTCTCCCTTACATCAAGATTAGTTTAAATCGGCTTAGATGAAAACTGGCTGAGAGATCATAAACAAAAGATAACGATAAATGGTAACGTACGCAGTTGGCAGGGATCTAGGGAGGTGCTTCAGGGATTGGTAATACGTTTGGTCTTGGTGTGTGTTTTTTTATTCTAATGATGTGGAAGAGAAAATAAATTGCATGTTAATGAAATTTGCAGATGATATTAAATTGGAAGGTGTAGCAAACAGGAGTAGGGACTGAGGAAATTACAAGAGCTCACCCTAAACAGGTTAGGACTATAGACAGAAAAGATTAAAATGAGATTAAACTTGGAAAATTCAAGCTAATGTCATTCATGATCAGCTCGAAATATATAAAATGACTTCCTGAAATTCACCTGGATAGGACAACTTGGAAGATGGTTGAAAGATTCAAATGACAGTGAATTCTAAAGACAGCCTGGAAGTTTCAAGGTGATGCCATCTGAATGATAGTGCAGCTTATTCTGAAACCTGAATGGGGGTGAGTTGCAGCTTTTAAGAGCCCAGCAGCTAGAACACTGGTAACTGATTTCTGCCATGTTCTTTCCCTTCATCCTCTGGCTATCATTTTGACTCCTTTTTGCACTCTCTCTTCTTCCCTCGTTGACACACCACACCTGGACCGCGGCATTCATTTCTGGTTGCCTCTCTGCTCGTTAGTGAGGTGCAGACAGATTGGAGGAGTGTTGGCAATAAAGAACAAAACAGATTAAGAGAATACAAGAGTTTGATTTATGAGGAAAGATGAATGGATTTGAATTTGCATAGCTTGGCTAAGCAATGTGTGAGGGAGGACAGAAAAGTACAGATACCTAAGATTTGTAAACAACAAGGTTGCAGTGACATTATTTAGTCTGATGTGCGGGACATATGCACAAGTTATTAAGATAGGGAAATCATATAATTCAAATCCATCCCAAGAGAAAATTAAGACGTGGGAAATTGAGAATGGTTATCCTGGGCTGCACTTAAATTTATGCAAAGTACTTTGGAAGGACTTTAGCAAATCTGATAGATGCTTATGTCTTCAGAAGCTTGAAAGGTCTGGCTCCAGATGTGAAAATAATCTTGTCCCCTTGTCCTAGGGTAAAGGGGAAATGAAATGTGCATGATTTGCTCTTTTTCTTTGCCTTCTCTTTCTATTGGGTTTTCCTAGGAATCTGGGACAGAATTTATTCAGTCTGTTAAAGTAGATACTTGTTTCCTTATATTCTAGTGATTGGGGAAGTAGTACAAAGATGATAAACTTTGGTCAAAGTGGATCAGATAGGATTATTGAGGCTGATTAAAATTCTAAATTTCTGAAGGACTGGTGAAAGAGTCAGAGAGACTTAATGTACATGCCACTTGAGACACTTGGGTACTTTGGTCAATTAATCATTAATTTTAAAGAACCAACTCTGTATATAGCAATCTCTCATACATTGTGAGAGTATATAAAGAGCACATGAAAAGCTCCGTCCCCAAGGAACTTTAAGTCTAACTGGAGAATCATGACATATACATGAAAGCATTATTTGCTGCCTTGTATTGAGATGCCAAACAAATGGGATGAAAATTAAGGATTAGAGAAGTGAGAGATAACTATGGACTAGAGTGTGTTTTTCCTTCATTGCTGAAGAAGACTACGCCATCAGAGACATGATGACATGACTTGCATTTAGCTTTGTTTTGAGTGAGGAAGGGCTGTGCAGGTCACCAGCCTCACTTTTCCTCCAGAGTCGTCTGAATCCAATGACCAGATATTCATCAGGATGACTGGAGATGACCCATGATGAGGCAGTTGGGGTTAAGTGACTTGCCCAAGGTCCCAGAAGGTCACACAGCTAGTGAGTGTTCAATGTCTGAAGTGAGATTTGAACTCAGGTCCTCCTGACTCCTGCACTGGTGCTCTATCCACTGAACCACCCTAGCTGCCCCCCATGGACTAGAGTAGAGCAGCATAGAAAGAAGAACAGATCTGGAGTTAGAAAATGGAGCATCACATACTTTCTCTGATATTTCCTATAGGACCATGGAGAACTCATGTGACCCTCCTGGGCTTTTGTTTTCTTATAAGAAGGGTTGGAATAAATGGCCTCTGTTCTTTCCAGCTCTAGATGTATGGTACCAAGGTCAAGGAAAGCTTCATCAAGGAGCTGAGACTTCAAGGTCAAGACAGATTCAGATAGAAAAGAGTATATCCATATTTAAGGCCATGCTATTTGTACAGAAATGGCAATGAGGTTGAGCAACTTCAGAGGGATGAGTTGGGCATGTGTTTATGTGGGAAGAAAGAAGGAGGGGAGCCTGATTAAGTCAGGCAATAGGTAGGTATAAATCCAGTTAGAAAGGTACTCCTGGGCCAGATTGTGGGAAAATTTGAGTCAGGCTAAGGAATTTGACTTTTAAATGTTTTTGAAAAAAAGAGGAATGATGTGACAAAAGCCTGCCAGTAAGCTATAGATTCAGAACCAAGCATGGCACCTCCTGAATTTAAAACCTCAGGGTGATTATCTTCATTTGAAATCACAGGTTTTGACTGCTTCCTGGGAAATATCCCAGCTTTTATAGGCCAATATTCCAAATCTGGGTGACAGATGGACACAGTATAAGCTAAAAGTGAAGAGTACAGGAACCATTTTAACTTGGTAATCTTTACTTATTTTTCCTCTGAATACTGGCTAGAGAAATCAAAGGATATCCATTTTAGTTTTGTATCCTAGTATCTAGCACAACGTATTTAATAAAGTCTGTTGATTGATTGTCCTCAGTTCAAATTCTGTTGAATGTTTATTGGGTATGAGTAAGAATTTTGTTTTCTTGGAATGTTCAGGACCATGGTTAGTGGAAAATGTTTGTGACCACTTGGGCAATTTTAGGGAATGGATTTTCTATTTAAAATCCCCTGAAATATCCATTTCTTCTGGAGAGGAAATGATCATTGCCCCAGGTTGAGGGGAGAATGTACACGGTTGGAAGTTAATTAACTTAATTTGGGTGGATTTTCTAAATATTTAAATAATATAAACAGTTATCTAATACCAATGGCATGCAGCTAGGAAAAGGTAGATACTTTCAATATTTGGTCGCCTTTTGGTGTCAGAGAAGATGACAAAATCATTGCACCTGTTGCGGTAGGTTAGTTGCATAAACCTGTATTTCTTTGAGATGGCAATGTTCCCAGAAATATGTGGATTGATTCTTTCAGGATTAAGTGTGGTCTTTTCCATTTTCATCTTCTAATTAGACATAGCATATCTTAGAGATATCTTCTGTGATTTGACAGCAAGTGACAGAAATATAGTTAGAATTCCCTGATAAGTGGAATCAAAATTGGGGATCTTACATGAACTCTGGGAAACTTAAGATGACTCTAAAATGTATCTGTTCCCATTAATCAATCAGCTAGAGATACAGAGTAAGGTGAAAAACAGCCTCTGCTCTCAATAAGCTTATGTTTCGATGGGGGAGATATATATATATATAGGTACATATGAAACAAATACAGAGTAGATGAAAGGTAACCTTAGAGAAGATGTTTCTAACAACTATGGGACAGAGGGACTGGTAAAAACATTTTATAGAAAGTGGCATTTAAGTTGTGTCTTGAGGGAAAACTAAAGACTTTGAGAAGCCCCAGTAAAGATGAAGAATACTCTAGTCATAGGGGTTAGCCAGTAGAAAGCATGGCAATGAGTAAAGAGTGCTATGTGTAAGGATCATTAGGTCCATATAACTAAACTGTTAAATGTATAGAATGGAGTAGTGTGGAAGTGCAACTGGAAAGCTGGGAAGCAGTCATGTTTTGAAGGGCTTTGAATGTTAAAGGAGATTATTTTTAATCCCAGAGAAAATAGGGAGCCATTAGAATTTATTGAGGTAGGGTGAGATAAGGTCAGCTGTACTCTTTAGGGAAATCACTTTGGTATTTATGTGGAGCAGGGATTGGAGCAAGGAGAGACTTAAAGTAAGGAGACCAATTGTGGGGCTATTACAGTGTCCAATTAAATAGTGATAAGTGACTTAATTAGGGTGGTGGCTGCTCGAGTGGAGAGAAAAGATCTCATGTGAAAGATGTTCAGGGAATGAATTGATAAGACCCAGCAACTGTGCCAGATGAGTAAGAGTGATGAGTCAGGGATGCACTGAGGTTGTAAATCTTAATCATTAGGAGGATAGTGATGCTTATGACAGTACTTGAGAAGTTTAGAAATGATTGAATTTAGGAAAAGATGATAGTTTTATTTTTGACATGTTGAGTTTCTGACGTTGAATTAAAATGTGCATTGTCAGTCAGTGATTTGGTCAAGCCACATCATATTATAAATGAGGATATTATGCTCTAAGGGGGTGACGGGAATCATCCCAGGTCACATCCAGCTACTAGATGCCAAAGTCAAGGTTAGAATTTTAATCTCTTGACTGCTAACCCAGTGCTCTAACTTGCTGGTGTTTTGAATTTCTTGGCGATATAAAGCCAATCAGACTTATTCTGGAAAAAAAATTATACTTTTTATGAGAAAACAAGAAAAGAAACTTTGTGTAGTGAGATCAAAGGAAAAGGACATACATGTGCAAAAATAAATTACAGCGGCTCTTTTTGTGGTGGCAAAGAATTGGAAATTGAGGTTGGTGGATCAGATGAATCAGCACCAGTTGGTGAATGACTGAACTAGTTGTAGACATATGATTGTGATGGAACTACTATTGTGCTACAGGAAATGACGAGCAGGATGCTTTTCAGAAAAATCTGAGAAGACTTACGTGAACTGATGCATAGAGATGGCAGAACCACAAGAACTTTTGTACACAGTAATATCAATACTGTATAACAATCAACTGTGAATGACTTCACTATTCTGAGCAATACAACCATCCCAGACATTTCTGAAAGATTTATGATAGAAAATGCTCTCTACCTCCAGAGAGAGAACTTGGAGTCTAAATGCGGACAGAAGCATACTATTTTTACTGTCTTCATTTTTCTTAGTTTTTCGGTCTGTGTTTTCTTTTACAACATGGCTAATATAGAAATACATTTCATATTACTTCACATGTAGAATCTATATCAAATTGCTTGCCTTCTTCAAGTGGGGGAGGAGATTTGAAGTAAAGAGATTTGAAACTCAAAATTTCAAAAAAAAAGAATGTTAAAAGATGTTTTATTGCAATTGATAAAATAAAAAAAGAAACTTTTGCATAGAAGAAACAACAGTTTAGATTTGCTGCTTCATTGAGGGAGGATGGGTTTGAACATAAGGAAAATATACCCCTACTCCTCACTTCATGGAGGATATTGCTAATGGATCTCTACATGGAAAACACATTGGTTATTAATTATTTCTCTACAACATCCAGGACATCGGTGCACAAATTGTAGATGGTAATCATTTCCCCCCATTATTCATATTATCTATTTAGCAGCTTGAAAATATAATTTCTCTAGCAATTTTGTCCCTTTTTATTCCTGTGAATCTCTAATGGAGCTGAAATTAACTGGAGCTCTCAACTTCTTTGCTTATACTATCAAGCCAGCTCTGGGAATAGTTTAGAAATCAATTTTCAATCAGTTCACACCTGTACCTAAAGCAAACCCCAGTAATGCTTGCTGGTAGCCTGCCAGTATTTGAAAGAGCCACTATGCTAATTAGGGCCTAAAATTTAATATCCTCCGTGAATGAAACGTCGTTTTTTTAACTGGTATTGTAGACATGTTGGTTTTATGGAACCACTGTGAATGGATATTCTAAAAATTAAAGAAACCAGCTCTTTACCTTTAATTTCATTATTTTCCTATGCGCATATTATCTGTCTAGAGAAGAAAATGGAAAATCAGTCTTTGCTTACCTTAAAAAAATGTCAGTGATGTTAACCTTTAATCAGGACAAGTCAAGCATGTTTCCAAAAGGTGAGAGATTCCTAGTTCTCTTTTCAGTACCTTGTAAAACTTTGGAATTATTCAATCATGGAAAACAGCAGTCCTGACCTTGGCAAGTCTGATGGGAATGAAAATGATTTACTCTGGGAACCCTGACTGTATTCTGATAAATCATTGGCATTCACTTAAATGGCTTCTGTACTTATATGTCCTGGAGGTTCTAGAATTGCTTTCCTTTGAGTTCCTTCTACCTTCGCCTATGAGGGAGTAAAGAATTAATCATATGCTTTCATGGAGGTATAAGACAAGTATTGTGATAAGGAGAGTAAAAACCTATGTGTCTTTAAATGGTATTTTTATTATAAACTTTCTAGCACAGGTGGACATGAATTTGGTGATGGAAATGCCAAAAAATCCAGATTTTGCTTCCTTTCTTTTGGAATAGACTTTTGATTTAATTGGTGTAGGAAACTTTCATGGAAGAAATTCCCTATACCAATTCATAACAGTGCCTACACTGTAACTTAGAGTGTTAGTACATAGAGATATACGACTTACCCCGTGTCTTGCAATTAGTGAAGTTCAGAACTGCAATGGAACTCAAGGCTTCCTGACTCCAAGGCCAACTCTCTATCCACTATGGCACAGTGCCTGTCAGCTTTTAAATTAGACATTCAAAATTAGGAAGTGGACAGAAGGCTGCAGTATCACACCAGCCGTGACATAAACCTTCAGATCTGTTAATTTTTAGCATTTATGATTTCTCCCCAGATTTTAAAATAAGGAGCCAAGAGAACTGAACTTTAAATATAACAGCTTAGAAAGTTTCTGAATCTGTCATGGGTGAGAAGGGGAGGAGAAAGGAGGGTCTTGTCACTTTGATACTTGGAGCCCTGATATTAGACATGCGTAGCCAAGAAAGAAGTGAATTCCCCAGTCTATGCTGTTTGAACAAGAGAAATTTAAATGGAGAGGTGGGGAGAATCATAGATTCTCTGAAACTTCTCTGCTCTTGTTTGGATGCTCAAACCAAGAGCCTTTGAATCTGTTTTTAACTGCTGACTCGAGGACAGACACAGCTCAAAATGAATTTGGAACAGATAGAATGTGAAGGAAAAAGAGGCTATTTCTCATTTTAGTGTGTAGGAAGAATGAATACTTCTGTGTTGTCTTTACTTCCATGAACTATCATCTCCCAAGTCACTGTGTCCACCTAAGGGCTGGTCACCTTTTACAGCAAAAAGGCTGCTTTTTCTGCATGCTCTCTAATGCCAGGTAGAGTGATAGAAATCAGCACTTTATTCCATACCAACTTCAGAAGGGCACTCCACACTTTTTCAAAGTAACTAACCTGGCAAGACTTTTTGATTTTTAAAATGCAAATGGTGGCTCCCTCTAGGTGAATAGCATCCTTACAGAGTCCATCTTGGAGTAATAGCCCATCTGTCTTTCTATTTCCACAGTCCTGTGGCCAAGCAAAAAGGATTATAGTCTGCATTGCTGTTACACAAACCCTTGATATTGTAGGTAGATTCAGTCCATATGCTACGTCATCCTAGATAGTGTCAACTGCATAGAGAGTGGCAACTTCCACCAAGGAGCCTTATTTACATTGATGGCCCATTAACACCACATGTAACCCAAGTAAAGGATGCAACAATGTATCATCAGCTGCATAATTAAGTAAATTAAGCATCCCTTCTAAAACGTGGAATGTAATGGCACATCATGGGAAAGGCGTTATTTATTACAAGTAGGCTAATAGTAGAAAGGAAGCATTAAGGTAAGTGAAGTATATTGCATCAAAATATTAATTATGGCTCTCATCACTGATAATAAATAGTCACTTCTGGTCTTTTTTTAAAAGGAAATTTCTGGAATAAGTTACAAAATGCTACACTGAATAATTCACAAGAACCTTAAGTAAATGTGGGCTGACTGACACTGAGAAATGCCACCATTTTTAAGCCCCCATGAGTCTCTTGCATCACCTCTTTACTAAGGTTTAGATTCTGAAGTTCTATAATACATGAGGATTTAAATGTGTACTAAGTACGTATCCATGGCTAATAACAATATATAGCCTCAGAAACTTGGAAATCCTCAGGTGAAATGGTTCAGTTTTTTTCAATTTGTTTTCCAATTTATGCCCAAGCTCTAAAAGATGTTTTTCTTGAGGCCAAGGAGAGAACCTGCTTATAAGTCTGTCAGGTTAAGTAGCCAACCTATCCTTGATACCAGAATTCTAACCAATTCCACAGATATTTTTTGGAGCCTGCTCTGTACAGGTCACTAGCATAGAAGTTTGAGACAATAGTTTGGAAATCCTTTCAGTGCCCAAAAAATACCTTAGTCATTTAAGGATTTCTAATTTTATCTATGAGGATACTTGCCTCCACTCACAAGGTGGCAACTCTGCTGTGCCTTAGTGGATATATAATGTTTGGGAGATATAATGACCCAAAAACTTAGCACCTTACAGCTGATCTGATAAGATTTAAGTTAAGTGCACTTGAGTGAAGGCCTTGAGAAATAGACATCGTCTATAACCAGTCTCCTAAATGAAGTTGTTCCTATTTGGTGAAACTTTTCGGGGATTGTCCCTAACTAATAATTTTTGTTCCTGTGGTGAGACCACACATAGTGCCCAGAGTAAATGACATAAAATATATCATTAACTCAGTTAAATCTAGCAGAGGAAGACAATATACCTCAGAGATACCAGGAAAGTTCCAGGGAAGCTGCTGTTGGAGGAGGAAACATAGTTAAAGAAGGTCTTACCTCAGGTTTACTCACCAGGGGCCTAGCTTAGTGCTAAGCTTGGTGGGTTTTATGCTGTTTAAGGAGTTCAAGTTTTATGAACACCCTCTAAATTTTGGCACCCTAAGTCAAAGACTGTTTCCTTGCCTTAGTTGTAGCTTTATCTGCTGCTTATGTAATCATAGGGAGTTCAGGGTCACTTTTGTGCTATAATAAAAGTGGAGGGCTGATAAAATACCACACAAAATATATAGTATAGATTTCATTTTATATTGTTCTTTCTACTCATTTGCTAAAGTTCATTATAATTGCCTCTTGAAAACTGAAATATAAGCATTACTGTCCAACATAAGAGCTGGGTGATATAATGGAAATAATGCCTTGAACTAATAGAACACTTAGCACAATTCTGGCAAGCCATAGACACTTAATAGACACTGTGTGAATGCCAATAGCTACCCATGTCACTTTGGCCACTTTTAACCATTAGGATTTTTAGTTTTCTCAGATATAAAATGAAGAAGTTGACTTAAATAAACTCTTGACACTCTTCCAGGTCAAATATTCTTAAATTCTAAGAGACACAGGACCTCAAGAATATTGGCACACATTTCAATTTCATCTTTAGAATGATATCTAATTTGCATCTATGAATTAGACATAAACATAAATATAAAAAACTAAAAATGATTTGGACAATATGGATCCTATCTCCAAGAAAGAACAACTCCTCCATGCTAGTGGATTACATTTCTCTCACATTGCCCCTTCAAAAAGAAAATTCTTCATGATTAACATTCCATTGATGGATTCTCTGATTTTAACCAGATGGGACAAGAGATTTCAAACACTCATTGGCCTAAAACACTCTTGAGAATTGCTCAAGGTACCTTTTATTAACAGAGTAAATAAAAATATATAGGACATAGACAATGTTGTTCTGTGGTTTTCTAAGTCAATATCCTTATGTCTGATATAGTTGCCCCATATCTATTTGAGTTTGATATCACTGCTATAGAAAAGCAATTTGATATAGAGGCTAGAGTATATGCCTTGAAGATTTGGGTTTATTTCCCACTTCTGACACATACTGTCTGTGTGACCCTCAGGAAGTCACAATGTCTCTCAGCCAGCGATTTCAAACTCAAATAGAAATGGAGTCTAGTAAACCATGTATAAGAGTGTCCAAGGGCCACATACTGACTACTGATGGTGGTGGTGGTGGTTGTTTCAGTTGTGTCCAGCTCTTTGTGACCCTATTTGGGATTTGCTTGGCAAAGAAATGCCAGCATGTTTTACAGATAAGGATATTGAGTCAAATAGGGTTAAGTGACTTATCCAGGGCCTCACAGCTAGTAAGTGTCTGAGGTGAGATTTGAACACAGATTTTCCTGACTCCAGGCTCACTGCTGTATCCATTGTGCTACCTCACTGCCCACATATTGACTTAGAAAAGAACATATTAACATTTTCTATGTTTTATAACATTTTTATTTATTTTGTTGAATATTCCCCAACTATGTTATGAATGTTTCCCAGTTACATATTAATGTGGTTCAGGCTACACTAAGCAGTGTTGTGGGCTATGTGTAGCCCTTGGGAAGTGTGTCTGACACTTCTGCTCTGAGAAATTCTCTAAGATATGAATTCTTAAGCTTCTTTTTTTGTCACAGCCTTTCTTGGAACAGTCTTATCCTGGCACTTTTAGTAAAGCCTTTGTACACTTTCTCAAAAAAAATTTTAAATAATTGATGTACTAAATTTTGTTTAGAGGTTAATGAAAATAAGGGTGTGATTTTTCCCCATCCAATTTCATAATCTCTTTGATATCTGCCTTTGGACCTCCTTATGAATGCATGGAATACAATGGCAAAAATTGAAACAGGCTGTGCCCTAAAGGATTTTACACTCTATCATTCATATTTTTTTCCCCTACTGGAAAATTTTCCGGTTTTTTTAAAATGTGGTAGAACTTAGGATCCAGTGATAAAACCCATATTAAAAAATAAGATGAAAATGTTCCGGAGTGAGGAATCAAAGATTATGGGAACAGAGACTTTGCTCAATGATGGAGCCTTTGTGTTAAGAAAGTCGTGTAATATAACGTTTTTTCCCAATACAACTTCAGTGGATGCCCCAACCCTGAGCAGTTTCTCTAAATGGAGAGATATTTCACATTATCCAGTTAATGCAACTAATGTGGATGTGACAGCTTAGTTCAACATGAATTCAACAAGTGCTTGCCATGTCTAAGGCTAGGTGTAAGGATAGGAAGAGTGACAGTGAGCATTCCCTGCTCTTACAGAGCTCACTTTCTATCTACTGTTCAGTCTTCTTTATCAAGCCTTTCCTGATCATTCCACTTACTATTTAGTGCACTCCCTCCCAAACCACCCTATATTGAACACTATATATGAATACATTTTATGTATGTGTATATAAATACATAAAATCTATATTATATATATGCATTTATTAACTTTATATGTATACATATTCATTTAAGCTATGTAAAATATCTGTCATATATGTATGTTGTATATGTATTTTATGTGTATTTGTCTCTGAAATGTAAGCTCATTGTGATAGGAAGCATATCTTCTTTGTATTTCTTCCTCCAGTACAGTGTATGGCACATAGTCCTTGTTGATTGACTGATATTCATCCCTAAATTTATGTAGGAATTGTTTGTATTGGTATTTAATTCCATGCAGGAGTTGGAGGGAGCTTTATTTTCCTCATTTACTGGAGAACTTCCCAATGAAGTTGCAGAACTATGAATGAATGAATAAAAAATTATTAATTGTTTACTGTATGCTGAACATTAGCCTAAGTGTAGAGGATGCAAGTGCAAAATATTCCAGGAGAAAACTAGTATTGGAAGATTGTTGAGGGTGGATTAAAAAGAATTCATGCTTCAGTTTATGGGTCAACAGGACCATCCTTCAAAGAAGGAAGGACACACTCATAATCGATCACTTGTTAAGCTCCAGATATTTTGCTAAGTACTTTAGAGATATTATGTGATTTGATCCTCATAGCTATCTTGTGAGGTAAGTACTACTGTTATTCTTATTTTAAAGTTAAGGAAACTGAGTCAGGTAAAGGGTATATGACTTACTCAGGGTCACAGAGCTAGTAAGTGTCTGAGTTTGAATTTGAACTCAGCTTTTCCAGACTCCAGGTCCTGCTCTTCATTCATTGTGTCATGCAAATGAGTGATGCATCATACCTAATGTCTTTCACCTCTCAGTTTGGGGCGGGAGAGAGAGACAGACAGACATGAAGGAAGGGAGTTAAAAAGCATTTTATTTTTCTACGGGATTAATTTATTACTCTTGTAGTGATTTATAGAAAAGCAGCAATAAATCATTGTTTAAATATTTTCAACCATTATTTGCTGTGTAATACAAATGTTTTAAACAAGACAAACACACAACTTGTGTTTTAATCAACCTTTATAGTTTAAAAATCTGGAAAGACCACTGCAAGAAATTACTTCCCCTTGATTGATGGCAGTCATGTAGTAGAATAGCTCCTTGCAATTAGGTCCATTAATGAAATTAAGGGAGTCATATTTTTGTTGCTATTGGGAAAGGAAGACTTAGAATTTGAAGCCTATTGAGTGGTTCCTAAGTGCTTCTGTTACTGTAGTGGGAAAAATGTCTAACTTTACTTCTGGTGGTCCTCAATTTTCCTTCTACTCACATGGTGATAATGCCCTATCAGATGCCTAGAGCTGTAAGCTCTGGAGTATCCTTCAGCCAAAGCCACATGTTATTTTTAGCAATTTTCTCTCTTGTTAAGAGTTGGTAGCTCCCCAGGAAGGCCCTGAACCAGTAGCTTTAGCTGTCGTGAGTGCTGAGAAAGTTGAACTAAGATTTGATAGGAATCCAAACTCTCTTAAAACATTGAGCTTTTATCATTTTAGCAACTTCAGTTTCAATTTGTGCTCAAACTTCAAAAATCTCTCTTTGCCTCCCATACATCCACACTTTAAAAGTATATATATATATATATATATATATATATTTCAAGAATAACTAAGAAATATATTGATGTGTTTGACAATGGGGATGATCTTTTCTCTAAAGCACACCATCAGACAATCTAGGAAAAATACAATTTCTTTTTACAGATGTCTGGGTGGCACTGTTTTATTGATTTGTAAGTAAGAATGGGTATAGATTGCTAGTAAAAGTTAACTTTAAACTTATGAGTTGCGTTGCCTACAAAATCCTGCTGACAAGCCAGTTAAATAATCAGGCAGGGGAATTGAGGAAGTTTTGGTTTGGATGCTAGGTGGTATTAAGATAATCAACTCCCATTTTCATCATATTTGTGAGGGGAGGAAATAAATTTCATGAGTCCGTGCATGCTTAAAATACCGAACACTGGTTTTTCACCGAACGCAACTGGAATGGTTCACTTTTGTGATACTTTAATTGAGTGTCTTTCATCTCCTACCCATGTCCAGCACCTGTGTAATTTGACTACAACCCTCGGTTTTACTCTCAACACAGCTGATGGTCGAATAAGAGAAGCTGCCTACAGTAAGAATTATAAAATGGAAAGAGGGATAAATGCCTGCTGTCCATAGAAAAAAGCTTTCCTGGGCCATTTGAGGGGAAATAATGCAAATATCTGTTGAACGTAGTGGGGATTTAAGACCATCAGGAGAGAAAATTGAATGAGTAATAAGAAGAAATCAGTTCACAGTACAAGACTAATGATTTTGTAAAGCAACGTAGAGGAAGAAAGAGGATGGATGAAATCTGAATACCTTTGATAGTTGAGAATGAAATGGAAAAAATGGAAATATAACAGCATAACAAGATGAGAAGTGGTAGAAGATGCAACAAGATTGGGAAAAGACAACTAGTGCCATTAAGTGAAATGGGGAAAAGAGTTCAGAATTGCAGGAGTTGGTGAACACATGTAATAGTAGGCACCTGAGTATTTTATAGAAATTACACGACTTCACTTGCAAATTTAGATACATATGAATTTAAAAGTCATAATTTGCGTTGGTTATTACCTCTATATGGATTTAAGAGTGGCGACATTGCCCAGTGGCACATTAGACATAGTTCTGGGAACTGAGTTTTAATCTTGTCTTTCACACTTACTTGCTGTGTGACAGCGATCAAGTGACCAAACCTCTGTCAGTTTCAGGTAACTCTTTAAAACTACATGCTATTGACTGTAGTCTGCATCATAGACAACAATGTTTTAGACCCTTGATTTATAGATTTAAAATGGTGAAAATGGATGTTATAGTATGACCTATTATCAGCTCATTTCTGGCATGGCTTAGTTTTGTCATTTATTTGGGTAGCTGTACAAGATACATATTAAGGACATTGTTGCTTCTAGTCTGTGATACAGGAAATACTAATTCTTTTAGAATTGAAAGGCAACTGGGTTACATGGTAGCTAGCGTCTTGGACTTGGTGAAGAAGCCTGAGTTCAAATCCTACCTCAAACTTTTACTTAGTTCTGTCATCCTGGGCAGGTCACTTGACTTCTCTCAGATTCAATTTGTTCATCTGGAAAGAAGGGATTAATAACACCTACCTCACAGAGTTATTGGGAACATCAAATGAGATGATGTGCTTAAAATGTTTTATAAAACTTAAAGCATAGTATAAATGTTATTAGTGGTAGTGGTGGTAGTGGTAGTAGTAGCAGTAGCAGTAGCAGCAGTAGTAGTAGTAGCAGTAGCAGTAGTAGTAGTAGTAGTAGTAGTAGTGGTGGTGGTGGTGGTGGCAGCAGTGGTGGTAGCGACAGTGGCAGCAGCAGCAGCAGTAGTATCCTTGCATGTGAATGGTAATACTTCCCAGTGGTAACTTAAATCCACTGAGCTCAATAGAATACCATTGAAAGTACCCAAGAAATTACATTTTGAAAAAACATTCTCTGTTGCCTGGAAGAATTAATCCAGGATACAGATTCCACAAATATAGACTAGATGCTAACTTCACTAGAGGAATTCTAGTTTTATAATTGGAACATATATATGTATGTATATATTTATATTCAAGAAGGAATGTGGCACAGGGAAGAAAGTAAGGATAAAGACAAGGGTTCCAGTATAAGAGGGAAACCATCTATCATCATTTTTGAAAAGAAATAAGAAGAGAGTTTCCTTTCTTCCTAAGAATTTCTTAAGTTCTATTTTTGGATGAGATAAAACTTTCTGATGAATATGAACATTATATCTATTTATCTCTGCATCTGTATATTTATGTATGTAATCTCAATGGACCATATAGATATATGCATGCATATATGCATATTTCAGTCCAATTCATTAAACATTATAAAGTGCCTACTCTGTGCTAGGCACTCATAGGGGATACAATAAAAAGAGACAAAAGACAGTCCCTACTCTCATCGGACTTAGATTCTAATGGTGGAGGCAACATGTAAACAAATACATACAAAGATATATACAAGAGTTGGGACATGGAGTGTCTTGTTCATGGAACAGCCAGGAAGCCAGTATCACTGGATCAAAGCATTTATATTGGGGAGTAAAGTGGAAGAAGACTGGAAAGGTAGGAAGCGGCAAGGTTATGAAGGACTTTGAATGACAAGGAGAGCATTAATATGTACATATGTGTCTAAAGAACTACAATCCACATATAACATAATTTAGTGAAACACAGTCTTTCTATCTAGATGAACAACAGAGAAAAGATACTAAGTCCCTTTGCAACTTTTGTGGAAAGACAAGAGTAAGTTACTGGAAAATCTTAATAGGGCTGGAAGTTTAGAACAAGGGCAACTTTAACCTTCAAGACGTTAGACTAAAAGTTTTAAAAACATTTCAAGATTTTTTTTCTTTTTCCCTTTCCTATGTGCTACAAAAACAATTACTGGAACAGTCAACTCTATATCTTAATTTTTGTGACTGGAGCTGTTGAAGATAAAGAACAAAGAGAAATTTCTTATCAATGATCTCCTAATATAAAGTATATAGTTTCATCTGTGATATTTGATAATACAGGGCAATAAAAACATCAATCTGAGCACCAGAGTTGTGCTGGCCTCCCTAAGGAAACCTAAGAATATTATAGAGTAGACTCTCCTTTTATTTTCTTGCTTAGTGTATATTAAAATTTCTTGTCATTCTTTTGGAATAACATTGCTGTATGTTACTCTCATATATACATGTTGCTTTCTACCTCATTCCTTTTATCTCCTCTCTCTCCCCACTCCATGCACCACATCCTGAAGTAGAACCTTTCGAGAATCAACTTTTGGGTTTATATTGCCCTTAGAGGTTAATGTCAGAGCAACAATAAAGCACCAAGAGTGAATGAAAGGGTTAATAAAGAGAACAGTTATTTTGTGGGAAAATATCAAGGAGAAACTCTCAGGGGACATAACTGAAGGTCTCTAGCTTGAGCAAAATGTTCCGTAAACAATACTGTTGTTTGTAATAAACTCTTCCATTTGTCTTCCCATTTCTTGCTGGTGGTAACATTGACAACCAGTCAAGGAATTTAGCAAACCTCAAAACCCCAGTAGCTGCTATGACGGTAAAGAATAAGCTATATTAGTATTACCATTGTAATTGCTGTTAAGTCCTATTTTATCTTCAAGAGTTTTTAGCTATTTCTTCAGGACACCAACACAATAATTCAAAAATGTAAAATTTACTCAAGCAACTGAGCTTTTATCAAATTGTCTGTTATAAAATATGATACCTATGATGTGATAGTTTCATTAATTCTCTCCCCCTCCTTCCTGCCCCTACCACATTCACTCCCCCCTCATTGATGTCAGGGAGAGGTACTAGAGGATACCATGGAATTTGTTGTATCTGTACCTCCTCCTCATTCAGGCACAATTAAAAGAGCACTGGTTTGGAGGTTGAGAACATGATTTCAAATTCTAGGTATCTTTTATTGGCTGAGTGACCTTTGGCAGTCTCTTTCATTTTGCTGGCTCTTAATTCCATACACACACATATGTATACGTGTATATATGAGTGTGTGTGTGTATATATATATATATATATATATATATACACATACAAACATATATATGTGTGTG
>CM053769.1:64468787-64508368 GCA_028658325.1 Potorous gilbertii
TGCTTTCTTCTGATGATTCACCTCCTAATCGGAGGAGTCCCATAGTAGATGGGCAGTGTATACATCCCCAGAAGATCAATCTCAATAAAAGATTTTACTTCTCTAAACCTCCTACAGCTTCCTCTTGAAAATTCAGAGCAGAGAAAAAATACTGTAAAGAGGAACAACTTTGAAAGACTTAGGAACTCTTCTTTACATAACGACCAGAGGAATGGTGATGAAGAACGCTATCCACCTCCTGACCCAAAAGTGATAAACTAAGTATGCAGAATGAGATGCACATTTTTGGACATGGACAATATAAGAATTGGTTTTGTTTGTCTATGCATATTTATTACAATAGTTCTGTTTTTCTTTTTTCCTTCCCCCCAGGAAGGGGAGGAGGTAAAAAAAGAGAAAACTAAATGTTTGTTAGCTAAATATTGCATGTGTGTGTGTATACATCCATACACATATAGATACATATAATACATGTGTATCTATCTATCTATACATAGACAGACACATAGATAGATGGATAAGTATGTATAATACAAAATTCGGAGAAGAAAAGTAGAAGGGATGCACAGCCTAATGCATCAGATTGATTTTGATGGACCTATTGTCTGGGCCTACTGTCTCAATCCTTTTAGTCTATTTCCAGCCAAGAACTATGTAAATGTTATATTCTGCAAAGGAAATAGAAATTGCCTAAGGGCAAGGGATATAGAATGGACATGAAGCAACTCTTGCTGTAGAAAACATCAAGCCTTCATGTCAGACCAAGTCACTGTCTCCATTTGGGTTTGAAAACCTCAATACAGTCAGGTTCCCAGGATGCAACCAATTTCCAAATGAAATTTTATTTCTCTTGTAAGATTTCATTTTAAATAAGGAAAAAAGGACAAACTACTTCATAATCAGTGGTGTTCTACATGAGTATATCATGTCATGGGTGAAGAGGGCACAGCGCCCGGCCATATGGGCTACTTAAGAGCCAGCTCATCTGCCTGCCTGGTTACCAAGCGACACCCTGGACTTCAATCTTTGTTCTGGGGGAAAAATGACCCCTTGGCCCTGCAAGTTGATTGATATTCATTGTTCCAGTTAGGTTATGATCACAAGGGAAAATAATGACACCAATTATGCACACAGAGATTTGGCGGCAGCCCGAACCATTCCAAATGAGAGTTTTGCCGTTCTTTCTTTCTGGAAAAAAATGCTACCAGAAATCCATGTGCTTGTCTGTGGGAGCAAATTAATATTTTCTTCCTTAGACTGCAGTTGTAGATACGGAAATATCATATCCATAGACAAATTAACATGAGCTCTCTTACAATGTTTCACTAATTATCTCAGGGACCAAGGACTCCCCTAGGTTAGAAACTTCAGACTCAATCCAAGATTGCAACTAGAATTTCCTTAGGAGGAGCAGTAATTTGTATCACATCAGGAAGGGTGGCAGAAAATAAATAAATAGAACAACAAACAAACAGAAAAAAAACAGCCCTGATACCCTCCATCCTCATGTTCTTCCTTTTCTTTATCACCATGCAACAGCTTTAGGAGAGAGACCACAGTCAGTAGAGAAAATGCTAAAAGTACCCACATGTTCAATACTACCAAACCAATCCAAGCAAGTCTCATGATAAACAGCCCCCTCCTTTCCACCCACAGGGTTGAGCTCCTTTCAGGGAATGCTAGAACATGAACTTCAAAGGCTTTAAGGATTGATGTGGCACATAGGGAATTAGACATGAAATTCCCTTTATTAAGAGGCACAAAAGCAATGTCCCTAATCTCCTGTGTGATACAAGCTTTGGATGATCAGGGTTGCACTCAGTCAAACTGATGTATCTAACAGCTAATGCACAATCTTTTCTTTTTTCTTCTTGTCTCAATTGATAAATGCAAATGCTGTAGAAATAATAAGAGCCAGGCCCTACCACTGAGGGGCAAAACGAATTCTTTTTGATCAGAACGGATAGTGCTATAAATTCCCACAGCCTTCACTTTTAGGTGGTCTCTGATATGACATGGAATGATATTTAAGATACCAAATGAGACTTCAGTTTCAAAAGTTGGTTATGGTTATTAGTTCCAAAATAAAAACTAAAATTATATCTTAAAACATCCTGAACTAAGACTTCTAAAAAGTTCATCTTTATGGTTAAATTATTCCAGATTTATTTTGAGGAGAGGGTCTCTTTCCCTTTGCTTTCCTATTATTGGGTCCCTAAGTGAGTTCATTTCCTAGTGTTCAAGGACAATTTGTGATTTGGAAGCCACAGATATTGTTATTAGACACAAAGCAATCAAGAGACAACAAGGTACGTTAGAAGATAGACTTCAGTTTAAGAAGACTGAGTTCCAATCCTCCCTCTGACTCATATTTGCTTTGAGACCCTGGGAAAATTATGGAACCTCAGCTTCCTCATTGGCAAAATGAAAACAATTATACCTCTGATACCTAACTAATAGATGGGCCTTTGTAAGACTTAAATGGGACAAGGTATATAAAGCAGATATAAGCAGGGAAATTCTATAAACAAAAATTACCCTGGGGTACCAGTAGCTATTGAATGAAGAAATTTGAAAAGACAAAAAAAAACTTGCTTTCTTCTCTGAAAAAAAAGAAAAAGAAAAGAAAAGCACCTGCGTGGGTGGCAATGAGAAAGGTAGAAAGTGCTTAGGAGCTAAACTACACACACACACACACACACACACACACACACACACACACACACACATAAATGAGTTGTCTGAAATATGCTCTCTGCATTTTAAGCAATGGAACTCCTTTATACAATAATCTCTATTCAGGAGTCACATCCACAAGCTTAAAAAGAACAAAATGAATTACTCCTTCATGGCTCTGGGAAAAAAAAATGTGGTCTTGCAAACTAATCTGCATCCGATGGCATTTCTTTATACTTTGTGGGGTCATCTGAATGGGAAGGCAATATCCCCCAGGGTGACATAATCTAAGAGTAGGGAATGAAAATAATAGAGAAAATGTATTTTATTTTAACCTATGGCCAGTAATGGAAAGGCTAATTCATTAAAGAAACCAACCTTATACAGTACCACCTGTTATTAGGAATCATTTTAGCAAGTATACCTTCTACTGCCTATACCCACAACCAAGGATACAATACCAGACAGAAAAAGACATGGAGTTCATCTTTCTGAAGAACCTCATGACTAAAGAAAATAACTTTTCATATAGATGAACACTGAGATAGAAATATGTATGTATAAACACATATATAGGTTGTCCCAAAAGTATTGGTGCAGCTTTAAGTCATTAAAGTTTTACATATAAATATGTAGATACACATATACACACATACATATATATGTATGTGTGTGTATGTATAAACGCACATGCAAATTTTTTCAAGGCACACTTACTGGAAGTTGACTCCGGTCGAGAAAACTGTAAGTACTGTAAGTATCACTTGCATGAGCTTTCTGTGCGGTTTCCTAGGAGAGAAGGCAAACATATCTTCAGAATTAAGAAAGTTTTAAAACACTATTTAAAAATCTAGTCGCCTTTTAAAGCTTCAGAGTCTGAATTCTATTTTCCGTCTTCTGGAGACAAGAAAATTTGATGAAACCAACAATAGTTTTTCCTTGGACCCTAATGGTTCAATCACACTGCCCCCTGGATGCATCACATCTAGAGTATTGTTTTCAAGTTTTAGCAGAAAATATTAAAAAGAGATAATGACAAAATCGAATGCTATGATCTAGGAAAGGCTTGGAATTTGTCATACGAGGCACAAATGTTGAAAGCGCTTGTAATGTTAAACATGGGAAATAAAGTCGTGTATAAGTAAGGGAGGTGCAAGATTGCCATCTTCAGATATTTGGACATCTTGTCATAAGCAAGCAAATTAGAACCCAACTAGGACGAAATGAGCAAGAGTTATAGGGAAGCAGATTTTGACTAAATAAGAACTTTCTAAAACAGAGGAAGGTTGGTCACATGGCTACTAATTCTCCTCTCAAGTCTATGAGTATAGAGTTCTGTAATCTCTCACAAAATTTGAGAGTGGGAAGGGGCCTCAGGGGTCATTCAGTCCAGTATCTACAGAGAAATTTCTCACTGTGAAATCAATTTCAAGACCACAAATAGTGACAGTACTTTTTGAGACAAACCAGTTCACTTGTGGATAGCTCTCATTAATAGCGGGAAAATAAAAAATGTGTTCCTGCCATGAAGTTTAAATATACTTTTCTATAACATACACCTGCCACTTTTAGTTCTATCAAAGAAATCATATCTAATTTCTTCTATGTGACAGGCCTTCAAATATTTGAAATCAGCTATCATACCTCCCTTTTCTTCTTCAAGTTAAATAATCCTTGTTTATTCAACTATTTTCATATACATATATATATATATATATATATATATATATATATATATATTGCTTTTGAATACTTCCATCATCCTTATTAGCTCCCTCGAATGCCCTCCAGTTTGTCAATGTTCTTCTAAAGGCTTGGGCTCCCATTAGCCAATCTCCCATTACAGTGTAATTTCCCATTTGGAACTTCACATACTATTCCAGGTATGATATGATGAGGGAAGAGAATAGTAAGATGATAACTTCCCTCTTTCCTGACATTTTGCCTTTATAAATTCAGCCTAAGATACCGTCAGCTTTTCAGTTACCACGTCATACTCATTACTCCTATTAAGTTTCTAATTCACTAAAAAACTCAGTGAATTTTGCCCTTGAGCAGTTGGATAGTGTTTTCTCATCATCCTTTACTTGGATATATAATATAACCAAGACTTTTAAAGTTATTTAATTTTGCAACAAATACTCAATACCCAAATGCACCTGTGATCTCATCCCTTTTGTACATTCCTGCTGATGTCACAGAATGCAAACCCATTCAAGCTGTATGACTCTTGTCCATGCCCTCCCATAATTTCTAGGGATCCTTTCCCCACTCTAGAGACCTTTGTTACTTTCTCCTGACATCATAAGGCTACCATGGAGTACCATACGATGTCTGCCTGCCATCATCCCTTGCTCTGCCATATGACTGGTCTATCTTTTCTTCCTATCAGATATTTTCTTTATGGCAAGTTTACTCTTCTTCATAGTTCCTCACTGATTCTTTGCTACAGGCTGCTCACATCTATCTGTGTTTTCCTATGACTCTGTTTGTACATTCATTTTCAATTTTTATAAATTGTTGTGTTTAGCCCATACCACCACAACATGATGGTTGTTATTAAAGAGGGGGGACTTTTTTCACAATCATTGGAGGAACAATGGTAATAAAAGAAATATAATCAAAAGTAAATTATATGTACTTGTCAACTTTTCATTTTTAGGTCAAATAGATGAGCATGTACACTGGTGAGTCAAGGCTGTTGGCTCCCAGGACTAAAGGAGGCTGTCACCTTTCACAGGGAACATTTCTAGAAAACCAGTTGTAATTCTGCTACAAACAGGGGTTCTCAGCCAATGAACTAGGATCCTGAAACAATATGTGGTAGGGAATTTAATGCCTATATTTCCTGTTTTGATGGTTTGTTGGTAATAAAATTGAGAAAGGACATCCTTTCTCACACATGTAATTTAAAGGATTTGGGGAAACGAAAAATCAATGAATACACATTTATGAAGAAGCTATTATGTACCAAGCACTGTGCTTGATAGGAACCTAGAATACAAAAATAAAAAATAAAATACCCACTCTAAAGGAACATCCATTATTACTGGCATGCAAAAAATGTATATATATATATATATACATATATATATATATATGTATATATATATATGTATACAGAGAATTAATACAAACTAAACACAAGATAATATAGGAAGGTAGGAATGGTTGGTAGTTAAGGGAAGTAGAGAGGGGCCCAGGGAGGACTTCAAGTTATAGGTGGTGCTTTGCTGAGTCCTGAGGGAAGAAGATTTTGTGGTTTGGCAACAAAGTGGAAAGGCATTCCCAGCAGAGGTAACCACCAATACAAAGGCATGGAGGCAGAAGATGAAATACCAAATGTGAAGTACAGAAAGGTAAATTTGTCTCAGCTGGATTATACAACGGGGAATAATGTACAGAGATACTAGAAAGGTATGTCAGGAATAAGTATTAAAAGGTCTTAAAAGCCAAAGAGTCATTTATACTTTATTCTAGAAGCGATAAGAAGCCACTAAAATTTACTGAGTAGGAGGGTGTCAGAGTTAGATATAAACCTGAAGAAAATCCCTCTGGCAGTTATATATTCCAGAATCTCTCATTAGAGATTGAAGTCAGTTAAAGGAATATATTGATGGTAATGAAGACATTGATACATTGCTTAAAAGTTCAAAAAAGACATTTTCAAACATTGACTCATCTGATCCTCACAATACTCTTAGAAGGTAAGACATAAGGACAAGAAAAAGTAGCTCAGGGAGGTTAACTGATCGCTGCCAGTTACATAGCTAGAAGGTTATAGAAATGAGCTTTGAAACCAGGTTTCGTCTGAATCCATGCCTTGCCTCTTTCTACCAATTTATGCCACATATTTATCTGACATGAATTAACCAAGATTATGGTTTCCATCTAGGTTTGATCTTAACTTCTAATCTATTTATTGCACAATACATCCTGATGGCAGCTTTCCCTTTGCTGACCACCCTCTAAGAAAAGAAAAGATTTATGCACAGAAAAAGTCAGACTACTACAAAGTTCTATACCATCTTCTTTATTTAAATGCATGTAGCATTTCATCAAAGATATCATTATCTTTTATTTATTTTTAATTTTCAACATTCACTTTTATAAGAATTTAAGTTTTAAATTTCCCCCCTTCTCTCCATTTCCCACTCCCCAAATTGCAAACAATCCAATGTAGGCCATAAATATATAATCATATTAAACATAGTTCCACATTAGTTAAAATGCATATAATAATAAATAGTCACTTGAGAAACTAAAGCAAAAAAGTGCTCTTTTTTATATTTAACAAGAATTTACTGAAAACATTTTATGAGCCAACACTGTATTAGGTGATGGGGATACAAAAAATAAAAATGAAATAGCTCCTACCCTCAAGGAGCTTATATTCTCTTGAATTCATAGATTTTTAAAAAAACTATAAACCTGAGAGTTGTGTATGAACACATTTGGTTTTAAAACCAAATGTACAAAAACCTCCAGATCTCCCTCGGTGGCAGCAAAGAACTGGAAATCGAGGGGATGCATGAATTCCCAAAAAGCCAAAGCAGATGACTGTGATGGAACTCCACTGTGCTACAAGAAATGATGAGGGGGGGTGGTTTCAGAAAAAAAAAACATAGCAAGACCTATATGAACTGATCTAAAGTAAAGTGAGAAAAACCAGCATTCCACAGGAACATCAATGTTGCAACAATGATCAACTGTCAACAACTTGTCTACTCTGATCAATGCAATGATCCAAGACAATTCCAAAGGTCTCAAGATGAAAAATTCTATCCACCTCCAGAGAGAGAATCAATGCAAATTGAAGTGTAAATTCCTCAGCCTTTAAAAAAAATACAGCTAATATGGAGATGCGCTTTACATGCTTTCACATATATAATAGATGTCAATTGTTCAGAAAAACAAATAATCATCCCTCTGCCTTGGTTTATACATCTCTGACAGGAAGTGAAAGAACTAAAGTCAATGAGAAACTTTCTGTTGCTTTTTCTACTCTTCAATAATCTTGCTCTAACACTACTGGCAGGATTGTGACCAAGCCATTTTCTCTCTCTAAGCCTCAATTTCCTTATCTGTAAAATGGGGAAAATATTGTTTCAATTACCTACAAGTATTTTGAGGAAAGTGCTGTGTAAATTCCAAATTATGACATAAGTACTCATTTTAGTTATCTCCTTTGACATATCTCACACCATCAAGCCAAAAGGTGAATGAAGAGTAGATTTGAGTACCTTGACAAGTGAAGGAGCATGATGAGAAGAAATGTGGGAACACTAGGTAAGAGAGGAAGGATCTCTATGGAACATATCCCACATTTCTATGTATCAGTGCTGAGAACAGAGCAGGAGCCAGAGCATCTGGTTTTAGTACCCCATTACTTAGTAGTTATGTGTATTTTGGGTAAGCCTCCTCCAATTCTCAGTCAATTCTATTTTGGAGGAAACAGAATTCCTGAAGGCTAGACCAAGTTTTGACAGACTCTACTAATGCAAGCATACTCAACAAGCCTTTATTAGTCACCTATTGTGTTCGTGATACAAGGGCAAAAGTAAGGAGCTTGCGCTTTATGGCCCCATTTAGGAAACACATCTATGCAAATAAATATGAAGTGATTGAGGAAAGAGCATATATTAACATCTATGAAAAGAAGGCAGTTCTTCATAGATTTAGTAAGATGAAAAACTTCTGACTAAAGTCCCCGCCCCCATTCATTTTTTCATTCTGTTTCTCACAACCACCCTACAAAGTAGGGGCTATTATCTCCATTTTATCCACAAGGTAACAGGCAAACAGGATCACAGAGCTAGTAAGTGTCTAAAGCAGAATGTGAACTCAGGTTTTCTTGACTCTAGGCTCAGCACTCTCTACCCACTTGTACCAAGTACCTGCCTCAATACTGATACTGTACTAAGTATGGCATGAAAGACACCATTTTGCTGATTGGCTCTTTGAGGATCAACCTAGTTAAGTTCAGAGAGGCTCCAATGGAGATTTGGTGACTTTGTGGTGAGTTCACCAAAACCACTTGTGGAAAGGTTGCCATCTGCACGTAAGCATGAAGTATTAGCACTAGTAAAATCAAAGGTTTATTGAATACTGAAGTATGAGAATCCATACATATATGCTCACACATATCTAGATAGATATATAAATATAGATAGATGGATAGATCTTTTTTATATACTGTATTCCAACTACCTTGATTATGGAGACTTCTAATAAATTAAGGTGAATTAAAAGGTGCCAGGGAAAAAAGAGAGATCCATGGACCACTCTCTGTATAGACAATACCCAGGCATGGAGATGTGTGGAATGACATCCTCTCAGCTGTTGTCATTTAGGTTGATGGGCAGTTGGTAGGAGCCAAGCTGGTACTGAATTATTCATTACCTTAAGCTCAGGGACATTCCATTCTGAACCAAATGGATTTCTGGTGTGTCTCTGTCATTTCTATATGCAACCTATTGTGAATAGTCTGGCCTTCTCTTTATAGCTGCAATGATGTCAAACTGTCCCCCATTCTTTGAAAACAGCATATTGGGCACTTTCAGGTTCAAGAAAGACTCCACATGCTTATCTACAATGCACTTCTCCCCATTATCCTAATTCATATGCTGCTTGTGTCTACCCCGTTTTAGTACTACCAGCACCACTAGTTGTGCTTATATTATACAACACAATCTCTTTCCTTCCATTCTTTATTTAATCAGGCAATCCTGCTCCATTCAGAAGTTGAGCCTTCTCTGCATAAACTCCCCAAAAAGGCAGTATAACGAATGCCAATAGTGGGCAGTATAAAAGCCATAAATCTAGAGGCCACTTTGGAAATTCTCACTTGAGTCTCTAGGTTACCGAAGACTCCACAAGGCAGTCTGTCACTTAGAGGAGGAGGAAGACCATGAAGCCTTAGGAGAAGATGAATATGAATACCTAGATTAACTGCCTAGTTTTTTTTTTCAGCAGAACTGAATCAGAGAAAAGATGTGAACTTGGAATTCATATTTTTGTTTCCTAACTGCCCATGTGATCTTGGGCAAGTCACTCAGCTTCTAGAGGCCAACTTTTCTCATCTTTCAGACGACAGAGTTGGATTAAATAACATTAAAGGTTCATTCTGGTACAAGTTATGAAACTCTATTGGATAGATAAGCATAAAAATAATTATATTAGTGCATAGGATGGGGAAAAAGTATGTTGGGCTGAGATTTGGAAAATCTGGTTTGAGTTTAGGTTTATTCTTGTTAGCATTCAATTATTTTTCAGTCATTCCCATTTCTTCTTGATCCCTTTTGGGGTTTTCTTGACAAAGGTACTAGAGTGGTTTGTTTTTTCCTTCTCCAACTCATTTGACAGATGAGGAAACTGAGACAAGTAGGATTAAGTGACTTGCCTAGGGTCCCACAGCTAGTAAGTATCTGAGGTCAGATTTGAACTCAGGAAGAATTTTCCTGACTCAAGGCTCAGCACTCTATCCAATAGTAGAAAACTATTCTAGTTTCCCCTACAGGATTATAGGAGTATATAATTATAGTTGGAAAGGACCCTACAGCTCATTTGATTTTAATAGATTCCATTTTATAGATGAAAAAAACTCAGTATGAGAAGTCATGTGATTTGACCTAGTTCACAAAAGTAAAAAAACATTATGGGAAAAAAAACCAGGATTCCAACCTAATTCTTCTATTTCTAAATTTGGTGTTCTTTCACTATATGAGGCTTTACTCCCAGGGCAAATCCCTTAAATTCTCTGAGTTTCAGTTTTCTCATCTGTAAAATGAGTATATCTATATTCATACTACTTTTCTCAAGAATTAATGAGAGGAAGGCACCCTATCAACGGTAAAGTCCTAGCAATACGAGTCATTACTGCCTTTGCTGGTATCATATATGAATATATGATGACTTAAGCCCAAGTCAGATAAGATAAGAAAATACTACACTGTTTCCTAGAGTTCTGGGCAAACTACTAATATTTTTCTAGCTTTCAGAGAGAAGTCATTGGAAGAATTCGTAGGCCCTTGGAGAACAGAGCTCAGGAACATTCCCACTAAGTTTACACCACAACTGAAGAGTTCTAGTAGTGGAGAAAAGCCTAGACTGAATGGGAATAAAGGGATTAATGACACAAACGAATTCCTGAATTAACCACCATGCCCTTTGCTCCTGGCCTAGATAGATGTGTAAGGTACTGTCTTAAAAATTAGGCTAGATAATTGAGGAGATAGAGAGCTCCCAGCAGTCCTCTGTGAATTCCAGTCATCAGACCAGGAACCCAGTAAATAAATACTTTACATGAAAGTTTCTTGACTTAACTTGATATCCCATGATATTGGAAGGACTTTCAGATATGACTTTGATCAGTTGTTAATATTTTTAAGCAGATAAATGGAAAGGTGGTGCTAATGTAAACAAAGGAAAGTGTATTAAGTGACTATATCAGGTAAGCTTGACTTTGATATCAAATTTCAATTACAATTCATTAATGTGATGGGAAGCATACACATAGAAATGAAAGAAGTAGTCAATAAGAAGACATAATTTTTACTAAGAATACGCTATGCCAGATGACCCTTCTTTCCCTTTTCAATAGATAGGCGTGGTAAGAAGGTCATACTACATGCATAGAAGACATCTGAACTGCAGGAAAGCATTTGTCAAAGTATGTCATGGTATCTTTGTGGACTAGATGGGAAGATGTAGAAGGATAGTAATAGTTAGGTGAACTTTGAACTTATTCAATGATCAGACCCAGCAAGCAGTGATTAATAGACCAGTGTCGACCTGGAAGAAGAACCTTAATGAAATGTCTCAGGGATCTGCCCTTGGTCTTTTTCTTTTTTTTGTAAAACTACATATGTATGTGTGTGTGTACACACACATACATATGTATATATAATGACTTTATTCACATATATAGTTATAAGATATATATAGTTACACATATATATGTGTATGTGTCTGTGTATAGTACTTAGGTGGTACAGCGGATAGAGCACCAAGATTGGAATCAGGAAGAATCATTTTAATGGGGTCAAATTGGAACTCAAACACACCTACTAGTTATGTGACCCTGGTCAAGTCCCTTAACTCTGTGTGCCTCAGTTTCCTCATCTGTAAAATTAACTGGAGGGAAAAAATGACAAACCACTCCAGTGTCTTTACCAAGAAAACTCAAAATGGAGTCACGAAAACTCACACATGACTAAAAAATAACTGAACATACATGTGTGTATATATGTATAAGTGTATATGTGTACATGTGTCTATATGTACATGTGTACATGTATGTATTCTATGACTTCAAGGAAGGCATAATTAACAAAGTTATTAAATTTTGGGATGACAGAGTTGAAAGGAATAGCTAACACTCTGAATCGTGATTCAGTCATTCAACATGATCTGACAGGCTAAAATTATGGAGTCTAATTTACTAGGAGTAAAGACTTATATGTGAGTTCAGAGGAATCAAGAGGATAAGTTACAGAATGGAGAAGACATGCCTAGACAAGAATTTGAGTCAAAAAGCCCCAAGAATTTTAGTATACTATGGGTTCAATATGAGTCAACAAACTTTGCCCTGGTAATGGGCAAAATGCAGTAAGCCACATTAATGGAGGTAGAGTATCTAAATGAGGGTTGTAATGTCCTGCCATGCTCTGCTTTGGTCATATCATATCTGGAATATTGTGTTCAGTTTGGGGCACCTCACTGAGGAAAGACTGAAGCTCGTTTGAAGGACAGTGAGGCAGACTTGAAATCATACCATGTAACCATTGGTTGAAGTAACATGTGATTATTAATCCGAAGATTGTTAGACTAAGGAGGGGACAGCGGAGGCACGATAGCAGGATTCAAGTATCTGAAGGGCTGTATGGTAGAATAGTGCCACGCATCCCTTTTTGTACCATGGATCCCTTTGGCAGTTTGGTGAAACCTAAGTATGTCTTCTCAGAATGACATCTTAAACTAATTGATGGAAAGGCTAAGTTTTAGTTAGAAGGGAGTGAAAATAAAAATGTAATTGTTTTCTCATCAAAGTTCTGAAATCTATTCAAAGGCACTCCCCTTTCTCTCCCATTACCCATAGACCTCATCTTAATAATCTCTGCTGTGGAAAAGGTTTTACAATTATTTTATTTGTCCAGAAGGCAGAGATAGGTAGAACTGGTAGAAGCCTGTTGTTTAGTCATTTCAGTCATGTTCAACTCTTTGTAACACCATTTGGGGTTTGCTTGGCAAAGATACTGAAGTGGTTTGCCAGTTCCTTCTCCAGTTCATTTTACAGATGAGGGACTGAGGCACACAGAGTTAAGTCATTTGTCCAGGATCATATGGCTATTAACTATCCGAGGTTGTATTTGAATTCATAAAGAGTCTTGTACCATCTAGGTGTTGAGGTAGAAGTTACAGAGTAAATTTTATGGGGTGGAAGTGCAGACAAAAAAACAAAACAAAATAAATTTTCTTACCAAGTATAGCAATTCAAAATGCAATGGACTGTTTCTCTTTTTAAATTAATTAATTTTCACTTTACAACATTCAGTTACACAAGCTTCTGAGTACACAAGCTTTTCTCCTTCCTCCTCTCCCTCCTTCCCAAGATGATATGCAATCTGATATAGGCCCTACATATACATTCAGCTTAAACATATTTTCACATCAGTCATTTTGCCAAGAAGAATTATAACTAATGGAATGAACCATGAGAAAGAAGTAACAAAACAAAATAAAAAAAGAGAAAATTTTATGCTTCAATCTGTATTCCAACTCCATAATTCTTTCTCTTGAGGTGGATAGCATTTTCCTTCATGAGACTTTTGGAGTTGTCTTAGAACCTTGCATTGCTGCAAAGAGTCAAGTCTATCAAAGTTAGTCATCTCACAATGTGGCTGTTACTATGTACAACATTCTTCTGGATCTGTTCCCCTCACTAGATATCGGTTCATATAGATCTTTCCAGGTTTTTCTGAAGTCTGTCTGCTCATCATTTCTTACAGCACAACAGTATTCCATTATATTCATATATCACAATTTGTTCAGGCATTCCCCAATTGATGGGCATTCCCTCAATTTCCAGTTCTTTGCCAACAGAAAAAGAGCTGCTATATTTTTGTACATGTGGGTTCTTTTCCCAGAATGGGTTGCTCCTGACAGAAGCAACTTGTCCATCTCTGGAAGTCATAAAACAGAGGTCTGATAACAAAATCTCAGAAATTTTGTAGAAGGGATATGCGTTCAAATACAAATTGTTTGCACTAGAAGATCTTTCACTTCTCTTCCCAAAGCTGAGACTATAGTATTTGATGACAATTTCCTTCCACCAAGTAAACACTTTATGTAATGAAGCACCATGCTTTCCAAAGACTATCAATTCCAGGAGGGGCAGGCCATCTCCTATTCTCAGTTTACCCACTACTTTTCAGAATATCATACCACAAGAAAACTGTGCCAGATAAGCAACTGAGGTCTCAAGAATATTAATGTTTTATTTTTTATGTTTTATTGCAGTTTTATGTAAGAGAACTTTTTCTGCTTCTTCTCCTCAGTGGATAATTTCCAAAGAGGAAGCCATCTCCAGTTGTCCTGATCTATATCTTGCCTCTGGACCCAGATGGCTCTGGAGGATAGAGTGAGACTGGTGACTTTCCACAGCCTTCCCTCGCTTAAATCCAATTCACTTGCAAGACCCTTCCTTCTTAAAGTCATGGTCCTCTTTGAGAATGAAGAACACTGTCAAAAGAAACCCAGAGGCTATATGAACACAATTACAAAACACTTTTCACACAAATAAAGTCAGATCTATGTAAGTGGAAAAACATCAGTTGCTCATGGGCAGTCTGAACTAATATAATAAAAATGACAATTTTACCTAAATTAATTTACTTATTCAGTGCCATACAAATCAGACTAATAGAAAATTATTTTCTACAGCTAGAAAAAAGTAATATCAAAATTCATCTGGAAGAACAAAAGGTTCAGAATATCAAGGAAATTAATGAAAAGGAATGTGAGAGAAGGTGGCCTCAACCCTACCAGATCTCAAATTGTATTCTAAAGTAGCAATCATCAAAACCAGTTGGTACTAAGAAATAAAGGAGTAGATCAGTGGAATAAGTTAGGTACTCAAGACACAGCAGTCAAAGAATATAGCAATCCACCATTTGATAAATCCGAAGACCCCAGCTTCTGGATAAGAACTCATCTGTTTGACAAAAACTGCTGGAAAACTGAATAACATTGTGATGGAAACTAGGCATAGACTAACATCTGACAGTGTACACAAGAATGAAGTTCAAATGGGTACATGATCTAGGTATAAAAATTGATACTACAAACAAATTAGGGGAAAAAGGAATAGTGTATTTGCCAGATTTATGGAGAATGGAGAAATTTATAGCCAAACAAGAGATAGAGAACATTATGAAGTGCAAAATGTATAATTTCGATTACATTAAATTGAAAAGTGTTTGCACAAACAAAGCCAATGCAACTAAAATTAGGAGGGAAGCAGAAAACTGGGAAAGAATTTTTGCAACTAGTAAGATTAAGATCTCATTTCAAAAATACATAGAGAACTGAGTCAAATGTACAAGAATACAAGTTATTCTCCAGTTGATAAATGGTCAAAGTATGTGAGCAGGCAGTTTTCAGAGGAAGAAATTAAAGCTATCTATAGTCAAATGGAAAAATGCTCTAAATCACTATTGATTAAAGAGCTGCAAGTCAAAACAGCTCTGAAGTGCCACATCACACCGATCTGATTGGCTAACATAAAAAAAACCAGGAAGATGATAAATATTGGAGAAGATGTGGAAGAGTTGGAATACTAATTCATTATTGGTGGAGCTGTGAGCTGATCCAACTGTTCTGGAGAGCAATTTGGAACTATGCCCAAAGGGCTACAAAAATGTGCATACCCTTTGACCCAGCAATATTGCTTCTAGGACTGTTTCCCAAAGAGATCATAAAAATGGGGAAGGGTCCCACGTGTACAAAAATATTTATAGTAGCACTCTTTGTGGTGGCTAAGAGCTGGAAATTGAGGGGATGCCCATTAATTGGGGAATATCTGAACAAGTTGTGGCATATGAATGTAATGGAATACTATTTTGCTACAAGAAATGAAAAGGAAAACTTCAGAGAGGCCTGGCAGAACCTATTTGAACTAATGCTGAGTAAAAGGAGCAGAACCAGGAGATCATTGTATATAGCAACAACCACAGTGTGAGAGGAATTTTTCTGGTAGACTTAGCCCTTCACAGCAATGCAAGGACCTAAAACATTCCCAAAAGACTTGAGGCTAAATGCCATCCACATCCAGAGAAAGAACTATGGAATTGGAATGCAGAATGAAGCAGAATATTTTCTCTTGTGTTATATGTTTTATTTTGTTTGGGTTTTTCTCATGGTTTCTCCCATTCATTTTAATTCCTCTATGCAACATGGCTAATGTGAAAATGTGTTTAATAAGAACGTATGTGTAGAATCCATATAAGATTGCAGGCTGTCTTGGGGAGGGAGAACAGAGGAGAAAATCTAAGACTTATGGAAATGATTGTAGAAAACTGAAAATAAATAAATCAATAATAATAAAAGAGAATGAAGGACAAACACTACTTGTGAGTAGTAGTACCTGCCCCACTAGAGCCCACCTGGCCAGTTATAATTGCAAAAGGTAGTGTCCTTTCTTTCTTCCTTCCTTTCTTTCTTTCTTTCTTTCTATCTTTCTTTCTTTCTTTCTTTCTTTCTTTCTTTCTTTCTTTCTTTTTCTTCCTTCCTTCCTTTCTTCTTCCCTCTATGCCTGCTCTCCCTTTGTCTACATAGGGAATCATATCCTTTACTATGGATGCTCTGCACAAAGTGCCCACTGAAATCTAGCAAGACAACTTGGGGTTTCCCAGATCACTTTGGTTCTCATAGATTGACTAACACTACATCCAAGACCAAGCCTCATTTGGTCACTGTTTGAATTTTGATAGTTCAGAGTAAGAGTAAATAGTAATTGCTTATTTTTTGGCCAGAAATCTAATTCTTCCCTTCCCAGATCTTTTTGATTAGGTAAAAGAGGCCATTCTTTGCCTCATTTTTACCTAGCCTTGAATCCCGAATGGGCATTGACTCAGATGAAAGGAGATCTGAGAAAGACCTTAGCTTAAAAAGGTCAAGGCCTCCCATGGTATCTGGGATGATCTCCATTCATCCTGATCAATATCTTGCCACTGGACCCAGATGGCTCAGGAGGAGAGAGTGAGGCTGGTGACTTTGCACAGCCCTCTCTCATTTAAATCCAATTTACTTGCAAATCATGACATCTCCTTCTTGATGTTATGGTCTTTTTGAGAATGAGGGATAAGCAACACCACCAACAATTTCCAAAGAAACGGTCTGGGAGACAGATCTGACGTGTACATAGGTCACAGGTTTCCAAGGTGCCTAATGCATGTAATTTGGTGATGACAATGCTGTTGAGTGAAATAGTTTGTGCTAACAAGTAATTTTTTTTTCTAGTTCCAGGTGTTCACTTGTCTCAAGGCTTCAAAAAATGTTATCTGGGCAACAATGCTGATGTGCACTGAACTCTGGTTGGGTGGGAGCAAGTGATGATGTTTAATGGGAGTTTGCTCACGTCAGAGATAAAAGAAAACCTTCCAAAGGAAAACCAGATGATTCAATATCTGGTATTATTTATCTGATGTAACACAATTGGATCTTGCAATTTTGAGCAGCTATCCTGAGTCAAGTAGGAGCTCCAATTCCATCACATGCATTAACTTTCAGATATAATTGGGCTGATCTCTTGTTCTCGTAGCCAAATGGTGATGTACTCTAAAATGGCATTTTATATTCTATAACTTAAAGAACAAGGCATGCAAGTGTTTGCTTATTTTACATTACACATGGAAGACATGCCATAGATCAAGCCTGACCTTGTTATCATCTAAGGAGTTTTCTCTGTAGTGCCCAAAATAGCATCTCTTGGTCCCTATTTGAGCTTTAGTTTTCCCTGAGGAAAGAGTTAGCTGGCTGCTTCTGTATGGATGGTCCACTTTTCCTTTTGTTCATCTGGGTCAAGCAAGGAATAAAATCAAATAAAAATTCAACCACCTTAGAGCAGTTTGAACAACGGTGCTGGTCCAAAGATGATGTGGTTGAGTCGATAGAGTGCTTGACCTAATGTCAGAAAAATCTCAGTTCAAATCCTGCCTCATTCACTTGTTTACTAGCTCTCTGAACCTGGGCAAATTACTGGGCCTCTCTCAGCCTCAGTTTCTGCATCTGCCTAATGGGGACAATAATGTCATCCATCATACAGAGCTGTGAAGATTAAATCACATCATTAATGTCAACTACTATTATTATAAGGCATTGCTTATTATCCATGTTACATTGCCCACCATGCTGCTAATCAGCCCTTGTTTCTTTTTTAAATTTCAGCTCAAGAAAACGTAAGTAAAATCATTCAGGTAATTACAATCCCACATACCAGACCAATATAGAATGCAGCTTTGTTAAGTAAATACAATTTTTCCTTTCCTCAAAGGATTCCATTTGTCCTGTCATGCCCAATCAGTGCAATAAATATCAATTAGTTTGGCCGCTACTTTTAATTTGCGTTCACCCTGATAATAAGGGCTCGGGTTATGGCATTAGTCACCCTACCTGAGAAGGCATCCCTGTGGAGAGAGCCAGATCCCTGCAGCAAAGGGCTTTGCCAGTATTAGGTGCCTAACAATATTACCCCAATTTTGAGGCTTATTGTTGGTCACAGTTTAATTTCCTGTCTCAGCCTTACAGGAGATTTCTAATGTTTGGGCTGTAGGATATGCTCTGATTAAAAATAATCTTCCCAATTACTGTTTGGCATGAGACTCCCGTCACATGCACTCTGCCACCGGCCTCCGAGTTTCTGTCAGCAATAATTGTGTCTGTAGTGCCTAACTGTAAATGAAAACCCAGGGGGCATGTTTGGGTCCCCAGCTCCTGTGCCTCGCCATATCTTTTAATTTGCACTGTCTGTCAAAAGGAGATGGCCATGTGTACTCAAAGGAAATCCTTAGAATATCAGGTCGGGGAGAAAAAAGCCAAGGTACAACAAGCTTCTCTGAGAAATTGTATTTGAACCCGTTACAGATAACAGGGTGCTCTACAGAGCACCAAGGTTCCTTTTATTATACTCCAAAGTTTCTCCTGACATTGGTTGAAAAGGGAAGTTTCACTCAAGGGAAATTTCAAGGTGTATTTTTCCCAAGTACATCTTACAGGACATCAAATTCAAAGCACTTGGTGGGAAGCCGTTAAAAAGAAAGTATATTCATGGGACTTGATTATTGCAAACTGGATAAAATTAGAACTAGCCAGGGGGAAATGTATTCGACTGGAAAACATCATGAAGCTGTGTTCAGAAAACCAAGTGAAGCTGGGAGTTAGTGAGTTGCAGGATTATCTGGTAAGGTTTGAGATCATCCACATGACCACTGGAAGACAATCTAGGTCAAATGTGACTTCTGTAGAACCCTCCATCACCTTCACTTGCCATGACATAACCAGACATCCAAATCTACAATATGTTCAAAAAAATTGTTCTTAGGAAGTGGAAGAAGTCTAAAGCACGGGGCTTCATTTCCAGTAGAAGAAAAAGAAACATGGATAGAAAAAGGGGAGAGGAGACTTCTGGAATTCTGTTCCTTTTCAAGCCTCATTAGATTTTAGAATACAAGGAACTCTACATTTTCTACATTTTTAGAGGATGTACAGTTTATTAATAATTCTTGAAAAGACAGTCAGCAAGAATGGATATAATGGTTCCCTATTACTTTTAAGATAAATTTCAAACTCTCCTCCCAGTTTCTCATCTAAAACCCTTTACAATCTGACTCCAATCATTTCTAGAACAGAGGTTCTTTACCTCATGCATATGTATGAGTGCACGAGTGTGTGTGTGTGTGTGTGTGTGTGTGTGTGTGTGTGTGTGTGTGTGTTAGTTACGTACCCCTTTGGCAGTCCAGGGAAGTCTACGAATATTTCTCTGTATAATGTTTTTAAATTCATAAAGGAAAATATGAAGTATTTCAAAGGAAACTTATACCTTGAAATAAGGAAGTGCTTTTTTCCCATTGAAGTTCAAAGACTCCCTGTTGGAATGTGGAGGTCTGTGCATCCACGGTTATGAATCTCTGGTCTAAACTAACTTACCATTACCCTCATACATTTTACTAATTCTCACACAAACACACATCAGTTTGTTAGCACTCTCGTACCAACTCACTCCCTCAAATCACTTTTATACTTACCTAAGTCTGTGAATGTGGTTTTCCCTTCCCCTATGTCATTACCCATTTGGAGGAAAGCTCCTAAGCTCAATGCCTGGTAGATAGATGGCACTTAATAAATGATTGTTGAAGGAATCAAAGGAATAGCAAATATAAGACAAGGGAAAGGAAGAATAATTACATTCTGCTCAGGGAGGGCAGTATTAAAAGCCCAGAAAGAAAGGAAGATCCTGCAGAATGCACAGTGAAATAACCGCCATTATAATTATAGCTCACATTAATGTAACACTTTCAGGTTTACAATAATACTTTGGAACTATTGCTTCATCTAATCTTTAAAAAAATTCCTATGAGTTAAGTATTCTTGATAAACCCATTTTGCGGAAGAGTAAATTAAGGCTTAGAAAAAATTAAGTAAAATTGTATATCTAGCAGAGGTTCCCAAATTCATTTGAACTACTATCCCTTTTCAAAAAAAATTACTCAGCACCTGTTTCCCCCTAATTTAATTTCTTAAACCCCTTAATGTTTTTTTCTTTAGAAATGTATTTAATAGGAATGTATGTGTAGAACCTATATAAAATGGTATGCCATCTCAGGGAGGGAGTGAGGAGGTAAGGGGAAAGGCAGGGGGAGGGGAGGAAAAATCTAAGATATATGGAAGTGATTGTAGAACATTGAAAACAAATATAAAAACTGTTAAAAAAAAAAAAGAAATCTGCATAATTTTGAACTACCACCACTCCCTTGGATCATTCCAGCATCTCTCAGGTTGCCCACTATGGGAACCTATGGTATAGTCATACAATTAATGAATATAGGAGGAGAAACTTGAATCACTGTCTCTTATAGGACCAAGTATAAGTTCAAAGACACAGAGTACATTTCTCAAACAGAAAAAAATGACTTAAGTAGGACATATCAGACAACTCCTTCCAAAATTGTAGGGATGTAAAGGAATGTGCCTAGTAATTGAATCTGCAGTCAAAGCACATGGATTAAAATATCACCTCTGATGCTTACCTACCTTCTGACTAGGCCTAAGTTTCCTTAGCTATAAAATAAGATGGGGGGGGGTGGGTGGAAAGAGCCAATATGGCAGAGTAGAAGCAGAAACTTGGTAGAGCTCTCCCTCCAAGTCCAGCCAAATACCTGTAAAAAATTACTCTAAACAAATTCTAGAGCTGAAGGGCCCACAGAATGAAAGAGTAAAGCAAATCTCCAGCCCAAGAGAGCCTGGAAGGTCAGCAGGAAGCATCTATCACAGCATACTGGGAGCAGAGCACAGTCTAGCAGCCAGCACAGATGGGACCTGAGCAGCTGAATCTCTGGCACCTGTGGTGCTTTCCAGACTTCAAAACTCCAAACTGCAGAGGACAAATTGGAAGGTCAGTGGAAAAATTTGCTGGACCTATGTAAGAGAGTAAAATGTTCCAGTTCCAGCCCCATGGTGGCAGAAGAGGTAGAGGAACCCATGAAAGCCACAGCAGGGCAGAGGTAGCAGCTGTTTCTGGAGCTCTAAGCCCATAGATTGTAGGGGGATCAAGTGGCTGACAGTACACCTTCCACCCACCCCCACTGGAAGCAGAGAACTACCTGGACAAAGAGTTCAAAAGTCAAGTAAATGGCTGGGGAAATGAACGAAAACTGGAAAAATAATCAGACTATAGAATCTTACTGTGGTGACAAGGAAAATCAAAATATACAAACAGAAGAAGACAACAAAATCAAAGTTCCTACATGCAAAGTCTCCAAGAAAAATATGAATCTGTCTCAGGTCATGGAAGAGCTCAAAAAGGATTTTGAAAATCAAGTCAGAGAAGTAGAGCAAAAATTAGGAAGAGAAATGAGAGTGATGCAAGAAAATCAAGAAAAATGAATCAACTATTGCTAATGGAGACTCAAAAATGTTGAAGAAAGTAACATTAAAAAATAGACTCACCCAAATTGCAAAAGAGACCCAAAAAGCCAATGAGGAGAAGAATGCTTTAAAAAGCAGAATTGACCAGATGGAAAAGGTGGTCCAAAAATTCACTGAAGTAAATAATTCCTTAAAGATTAGAATGGAGCTGATGGAATCTAACAACTTTATGAAAAATCAAGAAATTATAAAACAAAACCAAAGGAATGAAAAATTGCAGACAATGTGAATTATCTCACTAGAAAAACAACTGACCTAGAAAATAGATCCAGGAGAGACAATTTTAAAATTATTGGACTACCTGAAAGCCATGATCAAAAAAAGAGCCTGCACATCATATTTCGAGAAATTACCAAGGAAAACTGCCTTGATACTCTAGAACCAGAGTGTAAAATAAGTATTGAAAGAATTGACCAATTGTCTCCTGAAAGAGATCCTGAAAGGAAAACTCCTAGAGATATTGTAGACAAATTACAGAGATCCCAGGTCAAGGAGAAAATATTGCAAACAGCCAGAAAGAAACAATTAGAGTACTGTGGAAATACAATCAGGATAAGACAAGTTCTAGCAGCTTTTACATTAAGGTATTGAAGGGCTTGGAATGTGATATTCCAGAAGTCAAAGGAGATGGGATTATCAAGAATCACCTACCCAGTCAGTATAATGTTTCAGGTGAAAAAATGACCATTCAAGTGTTCTTGATGAAAAGATTAGAGCCAAATAGAAAATCTGATTTTCAAACACAAGAATCAAGAGAAGCATGAAAAGGTAAACAGGAAAGAGACATCATAAGGGACTTACTAAAGTTGAACTGTTTACATTCCTATATGGAAATATAATATTTGTAACTCGAGACTTTTCTCAGTATTAGGATAGCTGGAGGGATTATATACATATAGACAGAGGGCACAGGGTGAGTTGAATATGAAGGGTTGATATCTAAAAAAATAACCTTAAGGGATGGGAGAGGAATATATTGGGAGAAGGAGAAAGGGAGAAATAGAACAGGGCAAATTATCTCTCACATAAAAGAGGCAAGTAAAAGTTTTTTCAATGGAGGGGAAGAGTGGGGAAGTGAGGGGGAAAGAGTGAACCTTACTCTCCTTGGATTTGACTTAAGAAGGAAATAACATGCACACTCAATTTGGTATGAAAATCTATTTTACACTACAGGAAAGTATGGGGGAAAGGGGTTAGCTGGGGAAGAGAATAGAATAGAATAGAATAGAATAAATGGGAGGCAGGATAGAATGGAGGGACATATAATTAGTCTTTCTAATCATGACTGTTATGGAAATGTTTTGCATGACTACACATGTATAACCTATATCAAATTGCATCCCTTCTCAGTGGGGAAGGGTGGGGAGGGAGAAAGGGAGAGAAGTTAGAACTCAAAATTTTAAAAATTAATGTTAAAAATTGTTTTTACATGCAATTGGGAAAAAAAGACATACAGGCAATAGGGTATAGAAATCTATCTTGTCCTACAAGAAAAGAGAGGGGAGGGGGATGAGAGGAGAGGTGTGATAGAAGGGAGGGCAGATTGGGGGATGGAAAAACCTGAATGCATGATCTCTTGGGGTGGACAGAGGGGAGTGATGGGGAGAAAATTTGGAACTTAAAATCTTGTGGAATTGAATGCTGAAAACTAAAAATAAATAAATTAAATTTTAAAAAAGAAAAAAATAAGAAGATTGGATTACATGACCTCTGAGGTCATTTCCATCTCTCAATCTGTTATCCTACTATTTTATTTTGTGCCAACTAATCATTAGAGGGCCTGGTGAAACTGTGCTGCTCATTCATTTATTTTACAAGCATTTAATAATTCTGTAATATGATATGATATAATATTATATAATAATAATTTAATACTCAGGCCAGGCACTATGCCAGGTTCAGGGAATATAGAGACCAAAACAAAATTCAATTTTAAAAAAATACAGTCCTGGTTTTCATTCATTCACATGAGGAAGTGGGGGTTGGAGATGGGGGGAGGAACCATGGACTAAATTACTAAGTTGGCAGTTTGACTTCTGAACAGGCCATTTCTTTTCTAAAGCAGAAAAACAAATAATTCCTGGGATCATAGATGTAGGGCTTTAAAGAATCTCAGAAAACCATAAAGTCCAATATTCTCATTTTAAAAAATCAAGAAATTGAAGCTGAGATTTGTTAAGTGACTATTAAGACAAGGTTAAGTAATTTGCTTGGGGTTAAATAGCTAGAAAGTATCTGAGGCAGGATGAACTGAGGTATTCCTGACTCCAAGCCTATTGTTCTATCTACCATACCCTATAGATGTTTCTTGGTAATCAGAGAAGAGTTACTGGCCACAAAAATGCCATCCAAGAATCCTGAGATATACAGAAGCACAAAAGAAGAAAATCACAGACCAAATACCTTCTTCCCTCAAAGAGGCACAGCACCCCTGAAGGAGATATTTCAAGGTCAGTTATCCCTTTAGCCCTAATGAACTCAGAAGTCAAGGGCAGAGAGATACAATGCCTTGCTGACTTAGTCAACAAGCTGAGGTCCATCTGGAGGAGAAAGCCATAGAAATCTGAAAATATATTCAGCATCTCTTGTACCCTTGGTGGCTTTGGGTAAGAAACAGAGCCCAAAGAGACAAGACATCCCTTCAACAGTCCTTCCCTGCCTAATGAGCCCTGAAATCTATTGCTTTAAGAATTTAAGTCTGCTCCCTAGATCAAGGACTCCGGGCAAAGCTAGAGGAGACATGTCTCCGAGGCTCACACTCCAAAAGATTGGTTCTAAATTCTATCTCTAATTCTGGAGAGGATTAACTCTGTAAATCCTCTCTCAGTTTTGTTCTGCCAAGGAAGCATGCCACAGCAACCTGCCTTCTGTTTTATTGGCTCCCCCCCTCACAGTCATCCAGTCTCATCACATTGCCTAAAAGGCATGTCTACACTACCCCCTCCCAAATCCTCATTTCTATTCACCCCTATTCCTCCTTGGTCCCATTATAATTTGGTGCACCCAAGGCCTGGACCATTCTGTTTTGAAGCTTACACACAGTTAGAGTAAAACTATAAACAGATTTAGAGTTAGAAGGGACTAGGCCATTTTATAGATGAAGCAAGATTCAAAGCTATTAAATGACTTCCTCACAGTCACTCAGGTATTAAGTGGTAAAGTCGGGATTCAAACTCAGGCCTTAACTGATCCCAAATCCAGCCTTCTTTCTGCTTTACCATACTGTCTTTCTTTACTAGATTATCTCAATTTTTTGTCAAACAACATTACTGCTAGCTTTTATGCTATAACAAAACTTGGCTCAAAGCTATGGATATCCTATCTCTTGAAATTCTAATCACTGGTGACCAGTTCTACTAATTCATAAGACAAAAAAGAGCTTATTCCTACCTTCCTTCCTCCTCCCCAAGGGTAAATCATTCCTCTATCATTATTCCTTAATGGCAACTTACACCAATATCCATGCCATTCTCCTTTTTTCAATGAATTTAGCACCTAGTCTGTTCTACTTTTCCAGCCATGTCATGTTATCAGCCTCAAGGACCTCAATAATCATACGGAGAACACCATCAGCAATCTAAAATTTTCCTTTCTCATAATCTTTAACTCTGCTGACTTCTTCCTTTAATTCTCTTCAGCTCCACACACACACACACACACACACACACACACATCTCACACACACACATATATAGATAGATAGATAGATAGATAGATACCAATATGATAGCCCTACTTAGAGTATCTCTTGGAATTGCATCGCCTCTAAGATCCAGAAATTTGAAATTCAACCCCCTGAAACACAATCTAACCTTCTTCTCCTAGGCTCTGACTCACACCAAATAATAATAATATTAACTTTTCTATAATAATATGTGTCCAGGCACCAGAGGGCTAAGCATCTCACAATTCTTTTCTCATTTGACCCTCACAACAAGCCTGGAAGGTAGATGAGAAAGCTGAGGTTAAGTGACTTGCCCAGGGTCACATAGCTTATAAGTGTCTAAGTCCACATATGAACCCATGTCTTTCTGACTCCAAGGCCAGTACTCTGCCCCCTGTACCATTTACCTAGCCCTCTATGACCTTTCATTTGTTGACACGTTCCTGTTCTCTGGGTCTCCTCAATCTCTGATGGATTTGTCTGCATATTTAACCCTGACATTAATGTCTCCCTAGATACTCCCCCAGTGGGGTGCTGGTCAATGTCTAACCATACCAGTAGGCATAGCACATTTTTAACTTTAATCTATTATAAACATTTTCTCCATCACTTTACTGAGTCTAGCCCATCAACATGACAATAAATCAGACCCAGATTTGCAGTTTCCTGATTTCTGAGGTATAAATACAAGAAGCATTGAACAATCAACTCTCTGGAGATGGTTTGAGCTAGATTCAGCATACTTCTGCCTCGAGTTTTTTTTCCCCTGATCTACTGCTCTCAGTCTATGAATCCTCATTTCTAGATAATGCCCATCATATAATTTCTACTCCCCTGTTCCTGGACTACTTAGCATTAATAGAGTAAGTAAACACAGCTGGGCCCTAAACTCTGCTTTGCTTGACTTGTACTTCATCTTTACGTACTAGCTTATTCCTAGTTGAACTTGGCACAGTGGATAGTCCTGAAGCCAGAAAGACCAGAGTTCAAATCTGATCTCAGACACTTACTGGCTGTGTGACTCTGGGCAAGTCACTTAACCTCTGTTTGCCTCAGTTTCCTCAACTGTAACATAGGTATAATAACATCACCTACCTCACAGGTTGTTGTGAAAACTGAACATGATAATATTTTTAAAAACACTTAACACATTACCTGGTACATAGGTAAGTGCTCATTACCTTTCCCATTTTCATAGAGATTTTTCAAAAATATCTTCTTCTGTCCTCTCATGACCACTACCTTCTTAGCATCATTACCCTCTTTTTCTTCCTGCTCTCTGGTCACATAAGGGAATATCCCTGCTCTTCACATATGGCAAAGCTTTTATCTGTTCCCCCCCAGACATGGTCCTTTGGAACTTGACCCTAAAAGTCAGAATTTCCTTCTCTTATAAATCTCCTTCATTTCTGGCTATTTTTTATCTTTCAATAAATGTAGTCATGTCATCTTTATTTTAAAAAGGACATCCACTGACATTCCTAGTTCATCCAGATTCCATCCCATATCTCTGTTTCTCTTCCTTATGAATGATTTTTAAAAGCATTACCTACTAGCTAGCTAGATGACATACTAGTGAGCTGAACTTGGAATCAAGCAATCCTGAATTCAAATCTTATTCTCAAAGACACTCACCCTTTTTCAGTCTCATCTGTAACATCAGGATAAAAAGAGTACCTAGCTTCCTCACAGGGTCGATGTCAGGATCAAATGAGACTAAATACGTGAAGAATTTTGCAAATCTTAAGGTGCTATATAAATGTGAGCTATCAGTAAGCACATAAAATATTCTTGTTGATTGATTACTACACCAGACACCTCCCAGTCCAGACCCTCTTGTTCAGCTTCTTGGCAACTGCCCTTGCACTCTCTACTCTAGTCAAATGACTACATCTATAATCAACACAGACTTGATAACTTCCCTTCTGAATAGTCTTTTAGAAGGTCTCATCTTCCTTGATCCCTGCTGACTTTGAATCTCCCAAGCATCCCCTCTTCCTGGATCTTCCGCCCTCTCTTAGTTTCACGGCTACCATACTCTCTCTGGTTCTCAAGTTACTTCTTTGATACCTCTTTTGAACTCTCATTCTCTATAACTTTTCAATATGGATAGAACATAAAGGTCTGTTGTCTGTCTTAGTGCGCTCTCTCTCTCTCTCTCTCTCTCTCTCTCTCTCTCTCTCTCTCTCTCCCCCCCCATCACTCTCTCTCCCTCCTCTCCCTCCCTTCCTTTCTCTTTCCTTCCCTCCATCTCTCCCTCCATTCCTTCTTCCCTCTTTCTTTATATATGTATATGCACACACACACATACACACACACACACACACACACACACACACACACACATACACACACACTTTCTTCCGTGGTAATTTCCAGATCTAAATTTCCATCTACCACTTTTCAGCATCTGAATCTGTCTCTAGTTTTACCTTAGTCCTGAGCTGTAGACGCAAACCCCCAACTTCCTACAACACGTCTTATAACCTTACCACTCTGCCAGCAACTCAAAATCAACATTTATAAAACCAGGTCATTATCTTTCCCCAAAATTTGTTCCTCTTTCTGACTTCCCTATTTCTTTCTGTGGCACTACCATTCACTCACTAAAAATCTGACATTCCTATTTGCCTAAGAACTGGAATGACTCAACTCCTACCAGGGAGTTAGAGAAAGATAAGAAGAATATAGAATCCAAAAGCATGAATAAACCCTTATTTGCCATGATGAGCAGATTTGTGTGTATATGTGTGTGTGTGTGTGTGTGTGTGTGTACACTCATGCATGTGTCTATTTGTACAATGATGTACACTGTTCCATTATAAGTAACCAGTCCAGACTAGTGTGCTCTGAGGTGAGAATGCTAAGTTACTTGCTTCATCATACAAATGGTAAAGTATATCTGAGTTCGGATTTGAATTCACAGCTTCCTCACTCAAAGTCTAGTGCTCTATCCACTTCATCATGTCGTATCTCAAATAGTTAGGGTCTCCTAACAAATAAATTTACCCCTATAGAGGAAAACAACCTTCCGCATGTTCCCATAGCCAAAGAAAAGTACATAAATTGAAACCCACATCAAGGAAGTTTTTTGACTTCACAACACATTTAGGACAAAAGGGCTCTGAAGGTCAACCATTCCAAACTCCCTTCATTTCAGAAATGGGGAAACAGAGGATCAAAGAAGCCAAGTTTCTTAGCCAAGATCACAGAGGTAATAACAGAGCTGAGAATTGAATCCAGGCCTTCTGATACAAAATCCAAGTCTCTCTCCATTAGCATCCTTTCTCTATTATCTGAAGTTGCCTAGTATGCCACTGTTAATAGTTGTCCCAAAGCAGTCAGTGGCCTCTGGGATAGAGAAAGATCAAAGTGGCTGACTTACCTGAATAGCTCTTACCTGTAATTGAAACAACAACCTTTCTTCTTTGAACTGAAAACCTCATTACCCACTGTACCCTCTTACAGAATCCCCTTTCTACTAGTCCAGTGGCTACCAGCAGAAGACTGTTTCTGAGAGTCCAATTGCCCTCTTTCTGGGAAACAACTTAGGTGGGAAGCTGACACAACCACCAGTTCAGCTAACATAAAAGGGCAGAAGCAGATATAGCAATCAGAAAGCTCCACTGCGGGTGTGATTTAGACATATTTATAGGCCTGGCATACAAAGCACATCATTGGGAATGCACAGCCACTTTGTTCATTAATCATATTTTATTTTGAGTCTATTTCTCAATGAAAAGTAGCTTTCTATTTCTATTACCAAGATTAATGTGCCAAGAATACATAGAAACATAAACTGGACTGTGGGAGACAAGAGGGGGGAAAATAAAAAAGAAAGACAAAACCCTCAGAACTAGTGTGATATATTTGCTTAGATTACTGCTTTATTTACACCACAGAGAACACTTTATTTATTTTTTTTGGCTACATAACTCATTTTTGTAGAAAGAAGAAAAAACTCAAGTTAAAGGTTCCTTATTTGACTATGCTGGGCAAAATGATACCATGGAGGGAGATTCCACCCACAGTACCCTGCTTCCCATTAAAAAGAAGGGAAAAAAATTAACACATTGAAATTCCGAGTACCTTATTACCTTATTTAATTCAGACCAGGGAAGACGTTTCAGAATCAAAATGGCACTAAAGTGATAGGAAGACTCAGAGCTCTGAAATGTTGACATCATATTTTCTTCAGGAAGATAATCAGCTTATCAGTATTCATTTCAACCCAAGAAAGGTCTCACAACTATACTGAAAATTTGAGCTGGCCTCATCATTTCAAGAATGTAATCTCAAGGAAATACTAAAACTATCTGGGAAGGCTAGACGCAGTTATCTTTATGTGGAAAAATGCTCTGTATTAGATCCCAGCACAATTATGGCTACAAAGTCTACTTTGGTGTCTACATAAAGTATTCAGAGAGTCCTAGCTAGTGATGCCATTTTTTTTAACATACTAGAGCTGTGTTTCAAGGTACATTACTATATTTTATTTATTTTGCCTTATAAAAACACACCAAAATTGATGAGGGTGTTAATCTAGTAAAGAGAATTTGGGATATAGTCAGGAAGCTCTGAGTTCAGCCTGACTCAGAAATTTAATGTCTGTCAGTCAGTCCATGGATATTGACTAAGCACTTATTATGCACCAGGATACAAAGAAAGGCAAAAACAGCCCCTGTCTTCAAGTAGCTTACATTATATTGGAGATGCCAATACCTAAATAAGGCACATCCAAGATGCAGGAAGAGTGGATGGAAGGCAGTCTCAGAAGGGAAGGTCTTAGCATCTGTGTGACCTTGGGCAAATACTTAACCTGTCTGTGTTAGTTTCCTATCTGTAAACTGGGAGGTGATTCTATAGCTCCTAGCTCACAGGACTGTTGTAAAGACTAGTAAATACATGTAAAATGTTTGTAAACCATAATGTGCTATATAAATACTATTTATAATTATTATTTTAATAGAAAGAAAATTCCACCTGAAAGAAGACAACCTGAGTTTGAGTCCTGTTGTTGTCTTACAATTCTGTGACTTTAGATGAGGCTTCTGAGTCCTTGGTCTTCTCCTTTGTAAACTGAAGGGATAGGAATGGAGGTTCTCCAAAGTCCATTCCTTGTATTTATGGCACTAAACACAGTGTCTGGCAAATAGTAGGTACTTTATGAACACTTATTGATTTGTTTACTTCCAACTGTAGCATTCAGTAATTCTATTTGCTTGCTGCATGTAGTTTTTTTTTTTTTGGTTTCTTGGGTATTTGCTTGTTTTTGATGTACTTTTTGTTTAAATTTTTATCTGATCCAACTGAGCTAAGCCACTTCCTTTTAGATGAAAGGGGGGTGCAGGAAGACCTAAGATATCTAGAAACTAAAAGAGAATATCAATCAGATATGTAGGAGGAATCAGAGTTGTAATATATGACGGTAAAATGTAATATATGACTGAATATGGGTCTCTCCAACAACTACAGGAAAATTTTACCTCTTCTGATCAGTAGGAAATACCTAGTTATAAAAAGATGAGAACCCACAAACCTCCCAAAACAAAGAGATTTTTTTTCCAATAGTAGATCCTTCATATCATGTGAAGAAAAACCAAGACATTTTGTACAATGTTCCAGGAAAACAAAGCCAGTAAAAGGAAGAAAAACTAGCAGGAGAAGAAATGTCGATCAATAAAGCACTAAAAGCCTCCGTGGAATGTGGGAGAAAATAATAAAACCAAGTTCAAATAGTTTAAAGTTTTCTAAAAGTTGAGTTCAGTTCAGGTAACCACTAAAATGCAGAAGCTCATTTGAAATCTCACCTGAATTTGCCATTTTGCAAAGAAATGTTTTTTTTATTATCTGATCTCAATGATATGATGAACACAGTCACAGAAAATGTAGCAATTTGTGAGGTGAAAGCAATATATCTACTTTTTTTTCTTTTAAAAGCCCTAATTTTTTTTTCTATTTTGGCTCAATTCCATATCTTGGCATAAGAATCCTTTGCTCCCAAATATTTGCTGATACAGGATAATGACTTCCTTTAGAAAACATTTTGTAGAAACTTTAATTCATACTTTAAAAGATTTTCACCGAAAGATTCTACTTCACAAAAGGTTTGAATAAATTCAATAATTTTCAAAACAGCATGTTCATCCCTATAGAAAAAATGTCTCTTTAATCTTAACAATTTGGGAGTTGACTCCACAGGTGTAGATAGCCAAGTATTCTGGCCCATTCTGTGGGTAATTCTTGTCCATATCCTCCCATAAATGTGCTACAGGGGTCCAACCAGCATGTTGGGGCCTTTGCCCCTCTTTCAGCACCTTGGGAGGACATAAATGGAGCATTCAGGCTTCCCACCTGTTCTTCCTCGACCTCATCCCACAATCATCCTTATTCTCTTTCAATCATGCATTTCCCTGATTTCTAGTGCCTATTCTCTGAATTTTGGCATTCGCTAAAAGTTAGAGCCTGCTCACATCTTCTTTGGACCTCTCCATTCATCTCCTTTGGATTTCTTTTTCCATTTTTCTGAGACTCTTGTACCCCTTTCATATAATTACAGTGGGAGAAAATTAAGATTAAAAAGATGAACCTTTGTTTCTGGTGGAAGTCTGGGGTCATCAATTGACCTTTTTAATTTCCTGAAGGAAATCTAGCACATTCCCCTTATATCATTTAAGTTGTCTGTTAGTCCCAGTTGCAGATTTTGATGGATAAGTTGAAGAATATCAGAACTTGAAGGGATTTTAGAAGTCACATAATCCAACCATTTCATTTTTAGAGAAAGAAAAATTGAAGCCCTAAGAGATTTAAGAAGCCAGTCCAAGGTTATGTCCATAGTTAATAGCAGAGCCAGCATTCAAACCAAGGTCCTTCGACTCTAAGTGGATGGTTCTTTCCATAGCTTCATGCTAATACTTCTTTCTGGGAGGGGGATAGAAAAAGGGGCAAGACATATAGTTTCATTAGTATGGGAATCTTCTCAGTTAGAAAACATTCTCTTTTATTGAAAGTTGGAAACTATTCTTTGATTATAATTTTATACAGTCCCATAGGTGTTGTGTTGTTGTGTTCGTCCTTCATTGCTGAAGACCATGCCATCAAAGAAATGATGACATAACTCGCCCTTGACTTTGTTTTGACTGGGGGAGGGCTGCGCAGGTCATCAGCCTCATTTCTCCTCCACAGCCATCTGAATCTAGGGACCAGATATTTATCAGGATGCTGAGAGATGACCCAGGATGCCCTGGGAGACCTTGGGCCCTTTAGGCCAAGGTTGTTGCAGGTACTCACTTAGGGTGAGGTAAAGCTCATTCATTGAATTGGTCTGTTTAAGAAGTAGCCAGGAGGTTGCCCCTTTAATGAGGCAAAGAAAAAGAAAGCCATGATGCTGGGAGGGAAACAGCAACATTTACTATTGATAATCACTCTTAAGTCAAGAGGGTCCAGAAAAGAGTCCTTAGGCAGGGGCCTAGTGTGGTCCAGTGTATGAGCTTTAGGTTTAAAGTTTAGGGAGGGGAGGGGAGGGGAAGGGAAGTAAAAGAAAGGCTTTCCTTTCCTAGCCCCATAGGTACTTCAAGATTAAATTACTTGCTTTAGGTCACAGCTAGAATATGTCAGAAACAGAGACTTTGAGACCAACTTTTCATTCATCATACTGCTACCTCTGTAATTTTTAATTATTTTTAATCTAATAATATTCAATCCCAATCTGAGAATCAATGCCTTTCCCCATTGCTATTTTGTAAACTCTTCAATATCATTTGATACTTGTCAAATTACAGGCTTCCACAAACTTGAGCTACTAAATTATTTGATGTGGATGTAGAGGCCGTGTGTGTATAATTTCTTCCAGAATTGATTTTTGTGGAGACTTCCAATAAGTCAACAGTTTAAATGACTGAAAAAGAGAAATTGTATGTCCTAAGTTCCAGGGAGGCTTCTCAGAATCCTCTCATTACCAACTCAAAATTACAGTCATTCACAGATATTTTACATGCACAGTGGCACATTAGTTCAATGATGTACTTTTAGAGTGGGAATTCCTATAATTTTTTTTAAATGTAATGCAAGATTATTCATTCATCCAAATAGTTATCAATTCTACCAATTGCTCAATATCCTTTTTCCTTTTTTTTTTTCACCAAGGTCTGTGATTTCATCAATATACAGAACTATTGATGTGGATACTTCTTCTACCTGTGAAGAAAGGGGGTGGGCATAGGAAGGAAGCAAACATTTATTCATCACCTACACATTGCAAAGATTGTAAAGCCTAGGTTAAATCAAAAAAGAAGGAGAGAGCCTAGGAAGGCAGGAGGAAGGTAAGCAGGAATACCATTAATTAAATGTCCACCATGTGCCAGGCACTGTGCTAAGCAATTCCCAAATCTCATTTAAGCCTACCAATGAGTCTTTGAAATAGGTTCTATTATTATGCTGATGTTAAATCTAAGGAAACTGAGGCAGCTGGAAACTCAATGACTTGCCCAGGGTTACACAAGTAATTAGTGTCTGAGGCTGGACTTGAACTCAGATCTTCCTGACTCCAGGTCCAATTCTTCTTCTATCCCTCTGCCACCAATTTGTCTCTGAAAGACAGCTCATTTTTACAGAATTCATCAAAGACACCTGTTCTGAGATACCAAAAACTGAGCTCACCCAACACATTGATATCATTCTTATGGTTCTTTTTATAAGTTTTAAATGCCTGTTCAAGTGACTTTTTTATGCTTAAGACTGGCCTGTATGTTAATAAAACTGTCATGGATTCTTTTTTTTTTCAATTCAGAATAAATTTATTTTATATAAAGGAAAAAAGCTTGTCATTAGTGGAGAAAAAAGCTATAAAAAGGGAATTCATAGCTTATTATCTTCATACTCAGATCTAGAACTTGAAGATACTTCAAAGGTCATTTAATCTACTCCTCTTTATTTTATAGGTGACAAAAAAGAGGCATAAAATGCTTATGTAATTTACCCCAGATTGTAGAAGAGCTAAGAGACAGAGCTAGGATTTAAACTTTTATTTAAGCCTATTATCTTGATTTTGTTGGTGTACACAGTTCTATACCTGGGAGGTTCCCTTCACCACTGCATCCCAGTAACTCATTTTCAATTTAGAATCAAGAATGCTCCAGAGCTCTGAGTGTGTTTCATTGACTTGCTCAAGTAGACATAGCTAATATGTCTCAGAGATAGTACTGATTGTAAGACTGACTTTCCTTCAACTATACAATACTACCTCTCAACACTCTCTCAGAATTTTCTTTTTTTTCTTTTAAACAGCGTTTTATTTTTTCAATGATACATAAATTTTATATTTTATTCATTTTTATTTAAAAATCAAAGTTCCAAATTTCCCCACCCTCTTCCCTACCCCCTGCTCCCTCCTTAAGATGGTAAGCAATTTGATATAGGTTATATATGTGTGATCATGTAAAATATATTTCCATGTCAGTCATATTATGAAAAAAGAAACAGAATAAAAGAAAAAAAACATGAAAAATAATATGCTTCAATCTGCAGTCAGACTCCAGCACTTCTTTCCCTGCATGTGGATGACATTCTCCATCATCAATCTTTGGGAATTGTCTTGGATCATTGCATCACTGAGAAGAGGTAAGTCAATCATAGTTGATGTAAGTGCTACTGTGTACAATACATCTGATTCTTCTCACTTCACTTTGCATCAGTGCACATAAGTCTTTACAGGTTTATCTGAAATTGACCTGCTTGTCATTTCATATAGCACAATAGTACACCACTGCATTTATATACAACTTGTTCAGTCATGCCACAATGGATGGGCATCCCCTCAACTTCCAAATCTTCACCACCACAAAAAGAGCCACTATAATTATTTTTTGTACATGTAGATCCTCTTCCGTTTTTAATGATCTCTTTGGGTTACAGACCTAGTAGTGATGTTGCTGAATCAAAGGGTATACACAATTTGAATGCCCTTCAGGCATAGTTCAGAATTTTCAAGACATCATTTCAGGAATTTCCAAACCCCCACTTAAAAAATTCCTAGACTATTGTAAAAGACTGCTAGATAATCTTTTTGCTTCCCTCATTTTTTTCAAGTTTTTATTTTTATAATAGAAGATGAATGATTTAAAACTGAAAAGGACTTTCAAGTTCATCTAGTTTAATCCTTTTATATTTTACAGATGTGGAAGGATGATATAGTCAGGGTTACGCAAGTAACAAAATAGAAGAGCTATAATTTGAACCAGGGTCCTCAGGTTCTAGACCCAACACCCTTTCTACTATAACATGTTCTCCCTAGAGTAGAGTCCTTTGAAAGTTCTCTTGTGGGAGTGTTGGTCATTCCTGAAACTCTGTTTGCCTAATTAATGATAACAGTATTTGTCATTTTAATGAAAATGACTTCCTACACAGAAGGGAGGTCTTGGTGAATCACAGAAGTGTAAAATGTTTAGCTGAATCAATTAGAAAAGGATGCACATCACAGGGATACTGATAAGCCCAGACATTTTATGGATGCTTCAAAGCTGAGTTTGAAAGAATGACATCCATCTCTACTAGAGAATACAGTTCCAATATTCTGGTGATGGATGCTTGAGGCTTAAAGATTATCAGGTAATTTAAAAACAATTTTCTGACAGCAGAACAATATAAGTTCCTTGAGGTCAAGGAGGGTTTCATTTTTGGTTTTGTATCCTTGTCACCTGACACGGTGTCTTGGACTTAGTAGACACTTTGTGGTGCAGATGCCTACCTGCACCAGTGTAGGAAGTTTCCTCCCCAGAGCCCCCCTAAATCAGTGAATTCACTGGTCTGATCAAACAAAAATGCCAAGGATTGTATGGTCATTCTGAGATAATCACAGAATTTTCTGACATTTTATTAGTACACTGGTGTTATAAAAAAAACTGATTGTCATTAGTATCCAATTCTATTTTTCCACAGAATACTTTCTTCCACAAGACTATGTAAGCTATTATTCTGGGTTAGTCATTCAACGAGCATTTATTAAATACTTTCTCTGCACCAGGCATTGCAGTAATTTACGGGAATACATAAACTAGTAGAAAGACAATTAATGCTCTGGAGGAGTTTATATTCTTTTTTTCAGAAAACTTATTTTATTTTTAATTTATGGAATAAAACAAGCATTTCCATAAAATAATATAATTTTTAAAAAGATGATTGCATATGAAACTGCAAATCTACTATGTATAACTTGCTATTAAGGGATTTATAGTCCGATGGAGAAGACATCACACAAAAGGTTGCTGAAAGGAGAAGGGAGAGATCTAGAATGGGGACAAGTGCAGAGACATTTGGAATTAGTCTAGTGAGAAGCAAAGGGTACAACTGTGGGGAGAGAGAGAGAGAGAGAGAGAGAGAGACAGAGAGAGAGAGACAGAGAGAGAGACAGAGAGAGACAGAGAGAGACAGAGACAGAGAGAGAGACAGAGAGAGATAGAGACAGAGGAAGAATGAACTGAAGAGGAGAGAGATTGTAAGCAAAGAATCTTATCAGAAGGCTATCAAAATAGAAAATTGGAAGAATTTCCATAATATTGAAGAGCTAGAAGTAGATTAGAAAGGCATCTTAAAGGTAATCAATAAGAGCTGCCACCTGATTGGATGAGAAGGAAATTTCAGTAAAAGGGAAAGATAACTCAAGGATGACTAACCATATGGTTGAGAACTTTGGTAACTGGTTAGTAGTGTTAATACCATGATGGTGAAGTGGAAAGAATACTAAACTTGGAATCATAGGTACAGAGCTCTAATTCCAGCTCTGCTAGTGTTACCTTGGGGCATTTATTTAGCATGAACCTCAGTTTATTTAAATGTAAAAGGAGGACACTAAATGACCTCTAATGTTTTTTCCAGCTCTAGAGCTATGTACAAAAATATGATTGTCATACATATTGACAAAATGATCGTAAAGGTCTTCCTTCCATGAGAGGATTCTGTGTCTGCTACTGGCACCAAGGATTATTTTTGGGGAGACTTTGGTAGACACATCATACATCTCTAACTTGCCTATAATTTGATTCATTATTCCATATGAAGATAAAATGAGTAAATAGAATCAGATGGAAATGGGTAGAACTCAACCATATTAAAATCCCATAAGACTCATAGGATTTTTACCGGATGGGACCATAGACATCACCTGGTCCAACTCTCTGATTTTACAAAAGAGTAAACACTGAGGAAATTGATATATACAAGATCACAAAGCTAGCTGCTAAATAGAAGATGATTTTGAATTTATGTTGTCTGGCTCCAGATCTAGTACTTTTTCACAGTAGGGAGATACATAAAGAAACAACAAGAAAGCAGGAAAAAAGAATTAATATCTTCTCACTCTAATGCAAGAAGTCAGTTAAGAAGGACTAGATACTACTCCAAGAACTTCAGAATTCTGACCTAAAGATTCTGCCTGCTTGGATTACCATGAAAGATTCATGACCACATTTCTTGTTTTCTCCTTTTTTTAAATCCTTTCCAGCTTTTATTTTATAACACAGATTGATTATTCTTTTACATAGGTCTGATTATATCACTCTCCCACCTAAAAATCAGCAGCTAGGTGGTGCAATGGATAGAATGCTGAACCAGGATTCAGGAGGACTCAACCTCCTGAGTTCAAATTGGATTTCAGACCCTTATCTGCTATGTGACCTTGGGCAAGTCACTTAACCCTGTTTGCTTCAGTTTCTTCATCTGTAAAATGAGCTGGAGAAAGAAATGGCAAACTACTGCAGTACCTTTGCCAAGAAAACCCTAAATAGTGTCATGAAGAGTCAGACATGACTTAAAAAGAACTAAACAACAACAGATGCAAAAATCTATGAATCCAACTGTCTATAGCAGCAGTCTCCAAGCAGGGATTTGGAGCATCACCAAGGGAGCTTATAACTTCAGCTCCCATCCAATCCTTCCTGCAATAGCCAATTGATAGCCAGTCATGGGTCTTGTCTCTCACAAAATCCACATCCACTCTCACTCCCAAATACTCTTCTTTCTGCTGTGCAAGCTCTCAACTTTTCTCCTCCTTAGGCTGGTGTGGACCCCTGAGGATAATGAATGAAATTAGCCATATTCCATCATAGTTTCTTAGGGCCCTCTGGGAAAATTCCACCACCACCTGCTAGCTCCCATATCCCCTTATGACCATGTTAGGAAAGAGCCTTGCTTCTTGTCTTTTCATTTTGGGTAGGACAGAGTAAGTCACATGATGAGCAGGCATGGATGAATTGTGATCTGTATTGCAGATATCACTTGTAATTGCAAATCAATTACAAACATCTTTCCCCCAAAGTTACTTGTCTTTCAAATTTCCCTGTTCCTGTCAAAGGCACCACTATCTTTCTAATCCCCTTAGAGTTTTCTTTAATTACATACTTCTACTCAACCCATATCTTCATATCCAACTACCTGCCAAATCTTGTAGATTTTTACCTCCACTTCTTTCTCCACCCACTCTTTCTCTTTAATACAGTTAATACCTTACTCAGTTCAAACCTTCTGCACCTCTCAATAGGTAATGACAATAGGCTCCTATTTGATCTCCCTACAGTTTGTCTCTTCCCTGATCAACTTATCTTCCGCACAGCTCTTAATGTGATTTCTTTAAAGCACAGGCTTGATTTTGTCACTCTCTGATTCAATAAACTCCTGTGACTCCCTATTGATTTGATGACCAAAATTCATCTGATCTGTAGAATAAAATACAAAATGTTGGCATTCAATGCCCTCCGTACGATGGCATCACTCTATTTTTGCAGAATATCTCGAGGGCGGAGCCAAGATGGCGGAGTAGAAAGACTCACCTATGCTAGGTCCGAACCCACAGCCCATAGATTTCCTGTAAAAAGAACTCCTGACAAATCCTGGAACAGTGGAAGCTGCGCAGCAACACAGTGAAGGAGATTTCCGTTGCAGAGAGCCCTGAAGAACCGACCGCAAAGGTACCCGGGACGGAAGCGGAGTCCTGCCCGGCCGAGCGCTCCCCTCCCCCGCCCGGGCCACGCAGCACTGAGAGGAGCGA
>CM053769.1:64508868-64521143 GCA_028658325.1 Potorous gilbertii
TAGGAAGAGGAGGGAGTTTAGGGAGGAAGCTTATGAGTTCAGTTTTGGACAGGTTGAGTTTAAGACAGCTACTAAATATTTAAATTGAGATTTCTAAATGGCAGTTGATGATGTGAGACAAGAGATCTGCAGAGGGGATAATGTACGTGTAGATTTTGGAACCATCAGATTAAAGATGATTAAATCTATGGGGGCTGATGAGATCACAAAGATGAGAACACATATCAAATATACTATATATTATACATATATACATACACAATCATTTCTATGTACTCTTAGAGATAATACATTTAAGCAGTATATTAAAATTCATTTTTACTGGCAATTTGACATTTTCTCTCTCTCTTTTTAATCAAACTAGATAATTCTTTATTTATTTTATTAGTTTAACAAAAGCTCCTAATTTTATTTGTCAGTTCAGTCTTTTTTTCTTTTAATTCACTTAATCTCTTCTTTGGTTTTTATAATGTCTATTGTATTTAGTTGAAATTTTTTGATTTGTTGCATTTCTAGTTTTTTTCTAGCTTGTCTAATTTATTGATCTTTTCTTTTTTGTTGTTGATAAAAGTTGATAAAACTGTAAAATAAAAACTGCTTGGTCTATATCCAAAATATTTTGTTATATTGCCTTATGTTTGTTTTCTTTGATTAAGTTATCATTCTTTCTGTGATTTGTTCTTTGACTCAATAATGGTTTAGGATAAAATAATTTAATCTCTAAATTTAGTTCATTTTTTCAATGACCATTTGTTACTTTTGATTGTTTCATACTTTGTAAAGGAGAGATCTGATACTTTTACTTTTCTATATATGTTTGTGAGACTTTTGTGTCACAACTCAGTTTTCTGTAAGAATGCCATGAACATCTTAGAATCCTTATATTCCTTTCTATTCCCATTTGCCAGTGATCTATTGTATCTAATTTTTTTAAAATTATATTCACTTCCTTTTTCTTAGATCTGTTTAAATCAGAATAGGATACACTGACATCCCCCACTATTATTGTGCTATGTATCTCTCTACAATTCGATTGACTTTTCTTGTAAGCACTTATACTGTATGCCACTTGGTATATAAATGCAAATATTGTTAATAGTTTATTTTCTTTGATAACTTTAAACCTAATATATTCCCTGTTTATCTCTTTTAACCCTTTCATTTTTTACTGTTTGCCTGTCTTAAATTAGGATTGCTCCTCCTGCATTTTTGAGTTTACTTAAAGCATAATCAGTTCTTCTGCATCCACTTATTTTTGACCGTGAATGTTTATACTTCAAATGTGTTACTTCTAAGCAATTTCTGCATTTAAATACATTCGGCTCTCAACTTTCAGTTTTATGTATAAGTGTATCCCACTTTCATTCATGGTTAAGATTGTTGAGACTATATATTCCCATGCTCTCCTCTTGTGATTTTTCCTTTGCCTTCCCATTCATATTCTTTAAAGTGTTGAATAATGTTGGGCAAGAGAAGTAGCATCTATGCTGGTAATCTATATTTAGATGAGTATACTTCAGTTTCATTGTTCCTTCTGTTTTTCAAGGTCATACTCAAACCACTCTTTCTATGTGACTGTGTGTGTGTGTGTGTGTGTGTGTGTGTGTGTGTGTGTGCCCATTCAACCTTCTCACAGCCTAGTTCAAATAAGATAGAGATTTATATGGTATCCACTGTATGCTTTTGTGTTTTTCTCTTAGTATTGATTATAAGAAATAATAATTTCCTCTTCTTTATCCTTTCTTCCATGCTTAGTATATTCCCTTTTTCTTCCTTTTTCTTTTCTGTCTTACCAGCATAAAAACAAACACATTTATCCCTGCATTCTCTGCATGTCACATTTAAATCTCTTTAATTCCTTTTAAGGCATTAAGGTTCTGCTGAAATTTATTTACCTTTCAAGGTTTCTTTTGACTCCTGGGTCTGAATATCAAAAGTTCTACTCAGTTCTGGTCTTTTCGTCAAGAATTTGTGAAGTCCCTTATCCAATTAAAATTCTATTTTCACCATGTAGTATTATGCTTAGTTTTGCAGGATAAGATAATCTTAGTTACAAAACTACATATTTTTTAATACTATATTCTTATATCTTTTCATTACAGGGATAGATGTCAAATTTTATGCAATCCTAGCTGTGGTTTCTTGGTACTTGTTCTTTGTCTTTCCCACTGATTATGTTTTTTTTTTATTTTTTCTTTGAACTGGTAGCTCAGAATTTTGACTATTTTTTATTTGGGGATTCCTCTAAGGCTTTAGCCAGTGGACTTTTTCTATTTTTACTTTTTTCCTTGATTCTAATAGATATTTTAACACTATTGTTTAACATTTTGCCTATTATGTAGTTTGAAATTAATAAATGAATTTTGATTGAGTGCTTTATCTGAGCAGTTTTTACTTATGAATTCTTAAAATAGGACATCCAAGTTATCCTTCAATCATGGAGGTTCTAATGTAGTAAAATGATAAAGATATTATTTCTCCTTAATCTTTTTTCCAATTCATGTTTTCTGATAGGAGATACTTATATTTGCTTTGTTTTTTCAATTTTTCAATAGTATTTTTATTTTAAGTATTTTAATTTTCAGTAGTATTTCACTGATTTCTATTTAGTTCATTTTCTTTTAGGGGGAGTCTATTTCTTCAGTAAACATTATCACCTTTTGTTTTAAGCTATTAAATCTCCTAGTCTTTCCTCCATAACTTTCATTTCATTTGTGATGTCTTTTTTTGTTTCATTTCTTTCACATACTCTTATAATCTATGTGGCCAAAATTTTTCATCTCTGAGGCTCTGCTTATAGTTGCTATGCAAAGTATTTTATTCCTCTGAATTTCTTTATAAGAGTATTTCTGACTAATAATATTTCTTTGTATGTCCCATGTTTTCTTCTATTTACTCACAGCCTTAGTCTTGTTTTAGTTTGGGACTTAATGTCATGCTTAGGTTTTGGCTCCTCCCACTCCCTTCAATAGAAAGTTTTAAGTCTAATTTTAGTCTTGACCTTGTTTTTCCTTGTTGCAGATAATGGGAAAAAAGGAAGGGAGGGAGGAAGGAAATGAAAGGAAAGGAAAGGAAAGGAAAGGAAAAGAAAGGGAAGGGAAGGGAAGAAGGAAAGAAAGGAAAAAAGAAGAGAGGGAGGGAGGGAAGGAGGAAAGGAAGAAGAATAGATAGATAAGATACGAGATGAAAGAGAGATAGAGAAAGAAGGGGGAAGGGAATAAGCATTTATGTAATTCCCCCTGTATGCTAGGTACTTTGCAAATGTTTTACAAATATCTCAATTCATCCTCACAATGCTTGAGGTAGAAGCTGTTAATTAACTACATTTAAGAGATGAGGAAAATGAGGCAAACAGAGGTTAAGTGACTTGCACAGAGTCACACAATTAGTAAAGGTTTGAAGCCAGAAAAAAGAGAGAGAGAAAAAGAAAAATATGAAAGAGAAAGACAAATACATAAAGATGAAAGAGAGAGAAAGAAAGAGGGAAACATTAATTTATTGTCTCATTATCACATTAGCAACATGGATTTTTGAACAGAGGAGCAGGATTAGGGTCAGGAACATCTGAGTTCAAGTCTTGCCTATGACATATACCAGTTGTGTAACTCTTGAAGTTACTTAACTTCTCAGTGCCCCAAGTACTCTAAGACCTTACTTTACAAATGAGTTGCTGAATTGCATTGATGGAAAGTATTTGCACTCCCAAAAGTTTCTCATATTTATGAAATCATGAGTCCAGACAAGAACAAATGACATGAATGAATAGGAATTACTCTATTGGTTAGTTCTAGTTATATAACCGGACATAGAAGAAGTTCTGATGGAAGAGAGGGAAGAGTCAGAAATGTTCTAGAACATGGAGCATTGCTGGCCATGGTAAAGATGAGTAAGGCACCTTAGCAGTGAACTCTCACTGAGTTCACTGAACACTTGAGAAGCTATATTACATGAGAGAACAGAATGCTGGGGAAAAGGACATTGAAACATCCTGGAGAACATGAGCAATACTGATTTATTCTTAACTAGCTCCTGAGGAATAATCACTCTGTGTGACCTGTCAGGAAAAAGGACATGTTCATGATGCTGTTACCCTTGCCCAGTGAAAGAGAATGAAAAAGGAGAAGCTTTTTTGTGGTGCAGTCAGATTTTTCTCTTTCAGAATCCTGTTGTATATTTGTTTTCATAAATGTATCCTATTTCCATTCTTCCATCTATTAGAGCAAAATTTGAAAAGATTTCAGAAACCTAAAAGAAATGCTTATGGAAATAAAGTAGTTTGTAGAAATCTATAAAGTTAAAAAATTAGTTTCTCAATGTCATTAGAATTTGCATAAAGGTGGATACAAACAAAGGACAAAAGCTATCAGCTCCCTAAATTTAAGCATGATTCTAACGATGCTACCAAATAAGAATCCACATAATCTTTTGCCATCAGAATGAGTTGGTTTGGTTTGTATGTTACAACATATGAGATTAAGTTTACTTGACAGTACTTCTCCTTTATGGTGTACAAATTAAATTAGGTTAAAGGATGGGTCAGAGGGAATGAATGACATTCAAGATTGATACTGGTACTGTGATACCTTTAACCAGAAAGTGGCTTGTTCAAGTCCACCTTGGGTCATTGTTAATTAGGAACTGTTATTACTGATGTCTGTGTAGTGGTCTATGGGGAAATGAATGGTTGGGGCTTCTATGAGGTTTTGCTGAACAACTGACCATTCCATTCTGTGTCAAAACTTCATTGCCTGTTATTTCAGAATTCTGAGCATGATGATGGTGAATTTAGCAAGGGATAGAGCCCAAATGAACAGTGGCCTCTGATGTTCCTTCTTCTACATTATGCATTTTACACACAGAGAGAGAGACAGAGATGAGAGAGAGAGGAGAGAGAGAGAGAGAGAGAACCCATTTTATAGTTTGCTTCTATGGAAATGGGTGTTTGGGGATAAGGCTAATATAAGGCTAGATTTCTTTATCCGGGTTTGAGGAGATGTTTTTATATACATGTTTTCTGGAGAGATATTTTTATAACCTTTACAGAACCCTGAGGACTATAAGTTTAGGTTAATATAAGAAATTGAAATGACCTTCATTAAATAGATCATTTAACCTTGCAAATATATATTTTATATAGTCTGTATTTCTTATATATAAGTTTTTTTTTAAAGTTACTGACCTTAACATGATAAAAGGCTTAATTATAGGTACTAGTAAAATGTGTGATAGATGTGTTGGCATATCCTAGGATAAATGTTATCTTTGATTTTTCCCCTGAATGAATGCTCAGTGAGAACATGCTCTGTGCATGCCTCTGATATAATAAATACCAAGGTATTCAGATCATTTTTTTTGTTAATTAAGAATGGGAGACAGAATGGATATCTGTCATTTGGTAAATGGCAAAACACAGTATATAGATAGATAGATAGATAGATAGATAGATAGATAGATAGAGATAAAAATAGAATGATATAGATATATCAATATATATGTATACGTATGTATGTATGTGTAATATACCAAAGTAATTTATATGTATATGTAACATCCAAATTAATAGAAAATTCTTGTGCCTTAAGAAATAATGAATTTGAGAAACTTAGAGAAAAACTAGAAGATTTGGGTGAACCGATATAGTGTGGAATAGGTAGAATTTGATCCACAAGGACTGTGATAGTACCCATGAAAATAACTATAACAGGCAGGGTATAAAAGGAACATAAAGCACTGAATAACTGAAAAATTAGCAATAGTATCAGACATAAGATGTGAAAGGCACGTCTCCTGTCTCTGGAAAGACAAGAGGCTAATGACAAAATGTTTGATATTCTGTTAGGCATAATCTCTGTCACAAGTCATTTCTATGTTATTACAAGGAAGAGTTAGATTTTGAGCCAGGGGAGGGAATCACAAAATCACATATTTAGAGGTAGAAAGAATCTGGAAATCAAGTCCAACTCTCTCATTTGTTTTTTGTTTTTTTAAATAAAGAGCCTGAGGCTGACAAAGGCTAAGTGACTTGCTTAGGCTCACACAACTAGTAAATACCTGGAACAGGATTTGAACTGAGATCTTTCTGATACCAAGTTCAATGCTTTATTGATTGTGTCACTAACTGCTGATAGAATATGTATATACATGTACACATATATGTATTTGATTATATATATATATATATAATAAACAGAAGTAAAAATGATATTAAAGCAATAACATCTATGTTTATTTTTTTTAATTCATGTTTTAATCTAGTTGGCAGAAGCAAGTTTCAACATGTGGCACTCACTGTGCAATATAATATACTATGTTATAAATGCTGCTTTTGTCAAAAGTAGATATTTTATTATAAGATACAGCTACTAATTCATCGTATAATGAAATGACTCCCAGTCCCAATTTTTATAGAGGAGTGGGGGATATCTTAGACCTTTGATTTTAATCTCTATTGAAAATTCTCAGTGTTAAAACTTTCTTCATTAGTGTATCTAGGCAATTTCTTTTTCAATTTTCCATTTCAAAGATTTATCTCAGACACTGAGAGATTAAGAAATTTACCAACAGTTATTCATCTAGTACATATCAGAGGCAAATGAACCCATATTTTGTGAGGTCCACAGATGGCTCTGCCTCCATCCACTCCTACATTCCCATATTGATTTCCATTTAATATCAGATATCTTGTGTTTTATTGATATCCTTGGTAAAATGTGTAAGAGATACTGGCCCTCCTGGTAGAAATGAGTTTCCATAAAGCAATGAATAACAAAATATTTTGAAAGGACTTTTGAGAGATCAAAACATTTTCTGAAGCAAATCTATTTGGTTTTTGTTATAAACAATAACAGCTAGAAAAGTAATAATTTTATTCTTTGGAATACAGAAGAGGAGTTTTAAATGTAGTCAAGACTAACAAGAATTATTACTGTAGTTTTAGAGGGGAAAATAGCTTCAGAGCCAATATCATTTTCAAAATTTAGAAATAAAAATTTAAAAAAACCCTTTGGAGTCCTACCTAAAAGACTAATGGAAGAAAAGAATTTCACATAGAAATCCATCGCTCTATTCAGTGACACCCAGTGACGGAAATAATAATCGTGTCCATGTTAAATCAGACCCTTCATTACTTTTTAATGAGGTCTGTCTGATTCTGCAGTATTTTTGGACCAGGAAATGAGAGAGATATTTTATTAAATGAAACTGGGTCTGGATAAGGGTACCAATGTAGAAGTATGTGTATTACACATGTATTATAAAAATCATAAATGAGAATGATACTATACAAAATAATAAAGTATTTCAAATAAAATCATATTTCTTAAGGTACCATTATTGATTATGTAGATGGTTAAAATCTCATGGTGCTACATTGGACATAGGCAGGAAACCAGAAAGGAGGGTGGGTATGCTTGAATCTCCCAATTCATTGTTATGTCATGGAGCCTGTACCTATACATACAGAGTAATATGATTCCTGTTTGAATCCAACGAAAATAGTGGGTTTTTTTCATGTTAAATTCTTGAAAATGTTGGTAGAATTCAGGTGTCTTTTCCCAAACCGTCAAAATCATCACCTGTTTATGAAGTATTTGTATTTAGTACATCAAGGAGAAATATTCTTTTTTCTCCAAGTTGCAAGAATAAATTTGATTCCATTTTGGTTTTGTTATTTTTATAACATTGTTGCTGTTCAATCATATTCAGTCATGTCTGACTTTTCATGAGCCCAACTGGAGTTTTCTTGGCTAAGATATTGGAGCAGTTTGCCATTTTCTTCTTCGGGTCATTTTATGGATGAGGAAACTAAGGCAAGTGGGGTTAAGTGACTTGCCCTGAGATTACCTAGCTAGTAAGTATCTGAGGCCAGACTTGAACTCAGAAAATGAATCTTCCTGACTCCAGGCCAGGCAGTCTATCCACTGTGCCACCTAGCTGCCAATTTCTGTACCATACCACATCCTGAATGGTGCTTTACCATAAAGATTCTCTAAGGGGAAGACTTGTTATTAGATATCATCTAAATCAGTCATTTTTTAGTCTTATTTGGATTCCTCCCTGCTGTTCTCTTATTGAATAATTTTTTTTTTTATAATCAGTCAGAGAACCTGTGTGGTCAACCTTGTACTTTTTATAAGATAGATCAGAGAGCTATAAAACATGTTCCAATCTGTGTAACCACTTAACCAGAGAAATATACTCACCTCTATGCATTAATTGTTTTTGAGGAAGCTTATTCCCAGTTTCAAATATTTGTTGATTCGCTCTGCTATAGTGAGCTTGAGTCAAGAGACTTGGGGAGAATCCAAGAGATTATTTAAAAGAAGGCAGGGAACCAAAAACTTTCAAAGATATAGCATTTTTCACTGTGGAAAACTGGACAGAATGGGGGACTTGGAGTGGGGAAGGCCTGGGTTCAGATCCCACTTTGCACAGTTATTAGTCACATAGGCCAAGCTGGGTGGTAAACCACTAGCCTTGGAGTCAGGTGGATTTGAGTTCAAATTTAGCCTCAGATACTTACTAGTTGTGTGACCCTGGGCAAGTCACTTAACTCTGTTTGTCTCAACTTTCTCTTCTGTAAAATGAACTAGAAAAGGAAATAGCAAACAACTCCTGTGTCTTTGCCAACAAAACTCATAATGGGGCCATGGAGAGTCGGATACAACTAACCAAATAAACAAAAACAACTATACCCAGGATATTTCCATTTTATGTCAACTATGAGAAACTTAAGGACTGGATATGACTGGGTCTTACTAGAAAGTGAGAGGAAAATATCACTAAGCTTACTCTTCTTCTACAATCACCCTCACATTTGGGTTCCAACTGCTTATGGGCTATTCTGGGTAAAGGGAACATTTTTAATATTGATGAGCATAAAATGTGATTCACCTTAAAAATGGGGGGACTTCTAAAAAATTAACTTCTCTCTTCACAGCTTGGGAGCTCTACAAAAATAGGAACCATAAATCTAGCAATGTCCTCTTTTCTTACTAAATGAAAATAAGGAAAAATAATGGTCAAATCTTGCTCTCTTCAGGATTACAACCTTCTCTCTTCTTTTCTTGTATCAAGATTCTTTTAGAGTAGGCCCAGAGCTGAAATCCACCTCAACAAAAAATCCTCCCAGCATCATCCTTTGGGTCTTATTTTATTTCATGTCAGAGAAGTATCCTAATTCTATTGGATTCTTCTATAGTTGCTCACTGATCTCAGCTTTACATGTGACTATTTTAGCCATATGAGGCATAGTTGTAAAAGACATCACTTGCTGTCTTCCTCACATTTTGATTTTCTCTTCCCTCCCTGACACCACTGCCCTCCTTTTTGATATAGTCTTTAGGTCTAGAAGTGGAGGGATGGTTCTTTTTTTTTTAGGTAAGATTATGAAATGTAAAGCTATAAATTCTCAGTGAGCCATCTAATCTCCTATAGATGTATAAATAGGTAGATAGAATTTTTTTCTGGCTGGCATGTAAAAAACCCTACAGTGAGATAACATGGGGTGCCCCTACAAACCAAATTACAACTAGCTGATCTAATTTTGGACTTCTGGGCAGAGATACAACTGCACTATCTTGTAATCATCATCTCTGTATACCTTTCAGGAGGACCCACTGAGTAACAGAGGATTCTTTGTTTGAACAGTTGTCCCTCATCTGGATTTGTCATTTTGTGTCCCCTCAGCATGTGTGCACCATTATCAGAAGGCACTAGCTATGTGGTCCCCCATAAGAAGACAGCCTGCCTTCCATTGGTGTAGTACCTCTTGTCTTCTCTGTGATTCTCCACCTCTTTCTGTCTGTCTCCCCCATTGTTTTCTTCAAAGTTCCATACTGACAGAGAACTGTACGTGCTTCAATGTTAGTAACCCAAGAAGAAATTCCATTTTATCCCATTTTGTGAAGCCAGGATTGAATGGTTAAAGGGTTATCCCTGATGTTGGCAGCTAGAATCCACTGTTAGGTTTTATTAAATTATCAGCTGGTCCCTAGGCCACCATTGTTTTGGTTTTCCAAGTCATTTCTTAAGCATTAGAAATGTTGGGAAAATAAGGTAAAGGGATAGAGGTAAAATGGTTGGTTTTCTTATGACAGAAACAACTCCTTATCTTCTTCTTTTATGTTACATTGTTAAAGCCAATTTGTGGTATCTGGGTATAAATAGAAAACATCATCAAAGGAAACGAATAAAACAGTTCTTTTGAAGCCAAAATCTATGTATGTATCCCCAGGCCATGGCCATATTTTCTGGGAATGATGGTGGTATTACCACCAGGGACTTCCTTTTACAAACAACAGTCATGACTGATAAAGTCAAACACAACATGAAATATAAATTTGGAAAGTTTGAGTTTAATGGTAGGGGTTTCCCTCAGATAGAGGTTGTACCAATTCATTCCTAGGACTTCCTCTTCCTGAAGACACTGTCATGTTTGTGAGTCATCTGCTTAGAGATGCTAGTTAAATTCATAGGAGCTGGTGAGGTTACCAAGAGATAGAATAGAAAGGGAGAAGAGTATTTAAGGGACAATTTTAGGGAACACCCACAGTTAGGAGGTATAATCTCCAGTAATGCAGATTGAGAAGGAGCTGTCATACATATATTTATTCTTTGGTCTTTTTATTCATTTGTCCATATGTTCATTTTTTGTATGTATTTAGTATTTAATTTTCCTCAGTGACATGTAAACAACAATTTTTAACATTTGTTTCTAAAATTTAAAGTTCCAGATTCTCTCTCTTCCTCCATCCTCACCCCCTCCCCATTGAGAAGGCAAGCAATTTCATATGGGTTTATAGGTGTAGTCATGCAAAACATATCTATAACAGACATATTGTGAAAGAAAGCAGATTTTTTAAAAAAACAGGAAAAATAAAGAAAGTGAAAAAAATGCAGCAGGTAGAAGCTAATGACTTTATGAGAAACCAAGAAATTACAAAACACATCCAAAAGAATGAAAAAATAGAAGGTAATGTGAAATATCTCATTGGAAAAACAACTAACCGGGAAAATAGGTCCAGGAGAGACAATTTAAAAGTTATGGGACTACTTGAAAGCCACGATCAAAAAAGAGCCTAGACATCATCTTTCATGAAATTATTAAGAAAAACTGCCCTGATATTCTAGAACCAGAGGGCAAAATAAATATTGAAAGAATCCATCAATCACCTCCTGAAAGAGATCCAAAAGAGAGAAATTCATAGGAATATTATAGTCAAATTCTAGCATTCCCAGGTCAAGAAGAAGATATTGCAAGCAGTTGGAAAGAAATGATTTGAGTATTATGGAAATACAATGAGGATAACACAAGATCTAGCAGCTTCTACATTAAGTGAATGAAGGGCTTGGAGTATGATATTCTGGAAGTCAAAGGAACTAGGATTAAAACCAAGAATCACCTACTCAGGAAAACTGAGGGGAAAAAAGGTTATTCAGTGAAACAGAGGACTTTCAAGCATTCTTGATTAAAAGATCAGAGCTGAATAGAAAATTTGACTTTTAAATACAAGAATTAAGAGAAGTTTGAAAAGGTAAACAGTAAAGAGAAATAATAAGGGACTTACCTTTGAACTGTTTACATACCTACATGGAAAGATAATATTTGTAACTCTTGAAATTTTTCTCAATATTTGGGTTGTTGGAGGGATTATACACACACACACATGTACACACACGTATACACACACACACACACATACACACACACACACATATATATATATATATATATATATATAGAGAGAGAGAGAGAGAGAGAGAGAGCACAGAGTGAGTTGAATAGGAAGGTATGATATCTAAAATAAAATGAAATCACAGGGTGAGAAAGGAATATATTGGGAGGAGAAGTGGAGAAATTGAATGGGGCAGGTTATCTCTCATGAAAGAGTCAAGAAAAAGCTTTTTTTTAAATTTTTAAAATTTTTAATTTTTTTTATTTTATCCAATCTTTTATTTTATTTTATTTTATTTTTATTTTTTTAATTGTTCTACAATCACTACCATAAAATTAAGATTTTTATCCCCCCCCAACACCTACCCCCACTACCTCCCTCCCTCCTCATGACAGCATACAACTCTGTATAGGTTCTATATATACTTTCCTATTGAGTACGTTTTCACTATAGTCATGCTACTTAGTCAAACATAAATGGAAGAAATCATCTAACAAATCAAAACATAATACACAAAAACACACACATACACAAACATGATCTACTATATTCTGTGAATGACTTTCATATTTCTTTCTCTGAGTGTGGAAGGCATTTTGC
>CM053769.1:64521243-64559502 GCA_028658325.1 Potorous gilbertii
TTGCCAATCTTATAGGTGTAATGTGGTACCTCAGAGTTGTTTTGATTTGCATCTCTCTAATCAATAGTGATTTAAAGCATTTTTCATATGATTATAGATATCTTTAATTTCTTCCCGTGAAAATTGCCTGTTCATGTCCTTTGACCATTTATCAATTGGGGAAGAAAAAGCTTTTTTAGTGGAGGGAAAAAGGGGAGAGATGAGAGGCAAAAGTGAAACTTACTCTCATCACATTTGACTTAAGGAAGGAATAACATGCTCACTCATTTTGGTATGAAAATCTGTCTTACACTACAGGAAAGTAAGGGATAAGGGGATAAGTGGGATGGAGGGATGATAGAAGGGAGGGCAAATGGGAAGAGGGAGTAATTAGAAGTAAACACTTTTAGAAAGGGACAAGATCAAAAGAGAAAATAGAATAAATGAGGGGTTAGGATAGGATGGAGGGAAATATAGTTAGTCTTACACAACATGACTATTATGGAAGTCTTTTGTAAAACTACACATAGATAGCCTATATTGACTTGTTTGCCTTCTCAGTGGGGTTGGGTGGGGAGGGAGGGAGGAAGAGAAGTTGAAACTCAAAGTTTTAAGAATGAAGGTTGAAAATTTGCATGCAACCTGGAGATAAGAAATACAGGCAATGGGATATAGAAATCTATCTTGTCCTACAAGAAAAGAGAGAAGATGGGGAAAAGGGAAGAGAGGGGTATGATAGAATGAAGGATTGGGGGAAGGGGTAATCAGTATGCATGGTGTTTTGGGATGGGGGAGGGGAGAGATGTTGAGAAAATTTGGAACTCATAATTTTGTGGAAATGAATGTTGAAAACTAAAAATAAATAAAGAAACATAAAAAAGAGAGTAGCTAAGTCATTTACAGATAATCATCCTACAATGTTGTTGTTACCTTGTATCCATTGTATTTCACTTTGCATCAACCCTTGTAAGTCTTTCGAGATTTTTCTGAGAACATCCTGCTCATCATTTATTGTAGTACAATAGTATTCCCTCACAATTACATACCAAACTTTATTCAGCCATTTCCCAATTGATGTGCATCCCCTCAATTTCCAATACTTTACCTGCAGAAAAGAACTTCTATAAATATTTTTTGTACATATGGGTCCTTTTCCTTTTTGTTTTTTATCTCTTTTGGGATACAGACCTAGTAGAGGTATTGCTATGTCAAAGAGAATGTGAGACTTTATAGCCCTTTGGGCATAATTCCAAATTGCTCTATAGAATGGTTTAATCAATTCATAACTCCAACAACAGTACATTAATGTCTCATTTTCTGCATATCCCCTCCAACATTTGTCATTTACTTTTTCTGTTCTATTATTTAATCCAATAGATATGAGGTAGTACTTCAGAATTGTTTTAAGTTGCATTTCTCCAATTAATAGTGAGTTATAATATTTTTTTCATATGGCTATAGATAGCTTTAATTACTTTATCTGAAAACTAATTATATCTTTTGATCAGTTATCAGTTGGGGAATGACTTATTTTTTATAAATTTGACACAATTCTCTACATGTTAGTGAAGAGACCTTTATCAGAGAAGCATGCTTCAAAAACTTTTTTCACGATTACTATTGCTGACTATATTTTCCTCCATCCTATTCTCCATACCCACTTTTATTTTATTCTGTCTTCTTTCACCCTGTCCCTCCTCAAAATGTTTTGCTTCTGATTACCCCTTCCTCCATTCTGTCTTCCACTCAGCCCCGTTCTATTATTCCTTTCTCCTTCTATTTCTCTGGTGGGTAAGATAATTTTCTATACCCTGTTGCCTGTATATCTTGTCAATTTTTAACGTTTGTTTTCATAATTCTAAGTTCCAAATTTCATCCTCCCTCCCTCCCTACCCAAGGCAAGCAATTCGATACAGATTATACATGTGTAGTCATGAAATAATGCAATAATAGTCATAAAGTTTTCTTTCATCTTGTCCATCCTCAAAAGTGTGTCCTTCTGATTACCCCTCCCTGAATCTCTCCTCCCTTCTATCCCCTCCACCCCCATCCCACCAGCTTCTTATCCCCTTTCCCTCTAATTTCCTGTAAAGTAAGATAGATTTTCATACTCAATTTAGTGTGTATGTTATTCTCTCCTTAAGCCAATGTCTATGAAAGTAAGATTCACTTTCTCCCTCTTATTTCCCTCCTCTTGCCCACCACTATAAAAGCTTTTTCTTGCCTCTTTTATGTAAGATAATTTTGTCTATATATTCATTAAGAAAGAATTCTTCCATTAGTGGAAATTTCTTATGAATAGGCCTGTCTTTGATTTTTTTCTCTTTCTGTATTGTTTTGGGGAAGGATCTTTGTATCCCCAGCTCCTAGAATAGTGCCTCTATACAGTGGTAATAACAGCTCACATATATATGGCCCTTTATGTTTTTCATAGCCATTTACATATATTATCTCACTTGCTCTCCACAACAACAACACGTACATATTATCATATCCATTTTACACTTGCGGAAACCTAAACTTAGAGAGGTTAAATTACTTGTCTTTGGTCTCACAGTTGGTATTTATCCAAGAAAAGTTTAGAATTCAAGCCTCCCTGATTCCTGTACGGGGTGTTTTATGTATTTTATCCCTTCATTCCAAGTGTCAAGCACCTGCTGGTGAGGCAGGCATAGTCTTAGGCTTTGGCAACAGAAAGATAAAAATGAACGAAGCCCTTCCCTCAAGGAACTTATATTCTACTTGTTGAAAACTCATTGAACTAACTTTAATTACTGTCTCTTTTATGTAAATAAACCCGAAGACAGAACTATTGGTGGCTTAAAGGAAGCATTGTTCTAAAATGAGAAACTCATAACAATAGGTCATAATTTATAAATATCATAGATATTTAGATAGATAAAGCTAATATTAGTAGTTAGATATATTAATTTATCGCAATAAACTTTTGAGAGGTTGCTTGGTAGAATAGAGTTAGTCTTAGAGTCAGGATGATAAGTGTTCAAATTCTGCCACTGACCAATGCCCCTTCTGTGACTGTGGGTAAATCCTTTAATCTTTCAGTACCCCAGACATTTCCCTAGGAAGATAAATTCTAGAGCACAAACTCATTCAATCTGGTGGACCAATTTTCTCCAATGGGTGTTCCCTAAACCAAAGAAATCATCAGCCTTGACAAAAAGCAAATCCTATCAGGTGGGCAGGATATGAGATGCACATTCTCATGTTTGCTAGATGGGAATACTGAGGTCTACATAGTCAAAGAGACTTAATTTTAGAAAGGACCAGGGCAGGGAATCAAACACAGCATTTCTGACTACCAGCGTTCTTTCTATTAGACTGCATAGCCCATTTGTAGCCATGTCTTGGGACTTTTCATCCCAATGCATTTATTTTTGTTCCTAACCTCCACCCTTGAGATTTTCTTGTTTCTTCATTTCTTGAAAACTTAGCATTAGCATTCCCTCAATGATTTCCTGCAAAAGGTTTAATCTTCTAGCAATTATGGATATGAGAGTTTCATTATATGTCCTGGATGATAAATATTGAAGAAGCCTCATAGCTGTCTTGATCACTCTTCATCCATGCATGCAGAATGGTGCAGAGGATACTCTGCAAGCTTTTGCCTGTGTCATGCCACACACATCTGCAGCCGACAGTACCACACAAGGGCAGAAGAAATGTAGCTGGTCGGCAGAGGCTGATGGTTCTCTTGTCCTGGAAGCAGCTGAATATACCAGGGCTCAGGAAGTGCAGACTTTCTGCCTTATTGTTACTTTGGAGGTGTTGGTTCCCATGCATTCTTAGCTCTGAATACATGAAGGATTGTGTGTGTGTGTGTGTGTGTGTGTGCGTGTGTGTGTGCGCGCGTGTGTGTACGCACTTAAGTCTGCATCCATGTATATATCCATATTCCAGTACTTCAAATGTGTGTGTATCTATATATAAATGTATATGTGTATATATTTACATATATACACATATACATTTATATATACACACATATATTTATATAGATACACATATATTTATATAGATACACATATTTATATATACACATATATATTTATATATACACATATATTTATACATATACACATATATATTTATACATATATATAAATTTCTTTTAAATTAATTTCAGTTTTGTGTGTATATGTGTTTCCAGTAGGGACAGCTGCCCTGCTCTACAAGCTAAGAAGATAAATCTCCAATTTGATTTTGTTCTATTGCTCATTGTCTCAAGTTATTGGGGGAAAACATTTATACATATCCCCCTAAAAGGTTCACCTTACAGCATAATTCATGATCCTTCTTCTATCTCGCTTACTTCTCTGTCTCTGCCTTTGGTTGATTTATCAACCTCTTTCCACCTCTTAAAGGTGGGTGTCCACCAATGTATTTCCTCTTCTTCCTCTGCATTCTTTCACTTGGGAGTTTCATTCATTCCCATGGCTTCAGTGATTACCACCATGCAGACTCATATATCTTTGTTTCCACTTACAGTTTCTCTCCAGAGCTGCAGTCCTCCTTTTCTAACTGCTATATATCTTCACCTGAATTTCCCATAGAGACCTCCAATCCAACATAACTGAATTCATAATTTTCTCACTTTTCTCTTTCTATTAATTATACCACTATCCTCCCAGTGATCCAGATACATAACCTTGAAGTCATCTGTGAGTCTTCTCTTTCTCTCCTGTCATATATCATGTCCTTGCTACCATCATGGTTTTTCTCATATCCAAGCTTCTTGTGTTAAATTCTACTGAACCCCCTAGCTTAGGACTTATCCTTTTTTTTGCCTAGACTCTTACAGCTGCTCTTTCTGACTCCATTCCACCTCATTTCTAATCTTTGCTCTGCTTCTCTCAGCACATTATTATGACAATGACATTACTGTACTCAAAAAACTTTAGCAGTTCCCCATTGCCTACAGAGTAAAATATAAAGCTCTTTTCTGAACCTGGAAAAAGAAGGTAACATGGTATAGTGGGAAAAGTGTATGGTATAGAATCAGAAGAGACATGTTCACATTCCAACACAAATACTAGCTATGTTATCCTCAGAGAATCATTTATTTCTCTGACCTTCAGGGTCCTAATTTATAAAAGAGAGTACCAGTTCTTATAGCAGCTCACTTACAGGGTTGTCAGCCTCAAATGAGATAATATAGACAGAAAGTACTTTTAAAACTTCAAAGCCTGAGAAGTATCTACTTATGTTGCTCCATAATCATTAACATCATCTATTATGAAAAATAATATTTTATTACCTAAACTGCTTTTCCTCTTCTCTTCTTGTTCTGCTCACTGACTGTGCTTTGGTTCATGTGTTTCCCACCCCCTGAAGGAATTTTTCCATCTTCATCCCTTATCCCTCCATAGCCACTGGGTCTATTTCAGATGCCACCTTCTCCATGAAATCTGCCTTGACACGGGAATAATCTTTCCTTCCCTTGAAATTCTATAACTTTTATTAGCTGTGTCATTTATCAATCAATCAAGTGTTTATTAAGCATGTGGCAGGCACTGGGCACACAAGTACAAAGAAAGAAACAATCCTTTCTTATTGTGAACTTAAATATTTGTCTTCTAGATGGCACAGTAGATAGAGATCCGGGCTTGCAATCAAGAATGCCTGATTTTGAGGACTGCTTCCCACTCTTACTAGCTGTGGAGCTCTGGGCAAGTCGCTTTTTCTCTCGCTTAGTTTCTCCATTTGTAAAATGGAGATATGAATAGCACCTATTTCATGATGTTCTTGTGAGGATCAAGTGAGGTGATTTTATGTATATACATAAACATGCATATATGTGTATGTGTATATATAAGTGTATGTATGTGTGTGTGTAAACACACACAAACAGATAACACATTGGAATCCTTAAAATGCTATGAAACTGTTAGCTTATTATTTTCCAGCATTTATCATATACTCCTTTGTAACTCTTTGTGAATTTGAGTATTTCCTATCTCTCCCAACGAGATTGTAAGGTCCTAGAAGGCAAAGGGGAAAAGACTATACCTTGTGATTTTTTTTAATGCCATACAGTGCTCAAGATAATACTTTGGAGATAGTGATGGATATTACAGTGAAGACTTCAAACGTTGTACTTTTTCTGAGTTAGGGAAGCTTTATCAGAAATAAAGAAGAACCTAGATATGATGCAAATGCAGTTGGCAAGATAATGAAAACCTTAGAGAATATTTAGCAGGAATTCCCAAGGTGGGGTGAAATACTACTTTCTTAGCTAAGGATCTTGTCTCTTACTTTGCTATGAAAATTGAAGCCGTATGGCACCATCTCCCTCTTCTTCCATTGTATTAATCACAAAACCTCTTGACATCATCACCCACTTATCTTCTCTTCTCCTTTAGACTTTCTTTTTTCCAAGCTCAACCCTTATACAGTTGCGCTTCCTCTCATCTCCTTCTATGTTTTTCAACATATTGTATCCTCGAACACATATTCTCCCTTTTTCTCCTCTGCTATCCTCCCCTTTCCTCCTCTCTCATCTCCTCTTCTCTTTTCTCCTCTCCTCCTCAGTTACCTTCTCTCTACTCGTACAGTTATCACTTCAATTCAAGCTGTCATCAGCTCATCAAATTGGCACTGGCCTTTAAATTGTTCACCCTTCCTCGAGTAACTTCTCATTCCAGTCCATGACATATTGCTGCCAAAGTAATTTCCCTTAAACAAAGATTTGATCATGTAACACCCATATTTAGTCAACCTCAGTGGGTTTTTATTGCCTAAAGGATAAAATATAATCCTCTCTTTTTAGCTTTAAAAGTCCGACAGAACCTGTCTACATCCTATCCTCATGAAATCTTCTCACCCATGTTTCCAGGACCTCAGATATTTTTTTCTTGGACCTATAGCCCTTCATGATCCAACCAGAGGGACTTTTTAAAGTTTCCTCAAAACACTTCCTATCCCATTTCAGTGCCATTGCATTGGGTGTCCTCCATCCCTAAAATACATTTCTTCCTTCCAAATAGAGTCCTTCTCTTCCTTCAAGATGCAGCTCAATAACTCTTTTCTGCATGGTCATTCCTGATTCTCCTAAATGCCAGTGCTAATAACACTAATAAACTACTCCTACTACCATTTATACAATGCTTACTACCTGCAAGGTACTGTGCCAAATATTTTGCAATTATTGTCTCATTTGGTCATTCCAATGGCTCTGGAAGTTAGTTGCCATCATTATCACAATTTTACAGGTAAGGAAAACAAAGGCAAATTGAGATTAAGTGACTTTTCCAAAGTTACAGAGCCAGTAAGTGTCTGAGGTGTGATATGAGCTCATGTCTTCCCAACTCCTGCTACTTTGTGTATATATATATTTCATTTATATCTAAGCAATATTATATAATACTTTATATATACTTATCATCCCTTATTAGCTCTTTGTAAGAATCGTTTTATTTTTTTACTTACATCCCAGCAGCTAGTGTAGTGCCCACCACAGAGTAGTTGCTTAATAAATTAATTGTTGATTCATTTATGTACAAAGTAGATGCCTCTCTCCTGTTACTCCACGTGCCTGTCATTCCGGTGCCTCTTACTCTTAAGTTTCTCGACGTTTCCTTGGTGTCCATCATTGTCATCTCATAATACCCATTTATCTATCTATCTATCTATTCTGCAAAATTATTTTACTTTATGATTCCAAGGATGAGCAAAAGAAGAATATTATCGTTTTTTTCTGTACAGTTTCGATGGTGAAATTCTTGGCCCAGTTTCAGTTCACATCCCTGCATTTGCACCTATTTCTGTCATGTACTTACACCTTTCCATTTCCCCCATCTGATCTTTTCTTCTCCTCATAGTCTGTACACTCTTTGCATCAACTCTATCTGTATGGTGACTCTCCCATTATTATGTTAGTTCCTTGAAGGCAGAGACAGTCCTTATTTGTTCTTCCCATTTCTAGCACTTACAGCGCCCAACATCTAGTAAGCTTCTCAATTGATTGAAATGACTTTCAAACACCTCATGGACTGATCTTGACCTGACTTGTATCCCATTTCAGACTCTTCCCTAATGGTAAAAAGAAAATATACTTCATGTCTCTGGTAATGCATCAGGATTATGAATTCTCTGCACCAAACCCTGGAAAATATCATGGGAAGATATTCCTTTTCCTTTACAGTTCTGGCAAATAGACATCTTTGTTCTGCCACTCCAGAAAGATTGTTGGATTTGAAGTCAGAGAACTTAAGTTAGAACCTTGGTTCATTTGTTTGCTAGATGGGAGATCTTGGGCAGATGACAACCTCAGTGGGTCTTAGGTTCTTGCTTTTTTTTTCATATCAAGAATGAAGGGGCTGAACTACATTTCCTCAAGTTCTAAATCTTTGTCTCTCTTAAATTATAACAAGAGGGTTGGTGGATGTGACGAGGGAGAGGAGAACTATTACATTTAATAAAGGTTTATTGAATTGTTCAAATTTTTGAATCATTGTCTCCTGGGCAGTCTTTTTACAACCCAGTGGTACCTATTGTAAAGTGGAACAAAGAAGTGAATTACCTCTTCCTCTTCTATTTTTTTTCTTCTCTTGAGAGTTAGTATGATTAGAATTTACCTACCTGTAGCTATGTTGTAATAATTTTTACACCCCTCCCCCTAATTTTTTTTCTAAGATAGGTTAAAGCTTCTAAAGCTTTCCCAAGTCACCTACCACAGTGTTCCACAATGTCAGATATTAAGTCTGCTCCATTCTCTGTATTTAGAAACATGTCCTGAAATGGGATGAGAATTAAGCAATTCAGTAAACATTCTTAAACATATGTTGGTAAGTGACAATATGGTGTGATGGATAGAGAACCAGACTCTAATTTGGGATAACCTGGTTTTAAGATCTGCCTCTGACTAAGTGACCTAGGGCAAGTCACTTAACTTCTTCTAGTTTCCCCAAGGGAATTCTATAAGATCATAAGTTGAACAATTTGTCTATCTTCACTGGTAAAGGAAATGTGCTTATTAGGAAGTTCCCTATACTAATGAAATAGTATCAACCGACCCTGCCTCCTCCACCAAAAAAAAAAGTTTGATCTCAAAAAAATCAAATGTACCTTATTAGAATACATTTCCATTGACAATAGGAGTGACCTTAGAAAGATGTTGAACTTGAAAAGGTCAAGCAGCTGAGTTGCTTAGAGATGACTTCTCTAAAGGAGTGATAATATGGTACATTGAAAAAAGTGGACTCAGAAGACCTGAATTCAAATCCTGTATATCTCACCTTGAACAATTCTTTTTACCTCATTAGGCCTAAGTTTTCTTATCTGTGAAATGAGGAGGTTGAATGAGAGGCCCTCTAATATCCCTTCTAAATCTATATCTAGGGATTTAACTTTATATTTAAATGGACTGTCATGTTTACCTGCTTCCTCTTTTTCAGGTCTGAGGGTTCCTCATCCATGGAGTTACTTCTTTGCCTACTGATGCTGTAACATAAATAATTAATAATAATTTTATGAGGTGATCATATTTTTTTGGACCATCTATCAGTCCCCTAGTGCCTTGAGGGGAGCAAATCATTGTAACTGAACTTTAGGAGGGGAAACCTGAAACAATATGGTTTGAAGTGAAAAAGTCAGAGATGGGTTTCTTCCGCTTAAACTAGCTTGGCCTTCTGGTCTCAATATTTGTTCTTGTATGTCTTATATAAAAGGACTCTTGCCATTTACTATGACATTTCACTATCTGAAAATGGGAAACAAACAGTATTTATTGAGTCTAAGAGGCAATTGAGTAAATTATATGTAGGGGAGGGGGTAGATGGGGTTTCAATCAGTATCCTAAAATTTCTTCCTTTGAAGTCAAATCAATTTTTACTCCTAATCTTTGAGCATGAGGAGTAGACCAATAACTTCTGAGTGAAATAAAGATTTCTTAGACTGTCAAGATTTATCTTATCAGGTTGAAGAGGTGGGATTCATGTTAGCGGCTGGCAATTTTTAAAATCCATTCGCCTGAGGAAGTGTGAAAACAGCCTGCAGAAAAAGGCTCTGAGTGAGCATTCTATACAGTTTGTGTTTGCTCCTTTTTTTCTTTCCTTTTCTCATGTTTGACGTTTTGCTAGGACCAACCTTAAAATGTTTCCAACCCAGCGGGAACAGAAAGCAGCTTCTTTGAGGAAGTTTCCTGAGGTGCTAAATGCAAAGGTTGCTTCTACAAGGGCAAAACAGAGGGTATTATTTGCCAGAACTCCAAAAGAAACTGAGTCTCTTCATGGTATCGCTGACTATTCTTGCATATATCTGCAACGTGGTGTCTTGATAAGCCAAATTTCTTCATATGTGTATGTGAAAAACAGAGATAATCTCTATTTATATTTATGTACATATGTACAATACATGAATATTATATATGTAATTTGGGTACCTAGGTGGTGCAGTAAATAGAGTGCCAGACCTGGAGTCAGGAAGTCTGGCCTCAGACACTAGCTGTGTGACCCTAGGCAAGTCACCGTGGTTTGCCTCCATTTTCTCATAAAATGGGAAGGAGAAGGAAAAGAAGGAAATGGCAAACCACTTCAGTATCTTTGCCAGGAAAAACCCAAATGGGATCACAAAGAGTTGGATACAAATGGAAAATTAAAAAAACTCTCTCTCTCTCTCTCTCTCTCTCTCTCTCTCTCTCTCTCTCTCTCTCTCTCTCTCTGTCTCTCAGAGAGAGAGAGAGTCATACACACATATATCATGGATGAAAAGTCTTAAACTTACCATGAATTATTTCTTCATGCAATAACAACAAAAATTTAGGGTAGAAAGGTGTTTAACAGATGTTTTTCTCCAAATCTCATTTATTTTGGGCTTTGCATATAATGCTATGGTGATTTTTCTAAGAGTAAGACAAAAACTGGAAAAAATGGGTTTCTGGGCCATCTTTAGACAGATTATCCTCCTAGGAAGTGGAAACAGATGTCAAAATCAAGGTAGTTGATATCTTGGTTCACTTGTGAGTGAGAGATAAGGAATATTTCTGTTGATTCTCATGTGACATTTAGAATTGTCAACTTAAAGAAATTTAGAGCTGGGAGGAAACTGAGAACATCTGGTCCAACCTCCTAAACATAAAGAACATGAGGCTCCAAGAGTTAAATGATTTGCTCAAGGTTATACAGCTAGTTCAGTGGTAAAGGCAGGAGTAGTACCTAGTTTTCATGACTCCAAATTCTGAGCTCTTTCCTCAACACAAACCCCTGTCTCTCTCCCCTCCCTTCTACCTTCCATCTGGCATCCCTTTCCCATTTCCTCATGTTGATTCCTGAGAAGAAGCAAAGAGAGATTTCTTAGATTTTTTTCCATAGTATGAAGAGTTAAGAGTAGTTGTATATACTGCCCACCATACCTTCCATCCTTTTCTTGCTTTGTGTATATTTTGGTATGTGTATATCTCTGCATGTTGTTATGTACAATAGAGAAAATCCCATCCTTGGGTGCAAAGGGACTCTACTTTTTTGTCTTTGAATCTCCAGCACCTGGTTGGCACATTTTGGGTCCTTAAAAATGTTTGTGCATCAGATGATTTATTGATACTGTGATGAATAGAGCAGAACCACTATAGAAGCTTCCTCTTTCTCCTTGTCTCTAAAATAAAGCCAAGGTCACTTCCTCTGAGAGCTGTCCAACACACTGAGAACATCACTGAGAGTAGTCATGGAGGGGGTCCCTGTCAGTGTTGACAAAGATGCAAAAATCCTCTTCTATATGTATTTCATCCTCTCTCAAAAGGCTTCTCAAGACACTGCTTTCCTGTCCTTCCCCCTCTGCAGAGTTTTTAATATGTCTATTTAAATGCAAATTTTGACTTTCTGTCTGTAATCATATAAAATGTTTGGCACTAAAATTTTAATCAGGAATGTAATTTTATATAGAGGCGGTAATGGAGTGGTAGGCCACACATAATAGAATGATGCAGCCCAGACTTGATTTCCGAATGAAGGAACATAGCAACCTGCCTGATTTCAGGTAAGAAACAAAACTCCTAACTCAGAACTAGAAGCTTTTTTTTTTAAGATACTTGCAGCTCACATGTTTGTGTTTTGTAAATAATTCCAATGTCTAATCGTACTCAATAAAATAAGTTAATTATGCACTCATTTATGAATTCTCCTATCTCACTCCATATCTCATGACATACCATGGTCATTTTCTAAGGAGTGGGGAGAGGGACGTCCATCTCCCTCCTAAGTCCCTCTGCAGGGTCCCTTACCAGCACCTCATTTATCATGCTCAGACAGGAGACTTTGCCACCAAAGCTACCATTGTTTGGGACAATGATTGCCAGCAGCAGATGTTTGTCATCTCCACAGCTCCCAACAGTCTCAGAGCGCCATCTGCCATGAGGAAAGGCACAGCTGCCAGCATCCCCCACACTATCCCCACCCGCTCCAGCTCCATTTGCTCCCAATTGTTGCAGAGGTTCCTGATGATTGGGTTGGTTTTGTACATGACTGTCTAGGTCAAACCTCAGCATCCCTAGACCCATAATCCTTCTGTAGTTACCCCCAAGGTATCCTCCCAATACTTTTCCCTTGGCATTTTGAAGGTGTCTCTAATCAATCTCTCCTGGAAAGGCTGGAGTTAGGGTCACCTTGTTCATGTTCTCCCAGCATGATATGATTATAGCAAATGACTACACAACACAGGGACCCAGCTGGCCCATCTGCTAGATTGTGAATGTATATGTGTATATATACATGTGTGTGCACTTGAATTCCAGAGCAAATGCTTAACTTAACAAGGATAGACCATGGTGTAAAGTGGAATTTTGATGATTATGCATTAAAACATGTTGGTTCATTGATGATTCATTCTTTGGACCAGAAAATCAACACAAGGGTGAGTCAGCAAAACAGTCTTTCTGTGTTGAAGACTGTACCTACCAATCAGGAAATCTTAATTTACTTCACAACATTGATTGATCTTTAATAAATTCAATTCAGCAAACCATTAAGCACCTGGCAGGTTCATAGCATGGAAGGCGACATGGGGAATAAATATGATCAGTTTCTTATTTCCTTCCTAAACATTTTCTCCTTATGAGAGTGTTTGGGACTCACCCAATATGTCCTATCACATGTGCTCAAGAAGGGTTTCCTGTTCCAACACAGATGAAGCTAAATGGACTTAGAAATACTTTCCAAATCCAACATTTCATGAATCTTTTTCAAGTGGAAAATAAAGTAAGCTCTTATCTTTCATGACAAAGTGTCATAGTGTTTTGTGGGGAAAAGAACATTGAATTTGGAGGGAATTTAGGTTCAAATCCTTCACTTATTACTTATGTGAATATGGTTTCTGCTCTTGCAGCCTCAGTTTCCTTGTCTCAAAAATTAGAGTTGGATTAGATCACCTCCACAATTCTTCCATCTCCAATAATCCTCTAAACTCACCTGCAGTTTCAATATGTTGCATTGAAAAATGTGCCACTTGGTCTGAGTTGTAGATGGAAAGCAAAAGCTAATGCCCAAGTTCTTCTTAGGGGGTAGCATGCTCCTTGCTCCTATAAAGCCTGCCCTCTGAGCAGGTATATTATTTCTACTTCTTGCCCTGAGCAGGGAATTTATGATTCCTTCTAGTAAATGTTGGCTCAAAATTAATGAAGTTCTTTCTTCAGCTGTCCTGTAGTTGTTGACCACTTTCTTAAATTGTGAATTCCATTTTCTTGCCCTATTTCTTAATGTTAGGTTTTTTTCTCTGTTGCCTAGTTTCTTTTACAGTCTCTGCCTCACGGTCTTGCCTCCTTTCTCCATCCTTCCTCTTCCTTCTTATACTCCCTCCCTCCTTTCCCCTCTCTTTTTCTCTTTTCCTTCCCTCCCTTCCACCTAACCTAATGTTTAGTCTCTGTGCTGGAGCCCCTACTCTATGCTAAGGCTCTTTACATGGATTTCATTGCCTAATCTCCCACACACTGCCCATCTAGTTTATATTATAGATCACAATATATTCTGAACCATGTCCTGGTCCTGCCATCAGCACCTCTTCTTCCTCCTCCATGCCCTCCTTCTTCTCCTTCTCTTTCTTCTTCTCCTTTCTGCTCCTTCTCTTCCTCTCTTCTCCTCCTTCTTCTCTTCCTCCTCCTCCTTCTCCTCTTCTTCCTTCTTCTTTTTCTTCCTTTTCCCCTACATATCTATATCCATCTAGATATCTATCCATTTATGTAGCCATCTATATCTATAGATCTCTATGTACCTATATATGTACGTGTACACACAGAGAGGGACACGATGTCTATTTCTTCCTGTCTAGACTTTGCTACAAAACACTACCAGAAGTGAAAAGGTCTTCTTTCTCCTATTCTGGTTCCACTTCTGAACTCGAACTTAGTCTTACTGTCAGGATTAGATACCCAGATTCTCCCATGTTCTCTATTTACTTTTATTATGCTGCCTGTAGTTTCATATTTAGTCCTTACATATCCTCTGCTGACTCATTACAACTCCTAACCAAGTTCTGACAAGGCCCTACATTCCCTATGTTGTTATTTGGTCATTTCAGTCATGTCCAGCTTTTTGTGACCCCACCTGGCAAAGATACTGGAGTGGTTTGCCATTTCCTTCTGCAGCTTACTTTACAGATGAGTAAACTAAGGCAAACAGGATTAAGTAACTTGCCCAAAATCACACAACTAGTGAGTATCTGAGGCCAGATTTGAACTCAGGAAGATGAGTCTTTCTGGTTCCCAGCCTAGTGTTCTATCCACTGTACCACCTAACTGCCCCAACATTTCCTATAGGTACCCAAAAGCAGATGTCTTCCTCATCTAGGAACTGGCTGTGATAGCAACAGAAATAATTGAAATGGATGCTTGATATCAGAGGTAAATCTTCTAAACCATAAATGAAATGTCCTTCTTTTTTTAAAAAAAACTGTCTATTTTTCACTTACAGCAGCATATTGCATCTGGGGTTTGTCAGATGGGTAGGGAAGCTCACTCAGCAAAATGGGATTCAGGACAATCTGTTTGATGAGCACATCTAAGAGATGAATTGTCACTGCTATGTTGAAGTCACTGAACTGAAGTTTATAAGCAAAATGGAGGTTGGGGAAGCTCTTTCCATTGAGAATATACCCATGTTTTTAGGAAAATTCAATGAAGTTATGGAGATTGGTTCTTATTCTGATCTAAAGTCTGATTTTCCTGTGGTCTCACATTTTCCATAATGGATGGCCCTGAAGTCACCCCTATTATTAATTTCTGCCATCTTTATGATGCATAATGACAAGATATCTGAATATACAATGACTTTTTGAACTTCAAGAAATAAATAATATGCTCTTTCTATTCATTTATTTGGCATTTCATAGACTCATGAGGTTACTGAATGTGTTCTTTTCACCTGTATAAGACTGAGCAACTTTTTTCTGAGACCAGATATTGCAGTTGCTTACTCTATGGATTGCCATTGCTGATTGGATTTTGGTAAAGGTGTATTCTTACAGAATTCTATCTAGTGGCATCTCTCTTGTCCTCCAGCTAAAGATTCTCACCTCATCTACTCTAACCATGATTTTTGATGTTACCCTAATTCTGCCAAGAAACGCTTACAGGAAGTGCCATACCTTATATAGGGAGACATTCATACTCAGAGTTCTCTTTGTGCATGGTCTCCCTCATAGATGGGAATGAGCCCATGACTTCACAATTAAGAATTTTTATTCTTAGTGCATAAATGTTATCTGCTTTTATGCACTGGTACCACCAGTGGCAATATTAGTGTCACATGACCCATCATAGAAACATTTGCATACTTGCTTTATAAAAGCGCATAAGCCCCCCCTAAGAAGTCATAGCTGACACTTATTAGCTCTGTGATGAAGGATGACTCAACTCAACTTCTCTGAGTTTCCTTTCCTTAACTTTAACAGAGGTTTAATGATAATTAGTAGTACTTAACTGATTGAGTTGTAAGAATTAGATGAGATAATGGAGGTGGTGTATTTTGCACACCTCAAAGGAATCCTTGAATGCCAGTAACATCTTCACCATTGTCTTCATGGGGCAGACAAGAGTTTCTGCTCAGTGAATAGTACCTTATCAGTAGGTAAGGTTATTTAAAAGATATTCCTATGAGAGAAAATTGAAATGGCCAAGGGAATGAGGATTCCCATGAACTAAAAGGAACACAAAGAACTGTAACTGATGTTTATATAATGCTTTACAGATTTTATTTGACTTGATTCTGACAGCAGCCCTATGACATGATATTTGTTTATGATCACATAGCTATTAGCTGCCAGCACCTGTTAGGAAACCAAACTTTATGACCCTTCCAATATCCAATGCTCAGACATAGAATATATGCCTGCGAAACAATGACAATATCCATATAGAATGATTTCGGCACATGCTTTGGAGAGAAAATTAACATAAGATATGATATTGCAAGGCAGATAGGTATTTATCAGTGCTGAGCGAACTGTAGGTAAAAGGGAATTGTAGGTAAATTGAAAACAGGCTGTAGAAAAGTTATTGGAATGGTCTAATAAGTAGGACAGTTGGTAATTGTGAAGAAATTGTATATTGTAACTTGTATTCAGTCAGAAGACATACAATGAATATGCTTTTTTCTGCTTTGGGATATGTAAAAATAGAGCGAAAGAGAGAGACTATGAAAAGTTGTGCAGTGAAATCTCATAATACATTGACTCTGAGCAAAGCTCTTGTTCAGAACCAGACAATAAAAGGAGGGACTGATCTATGATACCAAAAGAGAAGACTCAGTGATCCCCAGGGACTTTAAATCCAGTGTTGGAGAGCTTGGGCACTAGGTATTTCTGGGTCTCAGAATTAATGACACATGATAAAAGTGCCTAACATTTGACACCTGAAGTAAATGGGGTGCCAATAAGCTTCACCAAATTGACAACTATTACTCACTGCAACTCCTTTCTCAAAAAGATGTGTTAAGATGTATATTTGAGGCTATTTCCCCAGCCATTATTTTTAATACTTCTGGAGGGGATGGTTTTCCTAAAGGTTGCCCTAAAGGAAAGGTTTTATGGTCATCAAGATGGAGTGGATATTGAGTGATATTTAAAAAGTAGTTAAAGTGGAGGGTAAGCTCTTTAAACTTTGAACATCTGTGTTTTATCTTTGGCAGGCATCCTTGCTATTAACTCCATCCCAGAGGTCCTGAGGCATAAATGGCCCCAGAAGACTGGAAGCATAGCATTTGCTTTTTCACTTTCATATGATTGCATCCATCTTTAATCTTCCCTAAACTTCTCTGCATATACCCTCCTTTCCACCTCATTTCCTTTATTTGGATGGGATGAGAAAGACCGCCATCAATACTCCATGCCCTTGATCTAAAACAACCCAACTTGCAGGACGCATTAAATAATTACAACAATAGATTTCTAACCAATTATCAAATGTATAAATGATTGCTAAAAGGGGAGAAATATCAGTGTTTTAGCAGGATGAGTAATCTGCTGTGTTGAGACTCTAGGGGACAGTGATTGCTTACTCTCTGCAGTCCATTTACCACTGTTCTCTCCTCCTGCCCTGAAATGTTTCTGTTTCATCGCTATTCATCTCTGTTGATTGCTTTTGCTTTTCTTCTTCTAAGATGTTGCTAAATTTGCTTGTAAAGTTTTGTTTATTCATGGGAGCTCAGTTGAAGGGTGCTGGATCATTAATCTAACTATTCAAGGTTAGCCAAGGTTTGTGCTGAATTTGACTTTTATGGAACAGATTTCAAGGTTTTGCAAGAGTTGAGCACTGCCTCCTTTTTGACATTTCAGCAATGAATCCTGTTTGAAATGTGATTTGAATCCAATCATCATCTTATTTGTGGAGGGAGAGAAAAATAATATACAAATATTGCAGTCAAATTGTGTTTTTCCCTCCTTTTGTGTTCCAAAGCTGCTGGCTTTTGCTGTAGCAATGTCACTATCACTCCTATTATGCCGTCAATTTTCTCCTTATACCTTGTTTTTCTAGAAGGCTTATGTTTGTTTCCGTTAGATGAAAATATAGTTTATACAGAGCCTCTAAAGTGTACAAGGTGAAGGAATCTAGCTTATAAAGTTATTACTATCTTTATCTAATTCTCAGAAGGGATAAATAGGGAATTTTATCTCAAGTGCCGCATTGAAGTGGGACTTGATTGGCTTGGCTGCCCTTAAACCACTAAAATAATTTGCATTGTAATTTTAAAAATCTGAATAGATTTATAAATGTTATCATCCTGTAATATTCTGAGGTGCTTCTTTTTTGTTATTTTCTTTATCTTCCGTGTCCTGAATATGATATTTATGTTCTTTATGTCCATTTGTTTATTGGAATATGTGTCCTAAGGTCATACAGGTTCAAAGGATCATAGATTTGAAGCTAAAAGAAACGGCAGAAGCCATCTATGCAAGAACCCTGTGGAAGCTGAAACCCCGAGAGGGTCTCCTTTGTGCAAGGGTTGCACAGTTAATAAATGTTAGAGATAACATTTGAACTCAAGTCATCTGACTCCAGAGTCAGACCTGTCCATTGTATCATGCTTTCACATTGGCTCCAGATTCAGTGCTCCATCATCATCATCTTCATCCTCCTCTTCCTCCTCCTCATCATCATCGTTATCCTTTTATTTCAGCAGAAGAGCTGCTTTCCCTTTGGTATCTCAGTTCCAAACCTACTTTCAAACATTATTCATTTTTTGTTACATCTAACTATGAAATCTTATTTTTTCCTTAATAATATTTATTTTTTCCAATTATATGTAAAGATAACTTTCAATATTCATTTTTGTAAAATTGTGAATTCCAAATTTTTCCCCCTCCCCAAGATAGCAAACAATCTCATATAGGTTATACATGTACAATCATGTCAAACATTGTTTCTTGCTAAAAGGACTGCTATAGAGCTAGATCCTAAAACACAGTATTAAGTTGTTTAAATTTATCTATACCAGTCCTGGTTTCTCCAATTTTTCACTCTTTTCCACTTCTTTTCCACTTCTTTCAAGTATTCATTGTTTTGTTTTGGGTTTTTTTTCCCTTCTGCCAACTAAAGCCCATTCTCAGAATAGGGTATAGGGAAAAATGGGTACTCTAGTGCACTTTGAAGGAACTTGTGAACTGGTCTAATCATTCTGGAGAACAATTTGGAAGTATGCCCAAAACACTGGAAATCTATGCATGCCCTTTCATAAGTTCCTTTATACTAAGGTCTGAAAATTTAACAAAAAATATTAGAATGCCTTTTAATACAAGGATCATGCCAAGGGCTGAGGATACAAGAATGAAATAACACATAGTCTATAAAATCTAAGGGAGAAAGAATTGCATGAAGCATATAAATGATAACACAAATCAGAATTTGAGTTCTAAGTAGAGGGTAAAACCAAAGCCAATGAAAAGTCTGAAACAGGAAAGACCCTTAAGATATGTTTGGTGCAAAAATTAGGGACAGCTTCATGGAGGAGGTGCTCCCATAGTTGATCCTTGAAGTTTCCAGTGTTATCGTTCTTAGAAGCATTTACACTTTAAGAGTAGATGAAACTTGTTGTATTCATCCTCATTCTCAAAGAGGACCATGACATCACAAAAATGGTGACATGACTTGGACTTAACTTGGTTTTGAGTGAGGGAGGGCTGTGCAGGTCACCAACCTCATTTTCTCCTCCTGAGGCATCTGGATCCAGTGACCAGATATTCAATAGAATGACTGGAGATGCCCCAGGATGCAGTGGGAGACCTTGGCCTTGTAGGCTAAGACCTTTTCAGATACTCACTTAAAGTGAGGTAATGCCCATTCAGTGAATAGGCTTCTTTAAAAGATAGTCAGGGGGGTGGCCCCTTTAATAGAAAAGAAAAAAATAAATAGATATATCACTCTAGGAGGGGTAGGAGGCTCAGGATTGTTGTTTTGAAGAGAAACTGTTACTATTGACATTCACTGTAAGCCAGGAGTGTCCAAAACCAGTCATTGAGTGGAGGTTGGGCAGGTACCCTTCCCTGTTCAATCCATGGACTTAAAGTGCACAGAGTCCAAAGTTTTAGGGGAGACAAGAAAGAAAGAAGGAAGGGAAAAGAAGAGAAGGGGAGGGGAGAGAAGGGGAGGACAGCAGAGGAGAAGAGAGGAGAGGAGAGGAGAGGAAGGAAAGGAGTTTCCAGGTAAAACCTCATGATAAAATAATGTTGCTAACATGGTGGCCTGTTAGCCCCATGAACAACAAGGGAAGTTATTAATTTGATCTCACCCATATTCCCAAGTCCTATGAAATCATAGCAGATCAGTAACCTCCTCTTCTAACACATGATGCTGTTTCCAGTTTGGAACACAACTGAAAAACATATCCCAGCTACCCAGCTCTTGCTAACATATAACTAGGAACAGAGCTTCCTGGTTCTTCATGTAGACAGAGCATTCCCACAGTGACTAGCACATGGAAAGCACTATGCAAATGTTCTCTGTTATTCTCATTACTACTAGTTGTAAATAAATATGCATTAGAATATTGTCTAAGTCCTTCTGAGGTTCTTTCCATAATGGTCATCTTAAATATCACATATTCATTTTTTTACAAATCATTCCTTATGTGGCAAAATTTTGACAGGAGTAGCAGAGTTTGCCCTGGGAATACACCCAGCTCTTAAGTACTTAATAAGATGTCAGAAAGACGTGGGTTTCAATCCTGCCTCAGATACTTACCAGAAATATGACCCTAGGCAAATTATTTAATTTTTCCAAACTTCAATATGCTTCTCAGTAATGTTATAAGGATCAAATAGGATGAGGTATTGAAAATGTTGTGTAAAACTTCAATGTATTATTATTTTTAAAGCTTTAACCCTCTCTCAATGATATTCCCTATGCCTTCATAGTTGAAAACACTGAAGAATGATCACTTTGTCTTGAAAACTAGGAATTTATATGTTACAGTAGTATCTTTACATTATAGCATGTTTTATTTTGCTTGCCTACTCCAAAAAAGCAGCCACAGAGTTAATATCCCCAAATTGAAATGGAACAAAGTACTTGAGACCCATCCGGTCTCCCAATTGTTTCAATTGTTTAGTACAGTCGCACTGTACTAAAGTCACTGCTATGGCTGAGTTATTTCTGTTATCACCCGCTGTGGCTTCTATCATCCAGATTTGGATTAGCTGACATTAAGTCTGTCTTCAGTGGAAATCTCCATCGTAGACATCCAAGGACTTGATTCGAAAATAGCTTTAATGATATAAATCTTAAAAAATGAAGCCATTAGCACTAACTTGAATATTAAGGCCAACACCATGGTAAGAATTGAATGTCATCGCTCAACAGGCTGCTCTAAGGTTACAGAAAAAGAAGAACATTCTGTAACTCATGAAGACGTTGGAATGCTGTGTAAGTGTTGGCCACTTGACCCTAGTCAGTGAGCTTGTTAGAGAGATTTGCTAACAGTTATACAAGAGGATAAGCTATTTTAACAGATAAGTTTTGCAATCATTTAGACCCCAGGGAGTATTATGCATGTTAAGTCTCCTTACTTTCGTACTGGCTTTTCTTCCCTGATCTCCTCTCATCTTTGTGGAAAGCAGACTAAGAGTGGAATGAAAAGTAGAAGTCAATGAATGAGATAATGTATATATAAACATATGTGCAAATGTATATGGCTGGTACACAGATAACATTTACACCTGGCACACTATCATTATGTGAATCAATGAATGATCTTTGCTTATTACTTAAAGGTTTTTTCATTGTTAAGGTTCCCTTTGTTCCTCTCATGCTCAAGAAAATGAGATCATTAAGTACATCATCATGAAAGCAGGGATTTGGCTTCTAAAATATGAGATTTCTTCATTTCCTTCTCCTCTGTGACTTGATTCGCATACCTCCAAATTGAAGCCTCTCTTTGTCCAATTATTCTTCTAAGAATCTGTAAGGTTTTGATCTCAGATTCTTCTTGGATGCTCCATGGTGAGAGGCTGATATATTAACAAGCATCAGAAGTTGAATAACAAAGATAGTGCCAAGCAGGCTTCTCCTTTTAATAAATTACATCTCCACGTTGAGAGAATCACCTCGGGTTAAATCAGCTATGTTCATTCATAAAGGTCAAGGGGTCCAGGGACAGAAAGACATGAGACTGGGCCTCAGAGAAATCAGACTGTGGGCTAAGAAGGATTTCACTAAAAATTGATGCTCTCCCCTCCAGTTCTGGAACCCTGGGACCTTATTTCTATACTTGTTAGCTCTACCATCTTCAAATCACTAGCAAAATGTGAAAGGAGCTAGCAAAATTTTTGTGGGCTGCAGGTCTTTAACCTCTTTGGAAAGCTGGGTTAAATGTGTTTGAACTAAATTGCCTCAGGTCAGGAACTCCATCTTCTTTTAGCTTTGGAAAACAGATGCATGGGAAAAGCCCCAGCTGAGTGCATTGACTCTGTATTGCTGTTCTCTGAGTGGGAGCTAATACATTAATTAAAAGATCTATTGTCACTGCTGGCACTGTACATTAGTGTTTAGATTTCTGCATATTTGCCAAACATATTTCTATTTCTCTAAACAGATTTCTTGAGCCCTCTCCTCTGCCGTGGGTTTGGAAAAGGAGAAAAAAAGGGTGAGATTCTTATCCTTTGCAGTCAGAATAGACAATGGAAGTTTAGGGAGAAGAAAAGAAACAGAAGTACTTATCTTGAAAATGGCCAAAATGCTAGGTGATTATGTTACCTTCTTTGGGGTTCAATGAAAACATTATCATAGTCCTTAAAATGTAATGAAAGTAGACAAGAAATGAAAATAGTCTGAGGAAATAGATTGTAAAAAGAGACAACTCTTTTGGGTTCATCACCACTTTCTTGAACACCACTTGTGTGACCTAGGCAAGTGATAGTCTCTTATAGCCTCCAGCTTCCTCATCTGTAAAATAAGGGGGTTAGCCTAGATGGCTTCTGAGATTTCTTTCAGCTCTAAAGGTATGATCCCATGATAAACAAACAGCTATCATACAAATTAAAATGTGAGATCCAAATAGAATGCAAAACAAAGCCCCATGAAAGGATGAAGATAGTAACCATATGGAAACTATTCAATAAATTCAAGGGTGAGTTACCTAGGGGAAGAAACAGATTTAGACGGCACTTGCTCCTTAGAGTGAGAGGTTGGAGAGTTAATTGCTCATAATTGTATTATCTTAAACATATTCTCTGAGGTTGGCATTTGAGCTAGACATTTATTTTCTAGAGCTTAACATTTGAGAAATCTGATTTTTTTTTACCATAGAAGTATTCATTGCTTCTAAATTAAGATTTTCTTTTTTCACAGCAGTCTTTATTCAAAATAGTGTGGTACCAAGAAGTATGGCTACTTAGCACTTTCTAGAGAATATTTTTATCTCAGGATCTCATACTGTCTGAGATGTATGGCCTTCAAAGAAATTAAAAATGGTAATCCCATTTTATGGATGGAGGGACTGAAAAACTGAGAAGTAGCATGTTTAACATCAATTTTGAGATGTTAAGAGAAAGGTACTTATTTATATTGATAGAGAGGAAGCATAAGCTCTAAGAAGTTATATCCCTTTCTACACAGTCCACCCAGTGCCTTTCCCTATCACAAAAAAATGAACTCTGAATCCAGTAGTGTTCATCTTTAATTGTTTTTACTTTATTATCCCAAAGAGGTACTGAGTTTTAGGTCCTGATTGAATGATTGGGTTCCTACCTTGCAATCAACTGTAGCTGTGATGCCTTGCTTGAGTCTACTGAAAATATTCTTTCAAGCAGATATTTTTTATGAGTATACTTTGTTTTACATCATCTACATCACCTGCTGTGTCCATCCTCTTTTTCTAATGGAAACACTCAAATAGGATGTAGACAGTGACTAAGTATGGGGGCTGCTTAATAAATACAAGGATGTCTTTTGTATTGGAACCATGAGGTGTGTAGATGGCACGCTCCATTCCTTCAGTCCTTTACAAGGATTAAAAAACATTCCTCAAATTGACAAGAAAATTGGATAATAAATTAATAGTTTACAGTTTAGTAAACATATGCACAATTGAAGTTACACATCAGAGGATGTATTTTCATCAGTTGAAACTCCATATAAAGGATGATACACTTGGGCCTTCCCTGTTCTCAGGAGAAAAATGAATGGAAAAGCCTTGTGAGGGTTTGGTTTCTGACATCCAATAAATCAGGCATGAAGAGCATCACTGACCCTAATGTGCTAGAGGTCTAAAGGAGACTACGTGGCTGTCCTGGTGGAAATTTAGCAACATATATAATATAGTCTGCTTCCCTTATTTTTCTTCTTTGAATCTGTATTTGGGAAGGTAGAACTATGGCTATGCCCCTCTCCCTTGCCAATCCCTAACAGATGTTGTTTTCTTTTCCTTTTTCCCTTTGACAACTAGTCTGTGAGGAAATAGATGGGGTAGGGGATAGGGAAAAATTGCATGGGAGAGGAATTTAGAAATATTGGTAGAGCTCATGCCTAGTTCATAGCTAAAATAGAATTTGGTTTGAAAGACAAATTATGTTTGGATATTTTTTTCAACACCTTGCTGTGAATTACTTCAAAGCAGTCTATTTCCCTAAGTCCAGGACATCTATAGAAGACTTTAGGATGTACTACCTAGAAGAGTTATTCTGAATGTGTGAAATCTGGCCTTCCCAACCCTGGATTATAGAGTAAGGACACTGAGTTCAAATCATACTTGGCTATGAATCTCCTTATCTGACCTTGAACAACCTGCTTAGTTCATGGTATTTGTTCATTTTTTTAAGAAAAAGAGGATAATGCTGGTCTAGGCATATTGTGAAGATTAATTAATTTGCAAAATGCTGAGATCAACAAATGAAAGGCTTTGAGTGGAAATTATATATTTTTTGTATATCTTTTTAAAGAGTAATCGATGTAGGAACAGAACCTAACCTACTGAGCTAAATTACAGGTACTTGGCTACCCACAAAATAACCATCACAGCTTATTATATTTTTTAAGGCAGAAAAAAACATAAAGATAGCACTTTCTGTGATATTGTAAGGTTGACAAATTAAGCAAAGGAAGAGAGCCAGTTCTATAAGAGGAAAATGTGCAATTAGAAAACATTTAAAAGTGCTTTGCCTAGAAGAAAAACCATGTATTTGGGAGGGAGGGAGCCCCTCTGTAACTCTGCTTTATTGTAGAATGACTTCTAGGAGAGTAGAAGGAGGCAAACTCCAATAGATCACAATTGCACCATTCATTCTCTTTATGTGCATCCATAGGTCATCTTAGTGCAGTGCCTGGCAAATAATATGTTCTTAATAAATGCTAATTGATTGACCAACTGACAAAAACCACCTGTTTGAGAATGAGAACCCTTCAGAGAGGAGATTCATTATTCATTCCACAAGCATCTATGAACTATGTGTCATAACCACTATTAGATGCATGGTATACAAAAACAGAAATGTAAAAATAACAATTCTTGTCTGCAATGAGCTTATATTCTATTGGAGAAAAGAACTTAATTTGTATCAAACAATGAATTATAAAATATATGCAAAGTAAATAATGGGGGAGAAGTAGTAGGAGCTGAGGACATTAGGATAAAGCTCCTATATGGGATGGCACTTTAACTGAGTCTTAAAAAAACATATGAGAATTCAGAGTTAGGAGGGAGACGAGACTGAATTTCAGGTATGCAAGGCAGCTTGTGTAGAGAAACAGAGGAAAGAGGTGATGGAATGTTTTGTTCATGGAATGAGAGCAAATTAGCCAGTTTGATCAGAAACTAGAGTGCATGAAGAAGACTGTGTAAGCAATCTGTAAGATAGCTTGAGCCAGATTAATAAACCTCTTAAATGCCAACCAGTAGTTTTTTGAGTTTATCCTAGGGATAAGAGTTTGTGTAACCACTCATATAATATGAGGTGATTCCCTAAAGAAATAGGAAAACCCTAACAAGTTGGCATGAATAGTATTAAAATATTTTTAAAAAGTCATCAGTGTCCCTGAAATTGCATTTTCTTTAGAATAAGTTGTTACTGGAAGATGAGAATAAATACTTCCAATAGGAAATATCCTGTCCTAATATTACCCAATTCCTCCTGACTAACACAGAGAGGGAAGATAATGGCGATCAGAGAATAGTGGATGCTAACAATTCCTGTCCTCCTCGTTTGTCTGATGGCCCCCATGGTCATGTCCTTGCCCCTGATGGTAAGTATGTACCTCATAGGGAAATTAAGTTGTTAGTAGAGATTGGAAAGGACTGTAACAGTGTGACATAGTTTCTTGGCAAGAGTGGACCCAGTTGATTGGTTAACTAGTCACTTTCATTCTTAGAGCACCTGAGAGAACTCAGTCAGTCCTAAATATTCAGGTTGAGGCAGCTAGGTGGCGCAATAGATAGACTGTTGGTTTTGGAATCAGGAAAACTTGAGTTCAAATCCACCCTTAGAAGCAAGTCATTTCATCTGGTTTGCCTCAGTTTTCTTATCTGTAAAATGTTCTGGAGAAGGAAATAGCAAACCATTCCAGTATCTTTGCCAAGAAAACTCCAAATGGCGTCATGAATAGTTCAGGTTACCTTCTTTTTAAGGCAACTTTTTTAGCTGGTTTAATACCAAGAGAGTGGCAGTGGAAAGCAAAGGTAATAAATTTTTATTAAAGGACTATTTTGTGCCAGGTACTGGGCTAAATATTATCACTTTATAGATGTATCCCTAGAATCAGATTCTGAGGATATTGGTTCAAAACTCTGCCTCTGCTACTTTGTACCTGTGTGACTTTGAACAACTCTCTTAACCTTTATGGGTTTTAATGTCTTCCTCTGTGAAAGGAAAAAAAAAGTTGAATCAGGTGAACTGAAAGGTCTTCCATTTATAAATCTGTATTGTTTTCCTTTGATAAACTCCTTGGACCTGGTAGCCCATTTTATTGCATAAACATCCTCAATAAAAAAATCTTCACTTCACTTTGCATCGGCTACTCTGCCTAGTTTAAACCACAGACAACAAAATGCCTCACCAGGGATGAGCTCAGCACCACGAATCACCATCTTGGTGCTAACTTAAGCGTTGATTGATAATCAACTCACCCTCTCCCCTTCTTTATCCTCTCCAAAGGAAGGTTAATTTGGATCTCAGAGGCTGCCCAGTTAACTTAGGGTTTACTGGCTAGATCTTTCTTTCTTCCCTCCCTCCCTCCTTCCTTCCTTCTTTCCTTTCTTCCTTCCCTCCTTCCTTCCTGTCTTTCCCCAAACCTTAAACTCAGTGCACTGTGAAGCCCATAGATTGGACAACAATATTGTTGCCCAAGCTCCACTTAATGACTGCTCTCAGAACCCTCCTGGCTTAGAGTGATTATCAATAGGAACTGTTTCTCTTCCCTTCCAGCTTGATTTAGTTATTTTTTTTTTCTTTTGCTCATTAAAGGGACCATTCCCTGACTACTTCTTAAAGAAGCCTATTCACTGAATGGGTGTTACCTCCCTCTAAGTGAGTACCTGAAAAGGCCTTACCCTAAAAAGACCAAGATCTCCCATTGCCTCCTGGGTTATCTCCTGTCATCCTGATGAATATCTGGTCACTGGACTCAGATGTTTCTGGAGGAGAAAATGAGGCCAGTGACCTTGCACAGCCCTCCCTCACTCAAATCCAAGTCAACTGCAAGTTATGTCATCATACTGACGTCGTGGTCCTCTTTGAGAACAAAGGACAAGCACAACGACACATCTGCCTGGTTTCAACTCCACAGAACAAGATGCCTCCATTCCAGATTCCTCCTGATGGTCTGTCCCTTCTTTTTGCCCTCTGTCCTGACGCTTTCCTGCATTCTTTTGTGTGTTGTCTCTTTAGATTGCAAGCTACTTGAGTGTAGCAGGCATCTTTCTTTGTATTTCATGGCTCCTTGGTGCTTAGCACAGTACCTGACACAGAGCAGTCACATAATCAATGTTTGTTGGATTGGATTGGAATGGATTAGACATTGACATAATGTTTCTTTCTAAACTGTACCTAAATTAAATCTAGAGTATTACTGTTATATGTTTTCTTTGTCATGGATTCACAAATTTTCACCTGGAAAGAGTCACAGTTATCTAGTCTAACTATCTCACTTACCAGCTAAGGAAACTGAAGCCTTAGCAAAGTGAAATGACTTGTCTAAGGTCACATAAGAAGTCAGCACTGAGTTTGGATTTGAACCAACATTCTTTGCCTCCAGGACAAGCTATCTTTCCTTAGCACTATTCTGCCTCCCCTGGACACGTTGTTCAATTGAGTTGCGATCCTCTGACCTCCTATTGTGATGGCATTACCTCAGTTTAGAAAACACAATTTACAGAATGCTTTTGATTAAATACCTTTAGTAAGGAAAAGTTCATATCTGAGTTTTTGTTGCACAAATACTTAAATATTTGATTTATATCCCCTTGCCTTTCTAGACAGGGCATATAGCTCATGTGGTTTGCTTATTGATTAATTCTTGAATGTTGAATATATGGGGACAGAATGAGGTGTGACCTAAGAATAATTGTATTTGAAACAGTGAGTTTGAACACAAGGCAGTCTAATCAAATCCGCTGGAGAGATGACTTTTCTGTATTAACACTTAATGTTTTAAATTTTCATACTGTGCCCTCATTTCATAACTCAGGAGCTCAGTGTATTGTAGGATTGGTGGAAATTACTTTGTGTTAAATGCCTGCAAAGGAAGTTTTGTGCTTTAATCAGTGGATCGCAAGCACAGTAGAGAATACGGAAATTATGGCTTTGGGAAAACTAGATGGTGGGGTATGGGGACTAAGTTATCTTCAGAATTATTTAGTTCAAAGAGCTCTGGGCTGAGAATCAGAATTCCCAGTTTCTGGTCTCAAACATGGTTCCGTTTAACCTACATTTGCCCAATTACCTAGAACAAAATAAATTGTTTTCACCACCCTCCAAACCATCAATTATCATTGTGCTCTTTATAATCCATATACTTTACTACCTTCCTTTCCACTTTCCTTCTTTACCCAATCTTTGTGCCCTAGTCTATATCCTGATCTCCTTTATAAAACCTAGTTACCTCATCCTGTGACACACACACACACACACACACACACATGCACACACACACACACACTCCACACACTCATGCACACCCATCCCCACTTTGCCAATCTTTTAGGAAAGTCAGCTGATTAAAATAATTCATACTTCAAATGATCTATAATTTCATTATTATTGTATGCCTTTCAGCAATGCAGATGTCAACCCTTTGATGCCTACATGAGTCTGTCCATTTACTTCCATAAACTTTCCAAAGGAATCTCACTTAATTTTCAGCTATTTTTTTCTGGGTTTTTGGCATTGCCTGGATGCCAGTTGAATAAATTGGCTATCTGTATCTTGATCTGATGACAAGACCAACCCAGACTTTTTTTCCCAAACATGTCTCTGATTACATAAAAACTTATTCATAGTCACATGACATAAGTAATAAACCGCTACCTTCCATTCTCCCTCCCACATTCCCTCTACATAACCCTTAATGTTCTCTGAGGGGCTTGCTTGTTAAATCAAGTAAATCCTTAACTGGTGGAATTTCAGGCATACTCATATTTTATAGACAAAAGACCTTAGTTTACATCATGCTACCAAGCAGAAAGGGGAGCAGAAGATTGCAGAAGATACCCTACCATAGAGAAGAGATGACCATTCACTGCCCTGTTTTGCCCCATCTTCATTTAAACCTGTTTCCTTGCCTAATGTTCATTTCTCAATGAAAAAAGTATTAATGATTACAGAAGTCTCCCTCAAACTAAGCCCAGAATAAATGAATACCTCAATGTCCACATGCCCTGGCTTCCCACAGCTGGAGATGAATCATGGAAACAGAAATCTTCAGAAGGACATTGATGAAGTTTTTTGCTCTTTCTGGCTACCTTTCTTCTCCTGAAACCCTAGAAGTTCTTACTTTGCTTGTGTCAAAACCTCTCTAATTACAGCTATGACCTGTGTACCTTTTTCAGAAAATCATCTTGTGGCACAGCATTGTGCATAGTGTTAAAGGTTGGCTCGATCAAGGTTAAGATTGCTCTAAGTTTTATTTCTTAACAACATAAACTCAATTTGTACATGTTGAAACTTCATTGTGTATTACTTATGAAGCATTGGTATCTGCTTATAACTTTGAAAATAATTAGGAAAATTGATCCTGCCTGTGTCACTAGCTAGAAATCTACACTCTCTTTTTGGGGCTCACTTTACTCATCTATAAAGTGAGGTATAGGTATTGATGACTACATACCTTTCATTTCTTTTAGGTATAGATTCCTATATCTAAAGTTCTATGATCCTGAATTTTCTCTGAATAGCTTGGTGACTCAGTGGGCCAGGTACAGTGGGGCTGTTAAATGATACAGTAGATAGAGTACCATTACTCATTAGAGTACTCAATGGATAGAGGTCTGGAGTCAAGAAGACCTGAGTTCAAAACCTGCCTTAGACACTTAATAGCTTTGTGACTCTGAGCGAGTTGTTTAATCTGTTTGCCTCAGTTTCTTCATCTGTAAAATGGGCATAGTAAAAAACCCTGCCTCCTGGGATTGTTATGAGAATTTAATGAAATAGTATGTTTGTGATGTGCTTAGCACAGTATCCTGCACATAGTAGGTGCTATAATAAAATTAATTCTTATTATTATAGTTAACATTCATATAATGCCTCATCATCATAATCATTGTTAAATGAGGTGAACAGGAAGATAAAGCAAATCTGATAAATTTACTTTCTAACATAATGAAGGGGGCATAAGGCAAAACCTTATTCGTATCATAATTTCCTCTTCACTCATATCTCCCATTTTGGGAAAGATTATTTCCAGCTTTATCAAGGAGGAGAAAATCGTGCAAATAATTTTCACTTAAAATTATTTCAAGATTGTTCATTTTAGTGTAACATCTTACTATTAACATTCATAACATGTCCAAGTCAGTTGCAATTATGGTCATGAAGAGATTTTATTTTATTTTTTTGGCATCATTAGAGGTTAGACTTTGAGAAGCAAAGGAATTAGTAAATAGGGGCAGATGTTTATTATTTACTATTATACGGCTTACTATTGCCATAAAAACAGATCATATCTCCAACTCAAAAGTATGGAAATATGATAAAGGTCATTGGATAAATAAGTATCCTTTCATCTCCTAAGCTAGAAGGGAATTTCTCTAAAAATATAAGCAAAGTTTGATTGTCCACATCCCTTTATCCTAGGGATTTTTCATCTTTTTTGGCAGTCTGGTAACATCCATGAACCTCATTTCAAAGTAATGTTTTTTTTTAAATGCAAATAAGATACTTTGGATGACAAAAGAAAACAATTGTATTGGAATACCGTTATCAAAATATATGTTTTGTTGGATTTTTTTTTAAAGTTCACGAATACCAGGTTTAAGAAGCTTCACAGCCCTTTTATGTGTGTCTTCATAGATCAGTTAGACAGTTCAGTGGAAGGGGTCCAGATTTTAAAGTGGAGAAAACTGGGAACTAGTCCTAGCTATGGCATTCACTGTTGCAGGACCTTGAGCTAAGTCAGGGTAGACTTCTGGGTCTTAATGTCTTTTTCTGTAAGACGGAAATAATATTCACACTCTCTGCCTCACAGGGTTAAGGAGGGATTAAATGTGATGCTATACGGGACAACACTATGTAAGTGCTAGACAAATGTCAGCTACTGTATCATTTTTGTCATCATCATAATTAATTATAGAATGTAACGATGCCTGGTGCCATTCAGCTAACACTGCGTGTGCTCAAAACCCACAGATGCAGGATCGAATGCACCCTTATTTATTTTCAGATATATGGACTTTTAAGACAAAGCGTCTTAGGGAATCCTCATCATCGCTGTCATCACCACCACCATCATCACCTTCATTATTACTAGTTTGATGACTTTCCCAGCCTAAAACTGTCCTTTACAGTAGGATGTACAGTATTTGAAATATTTCCCCCAAAGAATTAAGATGCTCCTCCAGTTGTCCATTAATTATAACGTAGTTCTCTTGTTACTTGGGGATTTTTGCCTTTGCAGCCAATGTTTCCTGATATAATCAGTGGCCAGAGCTTCTGATTTCACGTCAGGCTTTAATATATTTTCATCGGTTGTGTATGTCATCATACTTTGTCAAAAGAAGAGAAAATTCAGCCATTAATGCTGTGGTGTGTGTGTGTGTGTGTGTGTGCGTTTGTGTATGTGTGTATGATTAGAAAAGGAATATCCAAACTTTCCTTCTTGGGGTGAACATAAAATATTGAAGGGGTTCATTTAGGGGTGGTTTTCTTTCTCTTATTTCTCTTGAGAAGATCCTTGGCTTCCTCTTAAAGGATCGTTATAGCTACATATGGGTACATAAACAGGAATAGTTTTGATTTATTGCTATCAAGGGGCAGAGCTGAATGTGTCTGTCATTCACAGTACTGACTGGCTCTGAAGTGATGCTATAGCTATTAATTATTCTGTGTGACTAACTTAAATATGAATTGGTGGTAAATGGCATTTGAAGGGACGGTTTGACATACAGAACAGATAACTGACTTTGTACACAGAAAACTGGATTCACATCTTACCTCTGATACAAACTTTCTATGTAACCCTGAGCAAGTAAATTAATCTCTTAATTCTCTAGGTAACCCTCCAAAATCATAAGTTAAAAAATAATTGCCAATTTGCATTAATACAAGGGATATTTACTCTTCTCACTAGGAATCTCCCTACATTGATGATTTCACAGGTATGAGGTATATCTGTGTGTATACATATATGCATGTATATGTATGTATATATATAATATGTTTATAAATACACATATCTATGTATTTTTATATATAGATGCATTATATGTATTTGTATATGTATGTGTATATGTATGCATGTTTGAGAAACCTTGTAGAAACTGTAGCAAAGTGTATATATACAGATGTATTACATGTTTTTGTATATTATGAATATACATGTCTGTTTGAGAAACCTTGTAGAAACTTTAGCAAAGAACAGGAATAAGAACAGGTATGAACAGCCCCTACAGTAATAGGATGGATTGGTTAGTTTTAGATACTAATAAAATATAATGTTAAGGCTCAGAAGTTGATGCCTGCATTCTCTACCCCAGTTGACATCCTCTCTATTACAATGATGAAAAAATTGATCTTAGGACATTTTAGTTTCTTTGAGAGTATGTTGCCCACCAGTATCCTTCCACAAAAACTAGATGGGTGATTGAATAATAAAATATAGAGGACAGATCAGGATAAGCCAGGCTCAAGATAATCCAAGTGTCCGTTAAAGTTAAATCTGAAGTAAAGAGGATGATTTTGAACAAGTTAATAGGTAATCATTTCACTTCTCTACTTTGTTTGTGTAAATGCAGCCTAAAACTATTGTTTACATAGTACAGTTAGTTTAAAATGATTTGTTGATCTTCTACTTTGTGTAAAGCATCATAATAAATACTGTCTGGAGGGACAAAAATAAAATACCAAACTTCTGCTTCTCAAGAAGCCTAGACCTAGATGTTTATACCATCTACCAGCTCATTTCTCTTCCATTCCATTTTTTCCTCTTCTTTTTTCCCTTATCCCTGCCTCTTCTCTTTCCTTTTATTCTTCCATTTCCCTTTCTTTTCACTTCTCCTTCCCTTCACCTCCTCTTCTTTTTCCCTTCTCCATCCAATTCCCCTTTCTCTTTCCCTTCTTTTTCTTTCTCTTCCTTTTTCTACTACCTTTCTTCTCCTTTCTTTCCTCTTCCCTTCCCCTATCATTTTCCATTTGCCTTCTACTTCATTTTCCATCCTTTCTTCACTGGAAAGGAAAAAAGAAACTAGAGATAAGTCATAGTTTGTAATTTTCTGGGTAAGAGAGGATAAACTCATAATATTATGTCTGAAGTGAGGGCAAAGTTTGACAGTTAAATCACCATATAACTCAATCTCTGATTAATGTCATTATTTGAATTTTATTTTTTGTTCTCATGGTTAATTTCCACAATGTTCTGGTTTCTCTGTATAACTCATAGGATATTATATTTATGTATACTGAAGTCCCTAAAACACATCTGTAGACTTTTTTCCTCTGAAATGTCATCTTGTCATGAGAAACAAATACGTTCTCTTTTCAGGGTGTTTAAAATAATAAATTACTTCTAAAATAAAAGAAAAACAAGTTTATGAGATTATATATGAATTATATATGATTACATCATAAGATCCCACCTCTCCTCTTTCTTTTTTACATCTAACATCAAAAAGCTATTTGGCTGATCTCCTTCCATGTATGAAGCACAGCATGTCAGTTCTGAGTGTTTTGACTCCCTCCCTATGGAACCCCAAAGTAGACATTAAGTTGTAATTGAGACCTAATTTCTAGAATAACACCAATTCACTTTGGTGTAGCACTTTATAGTTAGAGAATCTTTTACAAAGATTTGTTTCCTTTGGCCCTTTGAAGTAGGTAATGGAAATTCCCTTATTCCCATTTTACTGATAAAACAACTGAGGACCAGAGAAGCTAAGCAAGATGCCAGGGGCTTGAACCTGGGGCTTGAACACAGAGCTTTTAGTTCCAAATGGACTGTTCTCTCCACTATCTCACACTTCATTGGATCATATGTTACATGAATACAGGTTTCTTCTTTCATTATTTTGGATTATAACCCTGGCCCCTACCATAATGTGGGAGTAGTTACTTGATGACTTCTTATAGATTGATTAATTATATGTTTGAAATTCATAACCATGATAACTTTTAAACACAAATTAATTGATATGGCAACAATTTTGCTATGAATTTTGTCTTAACAAGTTCCTTTGAAAATAAAAAACAAGTATAGTATATCATGTCTCAATGGTGGGAATTGAAGACAGAAACTGAAAAATGATTCTGTGAACATTTTATTTGTGCTATGTTTAAATATAAAATATGATCTCTAAGGTGCCCTTCTGGCTCTAAATCCTACGATTTGAATGATGCAGGTAATTTGATTCCAGCAATATAATTTTTGTGGTTTAGATTGCAGCCAAAGCTCATTCTGTATGCTCATCAGGATATGAACACCATTTTAGAGAGAGAAAGTATAAAGAGGATGTGGAATTCCTAAGAAAATCAAATCCACAAGTGGCTCTTCGTTTTCTGTAGACAGTACGCTGCTCGGTTTCCTGAGATCTGAGATAATAGTTTTGTCCTTGAGAGTCTGCTGTCAACGTTCTTGAAGGGTTCAGGTTTAAAATCTTAGGATTTGATCCTATTCAGAAATACATGGAGCATGCACCTGTGAAGCATCTAAAATCAGCTACTGCCCAAGGCTGCCTCACCATTTTTGACTCTTCTCCCTGTGCTATGAATGTAACCAACATCGCGGTTTAAAAGAAATGATTTTGATAGTATATCAGCATTATTTTCCAATATTCTAATTTTATTGATGTATATTTAAAAACATATCCCTTTCCTTTTTCACACAGATTAGGGTTTTAAGGATTGTGGGAATTTTGTTGTTTTATTTGTTTAAGTAGAGGGCAAATAACTAATCCAAAGCCCACCTTCCCCTGAGGAGGCTCCTGATAAAACCTTGAAACAAGGATTCATGTATTTGGAACCACTGTGTGAGAGACAGACTCAAAGCCAAAGCATGTGAGAATATGAGTTTCTACCCCCTAGGGAAAGGATTTTGGATTATATGTTTTCCATTCAAAATGAATTTGAATTAAGGCATAGTACGTTGCATTGGCAGGGAACTACAGGGAATAAGGTTGATCTGACTTTGTCAGAGTGAAACCTTTTTAACAATTATGAAACTGAAACAAAAGTAAGTCTTTCATAACCCTAATATTTCTTATAGCCCACTGCTTTTGAGGTCGTCAGTCATATCTTTGCCAGCATCAAGTTCAAAGTCGCAGTGGGTAAATATATTACCTTCTCTCTCTCATTTTTTTTTTTGCATTTTCTCAAACAAATGCCCTTTCTATTATTTATTTCTCTTTGTATAATAATTTATAGGTCTGGTGGTAATTTCTGAATTTCTCTATTTATAGAAAACTTTGAACTTCATAAATATTAAAATGTCCTATTATCTACATACTGAACTGCTTTTTCTATGGCCATAGAAATTATGCAATTATCACTAGAACTATTAATTAAATTTGAAAATAGATAAATAATTGATAGGAATGCTATTTATGAGTTAAAAATGAGAAAATGAAAATTATCCTCCATTCTGTCTCCTTAGATGAATCTAGCCTACTGGGTGATCAGCTTTTATTACTAAAACTTCTTATGATACTTTGCATAAAATAAGCAATTGGTGGTAAAATGTAAGATTTGAGCAGTGACCAATTTTTTGATGCAGTGATTAAAATCTTTTCTTAATAAAATAATAAAAAAGTAGCCCAGTCACAATGGCTAAATACTAGGAAATTTCCATATTCTAGAAACTAAGAACTTGAATCTTAATGGAGAAATAGCAGATACCTTGAGAAAAGATAGAATATTTATAATAAGAATACAAAGAATTTCTTTGCTATTGTGGAACTGGCAGACGCTGCTTTTATAATGAGGAAAACAGAATCTAGTTTGCAGTCCTTAATGGAGCACCTCTGTTCACCCTTATGGACCTCCTAGGTCTCTCTGATTTTCTCCCTTTTTATATCCTTTCCCTGTACCTGTAGTTAACTGACACAATACACTTGTTCAGGTCACCATTGTCATCCCAACAAGGAACTTTTCACATGTGGTTTTTAAATGGAGTTAAATAAGGTTATAAGAGAGATGTGTTTAACTCTTTCAAGAGTGAGAGAATGTTTAACAGTAGTGATTATGAAGAGATTATGGCTCTTTAATCTTATAATGACATTTCATCCTTTCTATTTTCTATGAGATTAGAGTTCTCAAAAGTAAATTCAGAAAGACTAATCAACTTTTGAGTTTTGAGATAGAAAAGATGAGAGATTATCTAGTTCAAACCCCTTCATTTACAGGTAAGGAGACAAGAATGGAAATGATAACAGCAAATTTCTATAGTACTTTAGTATTTGAAAAGCATTTGACATATATTATCTTATCAGACCTCTGTGAAGTAGGAGCTATTATTAGCTCTGTTTTACAGTTGAGGAAGCTGGAAATAAGAGAGGTTAAGTAACTTGTCCAGGATCACACAGTTAATACATGTTTGAGTCAGGTTTCAAACTCTGATCTTCCTGATACCCATCTACTGTATCCCATCGTGTGTGCCCAAATGACCTTCTCACATTCACAGAAGTAGTAAGGTAGCACAGGACAAATCCAAATCTAGATTCTGTCCTCCAAATCTGGTGTCCTTTGTGCTATATATCTTTTAAATATCCTTCCCTTTACATAACTGGACATCTTGAGTCATTCTCTTGACAACATTTTTAAAGCTACTAAAGAGCAGGGAATAATGTTTGTTAATTTGCCTTTTGTGGTACTTCCAGAAACAGTGTCTGCATATGGGCATGTATATAACAATATGGTGATGGGGGTGTGGGGATGGAGGAGATGTCTTAGCCTCATACTGTTAATCTGGAAGGTACTTGGGCAAAAATATATCAAAGCCTCTAATAAGGAATATGTGAACGATAAGAAGATTGGCACTGAAATATTTATGAATGGATTAATTTGTTTAAAATAATCCATTAAAAGGATTATTAGGGAAATGTTTGGTCTGCTTTATTCAAAACATTATATGCCAAAAATTGACTTGCTAATCAAAAATTTTTTATTCAAATTACTTTTTATTCACTAAAAATCATACATTTTTATTCATTAAGTTTTCCCCCAAAAGAAATCAAGTTTCTGTTTAAAGGATTAAGATTTGTCTTTACTGTTGATATTGTAAAGATATCAACACAGGCTCTAAAGGAATTCCAGAGGAAAAGTTTCCAAAATAATTTTACCAATAGTAAAAGCTTTGGGATCTAAGTGTATGGTCTTCTCTCAATTTTTAAATTAGCTATTAATAATTATTTAATTGTTGGTCAAATATCCAATGAGTTGACAATGCAAGAATTAGATAATTTCAGTGTTAATATTTTTACCATGAATATAAAATTTAGGAAGTTACATCTAAATGAAGAACATCATACAGATTCTCCTTGGAGAAGCAGTTGCATACATCCAAAGGCAACACAGAATGTCATTTCATGCAATACTTAGCCATCTCTACTTACAGAACTTTTGATGACAGACAGTAAACAAAAATTACCGTGAAAATAGGTGAGGCTTATGATTCAGTTTATGTTTCAGAGGATGTAGTGATAAAGGAATTCTACAAAATCT
>CM053769.1:64559602-64572359 GCA_028658325.1 Potorous gilbertii
CAGTCACTGAAATGTTAGAACAAAGACTAAAAAGCTATACAAAACTAGAAGAAAGTTAGAAAAATTTTTAATGTAGTATACAATTAGAATAGCCCTAAACTGACCTTATATAAATGATGTGTTGAAGCCCCCTAAATGGGAACTAGATGATGTGACAAACAACAAAGATTAAAGATGACTTTTGTGGATATAAAATGGTCATCTTTATATAAAGTCCAAAGAGCCTAAGACATTCATTTTCATCAATAAACAGATGTTCACTTTTCAGGAGAGATGTGGCTGCAGAATTTTAGAATATATTGTTATTTGCAGAACTTCGTAGAAATGGATGGTAGAAGATTCTGAGTAGTATTACTGAGAAAATGGAGTGGAAAATGAGTGGGTATAAGGCTTGGCAATGAAGTATGAAAACAAAGAGAGCAAAAGAAGGAGGGAGGGAAGGAAGGAAAGAAGGAGAGGGGGAGGGAGGGAAGGAAGAAAGGAAGGAAGGAGAAAATCAATAAAACAAAAATGCACAAGACATTTTTTAAAAGATCATATTGGGTCACAGTAATTGAAAAGTTTTGCTGTGAACTTCACACTTCTTTTAAGAAAATGGGCATAATATTCACAGCTTCATGTATGATATTTCTTGTTCTTTGAGCATTGAATAATTGCTTGTTAGTGATCAAGTTCATAAGAAAAGGAAATCTTTAATAAAAACACAAACGAGTACCATAAAACATAATCAGAGAAGTATTTGATTGGAAAACAAAATACTGATTGGAATGAGAGCAAAGGAGAATATGGTCCCCGTCTTCAAGTTGGAGCCAAGAGATCAATTCATAAGTGAAGTAAGCCTCCCCACAGAAAATTCTATAGTGATCATGTTCTTTCCACAAACAGTGCTGACTTGGAATTCCATGTGTTTCTCCCCAATGGCTACTGATGGAAGACTATTTTGGTTATGATATTTTGGTAGATAATGCTGGAACCTAGGAAGGTTTTGACAAATGAGTAACATCCTCAAGAAGAACTCCAGGTGAGATAATCAACTTAAGGAACTTTGGCTCAATCTGAGACTTGGAATTTGTTGTTTCCCAGCTTTTTGTCACAATAGCCTATTGTAAGAACTGTCAGAGTTGTCACATTAAACTATGCAACTGCCATTTAAGAGATGAGCCACAATAGGTGTGTAGAATATTGGGCCATTAGTGTGCTGCGATTCACCAGGATGAATATTTATCATCGCTAACTAGACAACAAAGCCTGTGTCTACATTTTAGAAGTGTGCAACAAGATCCTCCAAACTGAATCATTCATGTTTATCACTTATCCAAAGGAAGTGCACTATCTTAATGTTATTTTTCATCGCTGGGATAGATTATATTTTGGCAGCCTTTTCCCAAGATCAAAACATTGTGAAGTCAAGTATGTGATTTTATTGAACTTATAAGATTACCCAACAGTTTATAGAATTCCAGTCTTTGATCAAAAGATCCATTCCTAAACAATTCTTATATCTAATCATTTCTCTATGGGGGAAGTATAGGATAATAGAGGTAGCTTTTGATAAGGCTCACTAATCAGAACTAAGGATCAAGGTGATGGAAAAGATTCAGGGATATAGATAAACAATTTCCATGTAATTCTTTCCAGAGGGAGATTGTGAGTCTATGTTCTGAAAAAAAAAAAGTAAAAGTGGTTCATAGAATCCACCATCCAGGACCCTGTGTTATTTTTCACTGGTGCTAGAAAACTTAGTGTATTACAAAGGTAGCCTCAGTAGTGATATGCTATTTCAGAGACTGGCAGTGAGCTATGTCATATGTAACTGGTCTGCAGCCCCACAATTTAGAAGTCAGAGTAGTTATGCAAAGTTTAAGTATTTCCAAGACTGAAAGTGTAATAATGGAGTTCAAGTAGGTACATTTGCCATTTAGTATCTAAGTGTAGCATTACTGACAGAGATTTCCTGTTAATATCTTATTATCTATCAGTCACTCACAAAGCATTTCTTAAGCTTAGTCATGTCATTCTTCCTACATTATCACCAGATATCTGCAAATTATATTGGTTCTTGCATAGGAAGTTCTCCCTTACCCCATCCTTGGAGGTTCCGTAAAGATCAGCAACTCTGAGATCCACTAATTGATTCCGCAGGTTAATTTAAGTAAAATTTATCAATAAGCCTTAGATAAAAAGCAGTGTAACATAGGGAATAAAGGGTAAGCCTTACAGTCAAGAAGACCTGTGCTTCAGTCCTGCCTTTGTAATATACTAGCGAGGTTACATGGACAAGTTAATTAAAAATGATTCCCCTAAGCAATTCATTAGGATTGTAAGTTACAGAGAGTGGTTGATGTGCATGGGGGAAGAGATTTTTTTCCACGTTGGACATGCCCTATACTAATGAAATTACAAGTCCAGATGAATATATACATATATATATATGTATGTATGTATGTATGTATAAATACATACACATATGCATATGCAATTATATATAGATGATGTGTATATGCATATGAATGTCTCTATCTAATAGACAAAGGGCATGGCTTAGCTCTTTTGACTGGTTCAGTTCTACCATTTTTGATGTCATATTATGCTTGTTTTAGAGGACATAAGAGAAAAGTTAGGAGACAATCAATCTCCTCCCCTTAAGATGTTCCACCAAATATGCAAATTAATAAGGCTTTAGAATTAAGGGACCTAAAGTAAGTGAAGTTGTAATCAAAGAGTGGTGGGGGGGAACCAATACCACCATCAGTTTCATCATTAACGTCACAGCACAAAGGACAGAAACTCTTAGAAAAATCTCTATAGTTCATAAGTAGTTTAGTTTCTAGACTGATTTGTCAAGTCTGTATTCATTAATGGTGTCTGCAAGTCTACTATTATGGAATTAGTGAGACATGTCATAGGCCCCAGAGGTCATCTAGCTAAACCTGTTTGTCAGTAAGAATGTTCTCTATGATCTACCTTTCCATGGACCTCCTCATTTTAACTTTAGTAAGGGAACTTAGGACGAGTGAATTTCAGTGACATTTCTGATGGCATACAGCTGATACATAAGCTAGGATTTAAATTTTGGTCCTTGAATTCCAAATTTAGGGCTCCTTCAAATAAAAACTAGTATTTAATAGAGCTGGGAATGGCAGAATATTGAATGACAAATATAGTCAGCTTTTCCCAGTACTCTTTTTTCAATGGATGAGTAAGATATGACTGCTTTAAGGACTGTTTCAGTGCTCTGATATGAGCTATAATTTTATCTATGTGTGTAACCCTTTCATAGGCACAGAATGCAGCCCATTTATGACTTCTTGTATGTGATTCATACTTCCACAAATCATCACCACATATCCATTACATGTCCTGGGGACCTTTACCTAAATCTCTTTATATTATATGGGTTCCATTGCAGCCCACAGATTACTTTTTATTAATCTTGCTATATAACTGGTCTTTTTCTTTTTACCTTTAATATCGTCGTTTTGTGTGAATTGTAATAATTAGTAATATACCATAGCTTATTTGTGCCTATTGTGTGCCTGTCCACTCTTCAGTGGAATATGTACCACAGAGGTCAAATTTAAGAAACATTTCTATAAATGATGGAGTGCTTGAGATGCTCCCAGTTTAGGATGTGGAGCTATTACAATTAAACAAAGGACATTGCTGGACCTCCTGAAATCCATAAAAATTCAAAAGAATTTAATCCCACCATCCATATAGGAAATACTGAGTAAAGAAGAATGCATCACCTGAAGTCTGATGTGCAGTTGGAAGAACAGATAGTATCACACTAAATGAGTACATATATCTCAAATAGATAATTACATATGACATCAAAATAATTTCTCAAAATGATGAATAATTCTTGGGGAAAAAATCCTTGAAGAATAGTTACTGGGGAATAAAGAAAAGACAGGGACCTTCTCCTAGGAATTCCTTTTTGAGGATAATTAATGTATCAACTCACCTAACTTTTGGGGTATCACCAAAGCAGGTGTTCCAAGAGTCATATTGTACAGACTTGATTCAGTTGGCACAGAACAGTTTCCAGGTTAGTTGTGCTATATTCAGAGCTCATAGTTGACAACAGTAACCCAGACTAGGTCCCTGTTGCTCACATCCATTGCCAAAAGGTTAGTTTGTTATATTCTACAAATGGTAGATCAATGACCTTGTTTTCCATATAGAGGACAACATCAAATAATTTCTCATGAGCAATCTTTACAAGTTAAGTGACCACATATGAATTAAAGGCTGGAATAGGTCTCCTGAATTTCAGAAAATACACAGGTTATCTCCCCAACATTTTTATACTTCTTCCTCATTCCTACCTCCTAATGTTTTGGTAGCTGAGGGCAAACCTGAAATTCTGGTGTATCTGTATCTGTTATGGAGGAGAAGGCAGCTTCTAAACATTCACTTCATTTTTTTTTTGGTCTTGAACATTTAGAGCTCTTATTATCAGGGATTATGAGCAGGAGCTGTATGGGCTGTTAGGAGTAGTTTCAAACTGAGTTAATTGAAGGTGGAGGTCAGTTTGGTATTTTCAAACTGTCAGTCAGTATAAGTTTGTTTGCTTAATGCATAGATAGAAAGATGCAAAATTATGGAGACAGTTCTCCTTCCTCACAATCAGTGCTGTCAGAGAGGAGGTGAATTTCACTGAGCTGTTAAAAATCTTAATGGATCCCACTGAGCTATTTCAAGTTATTTGTGACAATCTCTTTATTTCCTTATTTTCAAATGAACAGTGATTTTAATCTTCATTTTAGACTAAGCACATAGACTACAAACTGCCCTTTTTAGCTGTTAGTGAGCCTTCTTAAACATGTACATACTAATGAAAGAAGAAATGGTTTTATTTTCCTGTCTGTGGTCCATCAAAATCTTATCTCCAAATTCACTTCAAATTAATTCAAGCTATAAACATTTATTAAGCACTGTCTGTAAGCAAGGGACAGTGCTGGGGGATAAAGCTAAAAGCAATCCATTCGTTGCCCTCAAGAAATTTAAATTCAATTGGGGAAAGGGGGAGAATAGGGGATACAGCATCTTGACACTAAATTTGAGGTTATATGCAAATAAAATTCAAAGGAATTTTGGGGAGAGGGAGAAAGGTAACAATTTGGCGCTTAGAAAGGGTCTCTTATAGGGGGTGGTACTTGACCTAAACCTTGGATGTAAGAATTCTGACTGGACAGTATTTCTAGCATGGGCGATAGTCTCTATGCAAATGTTCTGAGTCAGGAGACAGAATGTCATGAATGTCATAGAGCAAATATGTCAGTTTGACTGGAATGTAGAGTACATGTGTGAACATGCAAGTGAAATCAGTCTGGAAATATTGGCTAGTACTAGTTAGTGCAGGGAATTAAATGCCAGAGGACTTTGCACTTGTTCCAGTGACTAGAGGAAATAAAAGCACTGAAATTTCTAAAGGAGAAGAGGGTCATTGCAGACTTTTTTAGGAGTTTCAGTTTTGGCAGCTCTGTGGAAGATGATTGGTGCAGGGAGAGACAAATGCATCTTTAGATTTGATTGGCTACAAGACTGGAAAACTTCAATTTCAAAGAGAAAACAAAACAAAAATTGGGAAGAGATGAGTGACATTGAAAGCTGACTGGTAATGTGAATGATAGCTCTTATTATGACTAATGAGTAACACATACTCAATTTCCCAGTTTCCTAGTGTACTTATTTCTCAATTTTAGTGTATTGAAGTTTGCTTTAGAGGAAAATTTTAATCTGGATCAATTAATTGTTTTTCTGTCACTTACTTGTAGTATTGACAGCTCTTGAGAACTAATATTACTTCAAAAAAAGAAAAATGATTCTAACAGAGGTTAGATGGAAGAGGTAAAGATTGGGAAAATGGAGAAGGATTATTGGACACTCTCATGGGTTCTTCTGCCTAGGACATGTTGAGATAGTGCCAAGAATAAATACCATTGTCATTTTAAAAGAGCTAGGCCTGCTTTCAAGGGCACTTAATTCAAGCTTGAAAGCAAGAGGATTGAAGGACTCTCCTACAGTAATCCCTTGCTGCAAAGTGAATGTTTTATATCTTTCTGTTGAATTTATTATGTTCTGAAATGGCTAATTGCCAGATGATGTAAAAGAATATTTATACTCCAATTTGTGAATCAATCAAATGTAGGAGAGTCTTTAGAAAACTCAGATTTGAAATAGCCAGTGAGTAGATTAAACAGGAGGAAATCACATTCCCTATGCCTTTTTAACACTAATTTCAGAACCATGGTTCGTGTCTTAATTAGATCTAGCTGTCTGACTTAGGAGTACTTTGTGGGGTAGAGATGGAGGAAACAGCTTGTTACAATTTTTTTTAAAAAACCTCTTTTTAGTTTTGTGGTCATTATCATCTTGAGTGGTTTCTCACTACCTTGATTTCTTTGTTGAATAATAACTTTTAATGGATTTAATGGATCGTATTGAAAATTTTGTCAAATTGAGTCAGTTAGTACACAACTTTAATAGATCGAAGGACCTTGATATTAAATGAAGGGATATTCACCTTAACAGTGTTTATTATTTTGAACTGTGCCATAGGTGTTTATTGTCAATCAAATGCTATCTATAAAAGTGAAAAGTATTTTAGAAGTATTTTCAGGATTTTTTTTACAAAAGTTACTATTTTCCCTTTATACCTGTGATTTCTTTGGTAAGGAAACTTCTTTTACCAACCATAGATATCTAATTGCCCTATAATTTTATAATAATTTACCTGGGCACTGAGAAATTAAATGAGTTAGTCATAAACTCAACATATTTCAGAGGGAGAACACAAACTCTAGTTTTCTTGACCCGCAAACCACTTTTCTATCCATTAATCCATGTTCTCTCTCTAGATAGCCACTAAAATCGTATCGAGAAATATCACCAAATTTTTTTGAGAATTGTTTTGCGGTCCAAACCCAAAATTTTCACTGTTGAGGAAATATGTTCCTCAGATACAAATTGTCAACCCTTAATAATTTAGAATCTTAGAGAATTACTTAGGGTGTTGATAACCTAAATGTCTTAGTCATAGCCTGTTCTAGTTTTTTTTTCCAAGATTAGATTTAAACCCAGGTCTTTATGGCTCCAGGGATTACCCTCTGCTGCCCCTCTGTTTGTATCAAAGAGATAATAAATCATATGCATATAATATGGTGAGCAGGAAATGTATTGTGTCTACCTACATGTACATATATATGTTTATATAAATAGCATTGTCCTTTTGCTACTAGTCAAGAAGTAAGGTACTCTAAAAAGACCTGGTATAATACTAGAATTTGATAATTAAAAAGGGCAAGCCAAGAGACTAAAGGTGGGTTGTTTGACTAGTAGGAAGGAATCCCCAGTTAGAGTGAGAAGGGAAAGCCATATCACATCCAGAAAAACCAGATGTTCCAGGTAGGAATAGGTAGGTATCTTGGGCTGAGAATACAAGAAGTCCAGATTCAAAGGAATGAAGAAATAGGGGTCAGGGAGACAAGAAAGCAATGAGTCAGACCCATAGGCAAAGGTTCTGAGCAATTCAGAAGCACCACGTTTCTGAGCAATTAAACATCAGACTGTATGAAAAAGGTGTAGTAGACCATAGGACACCAGCATTAGAAATGGAGTTTTATATGGCAATCATCAAATCCATTTGGTGTGGGTCAAAAAATAGAGAAGTAGGTGAAAGGCTCACTCTAGACAAGAAATAATCGATACAATGAGATTCAATAACTGAGTGTTGTTAAGTCCCCAAACATATATTGTAAGAAATAACTCTTTATTTGATAAGAATTTCTGTGAAAACTAGAATACATTAAGGAAGAAATTAGGCAAATAAAAACAACTCATACCATATCTAGTAGTAAATTTAAAATGGAAATGGGATCTGAATATTAAAGTAAATTAATACCATCAAAAATTGAAAAGAAGCAGATCATATAACTTTCACAGATAATGTAGGAAAATTACAACGGATAAAAGAAACCATTTTAATTATATGAAAATCAAAAGCTTTTGCACAAACAAAATTAATGCTTATAGAATAAGAAGGAAAATAGTCAAATGGGCAGAAATCAAATTCTTAGATAAGGATTTTTGTATCCAAGATATGTTGCCAACTGTTACACAGACAAAAATATAGATATATGTATATATGCATACACATATGTAAGCATTTGCTATATTTATTATATATATTCTTCATGTACTTATCTATATCTATCTCTCTCTTCTACATCTATATTTATATAAGGCCAAAAGCCTTTCCTGTGTAGACAGTCAAAGGATTGTGAACAAGCATCTCTTAAAAGGAGAATTGAAAACTATTAACAATTATTTGAAAGAATGCTCCAAATCACTAACTATAAGAGAAAGATTTTTCACTTTAGATGTAGCAAATTGGTCAATGTGACAGAAGATTGGACCAGTCAATGTAGTAGGTGCTATGAAAAGATAGGCACACTAGTACATTATTGGTGGAACTGTGAATTAGTGAAACTATTAGGAAAAACAATTTGAAATTATGTACATAAAGTGAATAGAATGTCTATAGCCTCTGTCTCAGAGATTTCACTACTAGGTAGCAAAATGGAATGTTGCTGTATTATAAAGAATACGATGAATACAGTGAGGCATCTAAAGACATGAACTGATGTAGAGTGAAGTAAGCAGAGCTGAGAAAATTATATACACAACGACTACAGCATTGAAAACATAAAGACTGTACACACTCACACAGAGTGAATGATGCAGAATTACACAGAGCAAGCATGACACTAATGAAGAAAAATGAGAAGACAATCATGCTGATTTTTTTGATGAGTGGGGAGGCCCATGGATGTGCAACATTGCTTATATATTAATATTTTTCAGATGCATTGATCAGTTTTGTTTATTTATTTATTATTTTATTTTTGTTGATTAATATTTTACACTTTTATAAATGTTAAATATAATTTCATATTTTCTGGTTTTATATTTTAATTATTTTCATATGGGATGGCTCTCTGGGAAAGGAGACATAAGGATCTAGGGAGAAATTAGATGACAAAAACAAAAGACAATGAAGTGTGTTTAAAAATAAATATAATTTCACAACTCAGAGATTCTGTAAAACCCCCACATACCTCCTAGTTCAAGCTAATATTATACTCAAACATACATTGAGGCAAATATCCTTCCTTGACTAAGAGGAGGAAAATAAGGAAAATTTGACAAATGGCATAGCGTAGTAGAAAAAAATGGTGAAATCAGAGTCAGAAGAGCTGGGTCCAATCCCATTCCTGTGCTTTATAAATCAATAAGTGCATACATATAGAGTACTTTTCCTAGTAAGCACTTCATTAGGCTCTGGGGATGCAAAGACAAAACAAGATATCCCTTGCTCTTAAGGAATTTGGGAAACACTATGTACACATGGAAGTATATAGACTGTAATGACAAGATAAATGCAGGGTGATTGGAGGGGACACTAGTTCCCATAGGAGCTGAGTTTCAAAGGAGAATAGAGGTTATCAGATGTAGGAATGAGGAGGGAATGTATTGCAGTCATGGAGCATAGTCTTTGCAAAATATTGGTGATAAGATGGCATGTCATGCATAAGTATCATCAAGTAGGTCTTTTTTGGTCAAACCATAGAGTATGTGAAGGGATGGAATGTTTTAGTCAGTCTGAAATTGTAGATGAATATCATGTTACAAAGAGCTTTACAAGGCAAAGGATTTTGTATTTGACCCAAGAGGCAATATGGAACCAATGTAATTTTTTAAGACGTCAATAATATCATCAAAGCTATCCTTTAAGAATTTTACTCAGGTGTGTAGCTATAGGCATGTCACTTTTTTCTGGGCTTACTTTCTTCACCTATAAAAAGGAGTTGAAATGGATTTTCTCTAGCATTCCTTCAAGGTCCAGATCCCATAGAGCCATGAACATTAAGATGTCAATTACAAAATTGGAAATAGAGGCAAAGGCTCCCAAATTCTAATCCTCTGCTATGAATGTCCTTAATCTGACTGATTTACTTCCCAAAATATTTCAAGTTAATTTCCATTTCATTAAGTTTCTTAATGTAATTTCTTTCTTCTCTTTTTCCATGGCTGTACTAATGGGCTCAGAAAATATATGTATCACAGTGACAGCCCTGCTGGGTGGGCGTCTGTAGCAAATATGAAAACAGCAAGTAATGTATTTCTGAATTGAAAAAAAAGAATTTAGAATTATCTTATATTTTAAAATTTCATTGGAGAATATTCTATATTTCAAATCCAATCTGATAGATAATATAGATATTTCCACTGAAATCTTTCTCAGTGCTCATTAATATATTTCAGCATTGTTTTTAAAATATCTTTCATGTTGTTGATTTTAGATATTTTGGGAGTGCTATAAATTATAAATTTTTTTAATTGAATTTTTGAATCCTTAGAATTTGAGGATTTCTGAAATACGGTGTGTGTGTGTGTGTGTGTGTGTGTGTGTGTGTGTGTGTGTGTAAGAGAGAAAAAAAGATAGACAAATGAATAATCAGACAGATAGATGAATGGATGGGTAGAAACAGAGAAAATGAGAGAGACAGGAAAAAAAATGAAGATAAGGCAGAGAAGGAATTTAAAAAGTTGTTTTTGAAATATAAGGCTGGTGTCCTCTTTTCAAAGGGAATAAACAAGGGAAAGTTGGTAGAGCCAAATCTTGATTGTGGCCACCTTGGATATATTCCTTGAAATGACTTGTGTCCTACATTAATGTGAGTTGGTTGATAATAGACTCTATTGACTGCTCTAAATTTCCTAAGTGTTTGGGCTTCACACTGTGACAGCTGCAGTAGTCCCATTGACATACTGACACTAACTCTACGTCATTGTTTTGGGCTTTTCAATTTTTTTCTCACTTAATAATTGAGTTTCATGATTCCAGTGCAGGAGATGGGGGTGAGCTTCAGACAGTTATGCTATTATAGATTAGTCCTGCTGATATGGCCAGCTTGGAGAGAGTTGATATTCTTGAGAATGACATGGAAAAGTGATAATGATGGGAAGAAGAGACTTCTATATAAATCTTTTTAAGTATGGTATTTCCATATTAAATCACATAAAGAGAATGTTGGACTGAACTGATGAATGTGTACTTGAGTGATGGAATATGCTTCAGTTACTTTGGCATTGTTCCTGAAAATCCTTGGTGATAAAACAGACCAAAGTATTTGTTCATTATCTTTATCTTTTTCCATTTGCATTCTTTTTCTTTTCACTGAGGACTCCTAACTTCAATCCAGGGGAATCATTTCACTCAGCATTGAAATCTGCTTAATGGGAAGAAGTAGCAGGGACTGGGCAATAGGGAGATGAGTGAATTTGGATTCCTTTATCCATGTGAAACTGTAGGGAGAATTTAGATAGGCCAGCAATAGTCACTGGCATTGGGATTTGGCCAAGAGGAAAAGAAAACTTGGAATTTGTTCGCATGCGTTGAATTCAAGTAGCTTCTCCTTACCATTTTAATACTAGAGATTATAAATCCTAAGTATAAAATTTACTTATCCATTACTTATTTTCTCAGACATTCATGTCATCTGTAAACTATAAGATAAACCATATTGACTGACTTCAGATTTTGTCAAAAATTGTTTATTCAGTGCAATCAATAGGATATTTCATCATTAATATTCTTTCCTATTATTCCCTGAGCTTACTTTATCCTCCACTCAGAAAGATGTAAATACAAATATGACCTCAGTCACTTACTAGCTGTGTGACCCTAGGGAAGTCATTTAGTCTCTGTTTGCCTCAGTTTCCTTAACTGCACAATAAAGATAATATAGCAGCTATTTCATAGGACTGTTGTGAGGATAAAATGAAATAACATTTTAAAAGTATTTAACCCAGTGACTGGTTCACAGTAGGAACTATATAAATGTTTATTCTCTTCCCCTTTTTTTTCTCTAGAAGATCTGTACCTTTGTTGTGTCTTAAAAGAATATCCTTTTTCTTCCTACATTCCACCCTGTCGATCCTACCCATCCTTGAACACCCAATAATATTTAGTGGTTAAGTTAACTGAACACTAAGGTTCTGTCTGGCACTACACTTCTATAGTAATGTAAGTTGTCCCTTTCTCAGAAAAGGTGTCTCTGATCTCTCAAATATCCCTCCCAATTTGATAGTAAACTTCCTGCAGGAATGTCACATGGCATTTTGTACTCTTATAATGTATTGAGTTGTAGTCATATGCATATGTATGTCATATCTTTCTTCTGAGCCATAATTTCATGTGTCCAAAGATGATGTTTTGTCTAAACATTTTTATTTCTCTTACATGAACAGTATTTTGTATACACTTGATGCTTATAGCATTACAGAATTTCAGACCTAGAAGGGACTGCAATGATTATCAAAGGTAATCTGTTCTTGAAAATGAACCCCTTTGACAGCATCCATTACAAGGTTCATCCAGAATGTTCTTGAAGCACAGGAGGTCAGGAACTGGATTTTTTTTGACTCTCTGTGTATCCCTCCTATGTAGGACAGTGCCTGGGTGATTAACACATGTCTATTGACTGACTGATTTATTGAGGACCCCATTGAAGTAGATAGGATATATTTGGCAGCAACTCATTTCACTTTTGAATAGTTCTTGATATATAAAGCTCTATTTCTTTTTCCTTTTTTATGTTTATTTATTTTTAGTTTTCTGCAATCATTTCCACAAAATTTTGAGTTCCAAATTTTCTCCCTATATCTCCCCTCCCCCACCCCATAA
>CM053769.1:64572859-64582859 GCA_028658325.1 Potorous gilbertii
AAAACTTTCTTCTCTTCATTGTATTTTTGGACCTCCTTTGCCAACTGAGTTAGCTTATTTTTAAAGGTGTTATTTTCTTCAGCATTTTTTGGGTGTCCTTTAGCAGAGTGTTGACTCTCTTTTCATGATTTTCTTGCATCTCTCTCATTTCTCTTCCAATTTTTTCTCCACCTCTCCTACTTGATTTTCAAAATCCTTTTTGAGCTCTTCCATGGTCTGAGACCATTGCCTATTTATTTTGGAGGTTTTGGAAGTCTTGACTTCCTCTGATGGTATGCATTGTTCTTACTCATCTGAAAGGATGGAAGAAAATACCTGTTCACAAAGAAAGTAACCTTCTATAGTCATATTTTTTCCCCATTTTGGGCATTTTCCCAGTCAGTTACTTGACTTTTGAGTCCTTTATCAAAAGTAGCATATATTCTGGAGACTTAAAAGATTTCAGTTCCTCCAAGATAACATAATCAAGGGAGAGGAGTTTACTTCTCCCCTGGCCTGCACACTGGTCTGGGAGCAACCAAAAACTTTTCTGCCTAGATTTTGTGAGTAGTAGAATTCCCTCTCCACAGCTGCCTCCAGCTCCACCATGCCAGTACTCCTCCTCCTCACCCCAGGGTTGGGCTCAAGGCTGAGCTTCAGATCAGCTGCTCAATTATCCCAGGGGCTTCAGGCAGAGGGCTCCAAAAATGGATGCTGCTGCTGCAGTGACTGCTGCTGGCAGAGTCAGACCATGTTCCCTTCTCACCCAGATGAAAAAACTTTTTCACTGACCTTTGAAGCTGCCTTTGGCATTTGTGGGTAGAGGGATCTGAAAAGCTGATGCTGCTGGGGATTCTGCCCCTGAGGCCTGTTATGGTCCTGTTCTTGCTGGTGCCAAGCAGTCAGGGCTAGACTGGGCTCTATGGGTCACACTGTGCTCCATGTCCCATGCAATAGACCTTTCCTGTCAGCCATCCAGGCTACCTTGGGCTGGAAATCTCTTTCACTCCATTGATTTGTGACTTCTGATGCTCTAGAATTTGTTTAGAGTCATTTTTACAGGTATTTTATGGGCTGTGGGAGAAAATCTATGGACATCTTTCTACTCCACCATCTTGGCTGTACGCCCTAAGGCTCAATTTCTTAAAGCACTAGTCTTCTCTTCTGTGGGTTAAGCATTCCTAATTGGTTCAGTCAATTCATATGGTATAATTTCCAGGCCTTTAACATTTCTTGTTGCCAGTCTGTCCAGGTGCTCTCCAGATTACTAGTGTCTTTCCTTAAATTTTGTGCCAAGACCTGACCATAATACTCTAGCTGTGGTCTAATGAGGGCATAAGATAGAACTATCATATCCTTATTCATGGATGGATGTTATGTCTCTCTTTAATTTATTGAAACACTAACTATAATAAAATTGAATTGAAGAACGATTATTCATTTTATCATAGTATTATTTACTTTATCAAAGCATTCTCCACAGAGGTCTTTTAAAAAATTAATTCCAAAGACAAGAATTTTTGAAATATGATTCAATTTATAAAAATGTTATGTACACACAACTTTTGGATAAGATATATAAATTAAAGTATGTTTGTATTATATCTTCAGTACCAAAGAAGTTGCACATAGTCTACTGTGAATTATTTTGCATGCATACTTATGTTGTGGAAGATTAAGGGAGATTATTCAGTTATTATCTGTGAAATGTCTGAGCCTCCTCTGGATTGCCAATGTGATTGGTACTAGAATTTAATTATAATCAGTCAAGTTTCAAATGTTGCTTTAAAATGTGTATGCAGAGTCACTCTTATTTCGAGGGGTAACAGAAGATGGTAAGGGATTCATACAGTTTACTTTTATAAGGGATATTTGAGGTCATAGGGTTCAAACTCTTGCCCTATGTAGGACCTTCTACAACATCATTCAGTAGTCATTGTTCAGATTCTCCATTAATATCTCCAGTGGCAGAGAGGTTACTACATTAGAAAAAAAAATTATTCCATTTTTAGACGGCTTTTTCCATTGGAAAATTCTTCATTAAATTTGTTGGGAAACTGTTTCCTCTTTGTCTGAAATCAGATATATGGAAAATATGATAAAAAAAATCAAATGTATTTTACTTGTATACCCTTAAAATATTTGAAAACTGGTCAAAGAAAACCAAAGTCTACTTAATATTTTGTTTTCCAGGTTTCAAATCCCCAATTATCTCAATAAATCCTTATATGAATTGGTCTTGAGACTTTTTCACAGTCCCCACTATTCTTCTGGGTATACTTCAGCTTGTCAGCATCTTTATTAAAATATGTTGTCCCCAACTGAATGCAATGTAAATATGGTCTGAACAGTATAGAGCACAGTGAAACTATTAACCCCTTTCTCTAGACAGAGTGTTTCTATTAACATAGACTTTGATATTTTGAGCAGGGATTTCTCGCTGAATCTTAGAACTGTAGAATTTTAGAGCTGGTCTGAGACTTGGAGCTTATCTAATCCAAACTTCTCATTTTACATAAGAAAAAAGATGAACATTCATAGAGGTAAAGTGGCTTACCTGGAATCATGTAACTAGTAGTGATATACCATGACAGAATCCCAGGTCTACAGTCCAGTACTCCTTCCACCACATTATGCATTTTTACTAAATCAAATCTGTGTCACAAATGTCTACCAAGTTAAATCTCCTGTCTGCTTTTAAAGTGATTTTTTAACCTAAATGATGAACTTTACATTTATTCCTGTCAAATTTCCTCTTGTTGGGTTTAGTGCATTTTAGATTATTTGGAAAGCTGTTTTTGTCATCTAGCTATTCAATTTATTACCTCTCCATTTCATTTTCTGTTTCACCCATAAAACAAGAAACACATACCTCCGATGGTTTAATAATATTCTAATTCACCTGTTGATCAGGAGAGGATCAAGTAGAGAAACCTTCCTCATGATACACATTTACTTGCACACATAGATTATTTTTGTCACTCCATTTCCATTAAATTGTAATGTCCTTGGGGACACAAACTATTCTAATTTACTTTTTCATCTTTGTAACTCTACATCCTAGCATCATATCTTCCACCACATAGAAGCTTTCTCTAAAGTTAAACTAAGTCTTCTTTTGTTCTTTTCAACAAAATCCTTTGTTTATGTAGCTATGAATCCACCTAGCTGTACTCCATCTTGTACACAAGATTATCAGAAGTATCTGAAAAATAACCTCATGAAATCAACGGAAATGATACCTACATCACTTCTCTAATCTGTATTACAATAACACTATCAAAAGCAACTGCCAGTATATTGATCTTACTTTTTTCTTAATGAACCCATCTATACTGGCTCACACTGATCATCATGCAAATGGTCACAATCCTTATGTTTAATAAGTTATTCAAGGATTTTATTTAATAGAAAAGTTAAGCTTACCAATATAGCTTAATATCACCTATGGATCCACATTTTCTTCCTTTTAAAATATTGTAATAGCGTTAATCCTCTTGATTCTTCTATCACCTCTCTTATTCTTTCTAATTTCTCAAAGATTATTAATAATGTCTCTATGAGCATTCTTATTAATTATTTGTGTACCGTGATTTATAGTTCATTAGGCATGAGTCTTAAACTCATTTAAAATACTATATGGTCAATACAGTCTTTCCTCTCTTTCTCTGTCCCCCTCTCTCTCTGTTTCTGTCTCTGTCTCTCCCTCTCTCTGTCTCTCTATCTCGATGATAATATAAATAGGTATATCTCTATAGATATGTAACTATATACATACACATACATATACATACATATATATGCATACACATACACATACATATACATATATATATATTTATATATACATATAAATATATATATATATGTAGTTGTTTGTTTCTCATTCTGAAAGAGGACCATGACATCAGGAAGGTGATACCATGACTTCCAAATGAGTTGGATTTAAGTCAGGGAGGGCTGTGCAAAGTCAGTAGCCTCACTCTGTCCTCTGGAACCATCTGAATCCAATGCCAAGATCATACATAGATCAAAATGACTGGAGATGGCCCCAGATACACTGAGATACCTTGGCCTTTTTAAGGTAAGATCTCTCCCAGGTCTCAGTTTGACTGAAGCAATGCCCCTTCAATGATGAAGTTTAGGCAAGAAATGAGACAAAGAATGACTTTTACCTAGTCAAAAAAAAAATCAATCTGGGAGGGGAAAACTCTCAGGGTTTCTGACCAAAACAGAAACCATTGCTATTTACACTCACTCTGAGTCATCTGGGCCCAAACAATCACACTCGGTTGGCACCTCTTGTTGGCCAGTCTATGAGAGCCAAAGTGATTTGAGTTTAAGGCATAGTGCTTAAGAAAGAAATCTGACCTTTAAACCTGAAGATATCTTGTGAGGTTTCAGCCATCAAAATTTACATTCCTTTGTTCAGAGTACCTATTAGGGTATGATACTCTCTTTGGACAGAGGGAAAGGAGGGAGAGAGAGGAGGTTGTGGGAGGCAGAGGTAAGGGGAAGTACCAGCATGGAGTTGGGAGATAGAATGTGCTGAGGGTGCATTGTTACCTCATATCTACTTTTTATGTTTTTGTGTGATATGTACGTGTGTATGTGTGTATTTATATTGTCTCCCGCATTAGGATGTAAGATCCTTGAAGCTAGGGATGGGTTCACATTTTCTTTATATCCCTCATGGTTGTCACAGAGCTTAGCTCATAACAAGTGCTTATACATGCCTGTTGATTTATCTGTTTTGGTTATTCTATTTTTTAGAGAATGTAAACATAAAACAGGAGTCATGTTGATATGAAGTTTCTTTATGTCAGTGAATGCCATTTATAAAGGATTTAAGAGAAGCACATTTTTATTCTGGTATGCATAATAAAGAATGAAAATATGCTTATTCCTTGAAACAGTAATGGGCATTTCCCCCCTTCTGATGAGGAAAATATACTTAGGAATACTGACAAATCATTTTTATGTTTTAGACACTGTGATCAGCTGTGGGTGAAGCTATAATTCCATCTAGGAGAGTGACTAATGGGAATGGCAATAAAATTTTTTCTGACTCACTAGTATGCTTACATTTCTTTCCCAAACAGCAACCTTGCTAGAGTACCTTGTTCAGCCATCCTCCACCAATATAAGAAAACAACAGTACCTGGGTTATACAATATGTGCTCCACACAGGAGCAAGTATATAAACAGAAATTTCCCCCCCACTAAAATAAATAAAATTCCACTTGGTATTTGTTTTTAAAACTCTCTTTAAATCTTTTTGCCAGTACTTAATAGGTTATATATCCCCACAGACACCTAACAACAGATGTACATGTGAAAGATGTGTTTTCTTCCCTTGTAGTTTCTTAATCACATCAGGCAAAGAATGAATGGAATAACAGAAGATAATAGCCTATTTAGGAAGTTTGCAAAGGTAGCTAAATTGAAGCAATGTGTAATAGCTCTCTAGGCTTAATTTTAAATCTAGTCTTCCATTAATGGGCAGAAGAATACTTCAGTACTGCAAACCAAAAATCAGAAAAGTCTATTTTAGGATAGCTATATATAGAAAGAAGCCTCATTCGTACTGAAATTGAAGTTACTCTGTATTTTTGGTCCTTTGGCTATTTTAGAGATTCTGACAGAAGTCTTCATCTGGATTTTTGAATGATGTTAAGAATATATCTTAACTTCCCTTTATTTGCAAAGACACTCTGTACCAGAAATGTAGTACCAGAAATTAAGTACTACATTTAATGTTGAAGCAGGACTGTTAGCCTGGCATACCTAAATAGGTATATTTTTTTTTTAATTTAGCCTTTTTTGTCTTGTCTTAATTTTTTAAAATGTATTTGTTTTCAGTTTTCAAATAAATAGATATATTTCAATCTGATTCATTCACATTTTTATAAAGTTGTTTCTTACAGATTATCTGTGTAGAACTAAGCAGAAAGGACTATTTCCCATTTTCTTTTTAGGTTTAAAGATTGAGAGTTTGAGAGTTTTATTGCTGTGTCTATAACTCAGTAGTTTATTTCATCATTAAGCACATTTCATACCTATTGCCTGACTCATTATGTTAGCCAAGAAAAGTTTGGTTTTTTCCTGCTCCTATTCCATGCTCCACACTTATCTTTAAATGTAAATAGAACACTAGATAGAAAATCATACCTGTCCAGGCTTCCATGGAAAACTGTCCTTCATCCAGAGGGCATTCCACTTTTCAATGAAAGGATTTTGTTTGGGGTATATGGATAGTTTAAATCATTCAACCAAATTGACTATGTGCAGAAATAGTTAATAACAATAAATTCATCTGACTTGTTCAGTTATTTCTATAGACATGCAGAAAGATGAGAGCCCCCAAGACCTAGGGTGAGAGGTGTTCTTTTCTTCAATAGTGTCTCTGCATCAAGGACTGCATTGTTGCAGGTTTCCCACTGTGGGTGAAAAAGGATCCATGGGACAAGTCCACAAATGGATATTAGGAGAGTACATCCAGAAATTTTTTATTGACAGCAGTGAAGCTATAACCTTTATGAGAAGGCTGATCAAATCCCTTCTGTCCCATTCAACATCTCTCTTGTAATCTAAAGGTTGTGTTCTTCCAGAGGACAGCAGATGAGAGGGCAGTGTGCAGGCAAGAGGACATGGGATAATCAGGGCATTGAGTATATCTTTCAAGGGACACAGTGCTGTCATACTTCTGATGAAAGATGTAAATGGAAACTGCCTCCATGGAGGTATAATCAAACACCATCCACCCACGTTAATGCAGATTGTCAGGACAGCCAACCTCTCCTTCCCTGGGATCCTGACAGGAATGATTAACATGATGTGATCTCGGCAGAAATCATTCAGGCTCTTAACTTAGCCTGTTCCTTTGCTCAGGACCAGCCACTGGAGAAATATTCAGGCAAATGACAAAGCATGATAAATCTAAAAAAGGCCTTTGGCTACTCCTCATCTCCTACCAATATCGGGCCTTTACCATACCAGTTGGCCAAATCATTCATCGACTTTTCTCCATTAGAACTGAAACATAAATTATGTACTGGGAGAGGTGAAATTCTGTTTAAAACATATGTCAATGTATTCTTCCCAATCCCTCCTTAAATAGTGGTCCCAACCCTTACTTCTTTATGTATCAGGCAATCAACAAAGACATTAAATATCTACCATGTACTGGATAATACCTCTTAACTAAGCCTTGATTGACACCACCCCCCTCATCTTCCTCTCTCATATGATGAGCGTATAGAGTACAAAACTTCTCCCAATGCCTTTCTAAAATAGAAGGCTCACAATTCACTCCCCTATTGCTGTGCTTGGTTTCAACTCCACAGAACAAGTGTGTCCCCATGTATCCCTCCCTCCCATTTCCTGCCTCCTGTCTCCCCCTTTAAATTATAAACTCCTTGAGCACAGGGACTGTGTTTCTTTTTATTAAGCATATCACCTGAGCTTAGCACAATGCCTGACACATAGTAGTTGCTTAATACATGTATATTGACTTGGCTTGGATAGCTGGACATGGGGGATACAAAGACAAAAGCGATATTCTTCTTGCCCTCAAGAATGTTACATCCTAGTAGGGGAATAAATACAGATTATTCTCATATATTGACTCTTAGTGAATCTAGGTTGCTTATCATTGACTAACAGAGTTTATAGCTATAGGTTCACTTGGGCATTGGAGTCAATGATTTTTCAAAGGCAATTTCAACACAGATGGCACTGGGAATAAATACCAAGGCAAAACCAAGAGTTTTTTTTTTCCATCAAAGATTTCATATTTGCATATGTTCTGTATGTACACAGACAAATAAGTACAATATAACAGAGGCCACTCTGACCCTCACTGCCTTAAGGCCAGGTTTGTTACATTTTATACCCCCTCCTAGGGTTCTTCAGTACCCTTAGGAGGATTGGGGTGCATAGGCTTTCTTCAAATGGCTCTAACCTTTACCACTGAGGTTCAAAGTTTAGAGAGATCTCCTGTACCCTAGTTCCACTTAGTCACTAAGAATCAGATATGCTATTACACAGAAATATTTACTTAAAAAGGTATAATCACAAATATAGAAATTTATTCTCTTGACATATGGGAGTTATAATCACCCTCCCCTCTTATACATCAGTCCCTGGGGAGGGAATGGATTAAGTCCATAACTTAGCTTAGTTCTAACAGAGCACAATCTTAGCTCTAAATCCAGGATTGACCTTGGGCTTGATGCTCAGGCACCCTGGTTTCTCAGGGCTTCCATGCTGGACTGTCTGGATGCCCTATCCCACCTGCATTCCTGACTCCAAGATGTTCATGGCTCAAGTGCCTGGGTCTCATGGAGACCACTTCTAGTACTTGAAGTGGAAGAAGCTAAACAATACAGAACAGGATTACTCTGTCCCCCCCAGGTCCATTCCTTGAAGGCAGAGTAAGAGGGGGGAAGTCCTTCCATTCTTACTAGTTCAGTTCATGGTGCCCATGCTGTGGCTGATCTGCCATCTTTACCCTTTGGTTGCAGTAGGTAAGAGTGGCTAAAAAAGATAAGAGAAAGAGAGAGTGGCAGAAAAAAAAGGATAACAGACTCAGTCTCCCTAATTTTAAACATGCAGGTAATCGAAGAAGGCTGTATCCTTTTATGTGGCAGGTATAGATGCAAAAGCATCTACATTAAGCAGTCTAGACATGCTCCAAAGGCCTATCAAGGACACCTCCATGTTAGGCAAACTAGGCATGCCCAGACAAGCTTGGATTGTAAAATAATTTATGACGCAATAGAACAATAAATACTGAGATGGATGGCTCTTGTAGGAAGCCTCATTCTAAGGTTAAACAATCACGAAGAGAAAATCTTTAATTCTGCTATGATAATTCTCTATCCTATACATTTAGTAAATGTCTGTTTGATTTTCTTGTCCTTGCTGTGTAGTAACTAAAATTCCAGAGGCAAGCTTTCCTGATAGACCTATACATTTGCGGATTGACACTATAGCCTTGATCTCCAAAGTAGGACACTATTTCCAATTTTGCTATTAGAAATACTGCCTTAGAGAGAGCCTAACTGACTACCAAGAAGCCCAGTATCTAGTCCTAGATGAAGTAAAATCAGGCTTAAACTAAGTCAGGTGAGGGAGATAGAAAACGTTAAGTACTATAAGCATCTCATACTTTTTAGAACTCATTATATAAGGACTTACACCAGAAGGCAAATTAATAATCTTAATAAGAATAACAGTGTTCATTGATTTAATATTTTAAAGTTTGCAAAGTATGTTATATAGGTAATCTCATTTGATCCTTTGAAGGAGGTACTATAGATACTATAGGCTTAATTATTCCCTTTTCATAGGTGAAGACCCTGAAAGTCAAAGAGTTTAAGTGACTATCCCTGTTCGTACAATTCATCAGTACCTGATGCATGGTTTGAATCATAGCAGGAGTATGTATAATAAATTATGGGTTTAAGAAGCTTTCTTTGAAAGCTACATTTCCTGTCTTTGTGACTCAGTGCCACCACAGAACCCATAACAAGTGCTTAAAACTGCTTATTATTTAATTAATTATTGTGCATTAAAGGGCATGCAGGAGGAAACACTGATCTTGTAATCACTGTTAGAAGGAGATATGTTATAGCATTTGCATAGAATTATAGATCCGAACTTAGATAGGATCCCAAGGTCCAACCTCACTTAATAATGAGGAAATGGAGGGACCGAAAGTTTGAGGGTTTTGCCAAAAGTCACACAGGTAGGAATTAGTAGAACCCACATTTGAACTCATGTCCTCTGACTCCAAAACTTCCTATATATTTTAATTTCAAAAATCAAATTATATAAAAGTTTTAGTTTGTTACATGGCAGATTAAGAATCAAAAAAGGATTTGGGTTAATCATGCAGCAAGATTGTGAGATAAGACATCAGTAGCCCCTCTATTGTACTACTACATCAGAATATTAGAACATCTAAAGGACTTTCTTCACAGCATTGCACGGATCCTTTTTGAAAGAGTTAATGGGA
>CM053769.1:64587859-64590019 GCA_028658325.1 Potorous gilbertii
AATAAGTGAAGAGTAAAGATTAAAATAAAGTTATTCAAAACTTTAAAGAAAAGTAAATGACTGAAATCACAAAAAGCACAGGTAGATGGTACAGTGGATAGAAGACTGCACCTGAAGGCATCTTGCTAAGTTCAGATCCAGCCTCAGAATAGTTAAGTGGCCCTGGTAAAGTCACTTTACTCTGTTTGCCTCAATTCCTCCTCTGTAAAATGAGTTGGAGAAGGAAACAGCAAACCATGTCAGTATCTTTGCCAAGAAAACCCCAACTGGAGTCACAAAAAACTGGACATGACTAAAATGACAGAACAGCAACATAATCACAAAACTGGGAACCTCAGAAATAGTCAGTCTAACATCTTTCAGAATGATTTAGATCAGGAATCAGTAACCCTTGGGCCAAATCTGCACCATTGTCTCTTTTTGTATGCCTTATTTTAGCTTGTGAGCTATACAAAAACATTTACTAGGTTGGAGTTGGTCTGTGGGTTATAGTTTGCCAACCCTTGTTGTAGATCATTAAAAGAATTTAAAAAAAACAAACACAAGATAAAAAATTACAAGTACATGAACATTTAAGAATTAAAAAAGACAAAAGCATAAATAAAACAAATGAATGGAAACAGAACAGATTGTTTGAAAAAGGAGATGTATAAATTTGGAACTCTAAAAAGTAGCTATGGGAGAAAAAAATGGCACAACAAAATAAAATGACAGTCATATAAGAGCTCATGAGGTATCTACAAGCCACGCCAATTAGACCTGAAGACAGAATGTGCTAAGACAGTGTGAGAATCAGAGATTTTTTCAGTAAACACAATAACATCAAAAGCCATACTTCTGGAAATTATACAAGAAAATTTCTCAGAAATAATGACAGAAGGCAAAATACAGATTGATAGCGCCTAAAGATCACTTACAGAAAGAAACCCTAATTTCTTAACCCACATATGTCATGGTTAGACTTCAGAACTTCAATATTAAACAGCTAATTTTGTAAAAATTTGAAAGAAAATCCTTTACATACCAAAGATGAACAGTTTAAATTGTAAATACGTGTTTTTTCCATAAGAAGTTTAAAAAGCACATATTATAAAATTAAAGGAAATTCATATGTACCCTAAAACTACATATCTTTGGAAGTCTGAGCCTAATTTACAATGAAACAAATGAGTTTTAGCAGAAAAAAAGAATTTGATTCATTCCAATGAAAAGGATAAAGATAAGCAGGTCTTTCTTGATGTGAAATTATCAAGGAAAAGAAACTTAAAATAGATAGTTAAGTTCAGAGTACAAGAAAATGATTAAGGAGATGAATCAACGTTTACCTGCTTCAGTAGTGTGTTGGTTTTAAGTTTACACCTATGCCAAGGATCAGTGACAAAAGTAAAAGGAATGTTTATGGGTGAAAGTGAAAGCAGAAGTCAAAAGTACGAGAGAAATGAAGTTGGAAGGGGGAATAAGAATTCAATTAAATAGTTTTGTAATGGGGAATTGCAAATGCAATAAAGAGTATTTAAACAAAGAGGTGAGGAATGACGAATACAGTTGGGACCCTGATACTAAAATGTTTATATAGAACATATGAAAAGGCAGAGAAAAAGCAATTTCCCTTGAGATATGATATTGCTGTAGAGTCATTCAGAGAACAAAGAACACTAACTCTTGAAACCCATGTATGAGGAATGGGAATTTTTCTGGGAGCAGAATGGAATGAGTTGGAATAGTAGCTAATAATAACATTAATTAATAGATACATGTTCACATAGAGGTAAGGGACCATGGAGATTGATGGTATATATTGCTAATTTATATTATGTGGGTACATAGTCCAGAGGGATAGAATGGTAAAGTTAGTATCTGCTTAAAGTTTTACCTTGTGTGAGACTCAATGAGAAAATAATGGGAGAACATTTTTTTTGTACAAAATTGCTGAAGGTGGATGAGAACCGAGGGAGGAGGAAGAAGCAGTAGAGAGGATAAAAAATTCCATTCAATCTATAAGATTGTATATTGTGTCATGACTTTGGGAAGATGGGATTCTGAGACAGAGACATAGTCCTATTCAATTTCAAACCATCCTGTGTTCTAGACTTTTTTGCCTATGTATGGTATCATTGTTTCTAATATGATTCTAAAAAAGTTAGGAGATTATATACATAT
>CM053769.1:64596140-64626121 GCA_028658325.1 Potorous gilbertii
GACAAAAGAGAAGACAGGGTAAGGGAAGGGAGGGATGAAAGAAGAGAGGGCAGATTGGTAATTAGAATGCTCAGAATATTGGGGAGGGGGGAGGGGACAAATGGGGAGAACATTTGGAACCCAAAATTTTGTGAGAATGAATGTAAAAAGATAAATAAATAAATTTATAATTTATTAAAAAAATAAACAACAAATTAGGAAGTGTACGTGAGCAAGGCTAGAAAGGAACAAATCATAAATGATACTCAATATTTTTCCTGCTGCCATTCTTTCTTCTTGGCTCCTGTCTTACAAACTTCTTTTTGCCTGGGATTAGTGAAGTCCCTTTTCAGACTGCATGACTATTTCCTACTTCTGTGGGACTTTGTCAGCTTTTATTGTATCTTCTCATAGCACTTCTGGAGTTTTGAAACGTTCTCCTTTTTGCATTTTGAAGGAATCATCATTTCTTTCTCCCCGACTGACTTTAGCTGTTGGTATCAGATGTCTCTAACCTATATAGTACTTTTGAAATGTATCTTTCTGTTTTCACCATTTATCAACTCATTGTTGCACTATTTAACTTTAACGTGGAACAGAAAAGAAGCAAATATGGCCAGGAGTCACTCCCTAACTTTTATACCTGAAACTACTATCAGTCAGCTGCCACTGAACTTTAAAGAGAATGTCTTGATTTTTTTTCTTTTGCACTGACAAAGCCTTTCAAGGGTATAGAGACTTAAGAAATGTAAAAATCTTCAGCAGTCTTGTGAGATATTGGCAATGAGATGTGTTCACCCCTCCCATTTTAATAGGATGAGACAATGAGGCAGATCTTTCCCTAAGCTTGTGGCTGGAGTAGCTCCAGGCTTTAAACTTTATTGCCCAGCAGAGTGTTGAACAGGTTGAAGATGGGAGGTTGTATAGCCATTAAAATTAATTTGGTATTGTGGGTATCTGGAGAGAAAAGTAGAATCCTTCTTCCAAATTAGGTTGAAACCCAATAGACTGTATTTTGTGACACTCTCTTATATGGTCAAGAAGCATATACATTCTTTAACTCAAAATATTCATTGAGTACCTCTTGCATGTAATCTGTTGTGCTACATCTTATAGGGAATATGTTAATAATTTCAGTACCATTTTTTTGCATTCATTGTTGGTATCCTGGGTATCCCTTTTAGATCTCTGCCAAGAACTACAGTAATCTCACTTTTCATCAATCAACTAATTGGCATTTATCAAATGCTAACTTTAAGCTAGGTACTTCACTAGATCCCAGGGATACAAAGAAAAATACAGAAAAATAATCACTGACTTCAAGGATCTGCCATGCTAATGGTGGAGATGGAGTATATACATACATACACATATATGTGTGTAGATATATATATATATCTATATATCTTATGTGTGTGTATCAGAATATTCAAATCCAGAGTGGATTGAAGGTAACAAAGAGGATGATTCTGATAGCTAAGGGAAAGAGGAAAAGCCATATGGAGGAATAGTACTTGAGTTTAAAAGAAGCAAGAGATTATGAAATAGGGGTTGCATCTCTCACCCTCTCTACTGGTTCTTTCTTTTCTTTCTCCATTTAGCTTGAACGTTTCACTTAATGTATCTATGTGAAATGTGGATTTCACTGTCAAATGACTTGAAGAAGATAGTTTAACAATTCTTCCAATTTGCTCTTCTGACTCCTGCCATGTGCCTTCTACTCTGTACACTAAGTTAAAGCCATTCTCAAAACCCTCCTCAAATCTGCCATAGCCAAATGGAGACATCCTTCTTTAGCTCTCTGCAGCATTTGACACAGTTGACCTCCCACTCCTCTTATACATAATTGTCCACTGACTTCAAATATACCAAGTTCCCCTAGTCTTCCTCCTACTTCTCTAACCACTCCTCTATCGCATTCACTATTATTCAGTTTATTCTTTTGTTCTCACTTAAAGTGAATGTTTCCCCAAATGTTTTGTCATTGGGACTGACTATTCATTCTACTCATGACTCCAATTGTTATAACCAGATGATGACATGAGTTTTCTTTCCAGATCTGTATTTTTTCATGAGCCTCAGACTCACAAGTCCAATTGTCTACAAAACATCACTACCAGGAAGTATCACCATTACCTTGAATTCAACATGTCTCAAAATGAGCTTTTTAACTATTCCTCCTGAATCTGTACTTGCTCTAAATTTTGCTAGATGCAGCTTCCTACTACAGTGGAGAGAATGATAAGGACACAGTCCTGAAAATCTGAAATCACCATGAAACCAATGTTCAACAAGGTGATGAAGTAGCCAATATCTTAGCCTTTTGACTGTTCCCACACATGGAATGTTCTCTCTCCTCATCTTTGGCTCTTAGAATCCCTGATTTTTTTTCCAAGAAATAGTCCCTTCTTCAGGAGGCCATTTTTTGACCTCCCCAAATACCTAGAAGGCTTCCCTTCTAAGGTTACCTTCCCCCAACTCTATACCATATCTTGCATATACTACTTGTCTTTCCTCTTAGAACATAAACTCCTTGTGGAGAGGGATAGTGATTTTGTTCTACATCTTCATTTCTTAAACCCATCTCTAGAATATGGTAACTCTTAATGATTGCTTTCTGACTAACTCATTGATATAATTTTCTAACCATTGGAAGAATAAAGAAAAGTAATTCATAATTTAAGGTTTTCTCTTGTTCTAAAAGTCTGCCTCCACTGCCTATTTTTTCGTCCAAATCCACAACTTTACAGTGTAGAGAACTCCTGATGTGAAAATTCCATACATTTACTACTTATATACCTATATTCCTAGCCATCACATGACACTCTAAAAGGTTAAGTGAGCTGCCCACATTTACAAATGTAGTAAACAGAGGCAGGAACTGGATACATATCTTCTGGACTCTCAGGCTATGCCTTTGTTCACTAAATAGCCCAGACTAAGATCATTAATAAGATTAATTAACAACTGGATCAATCAATCAACATACAGATCAAATACTTATATGTGGTAGGCACTGTGCTAAGTGTGGGGAACACAAGAGCAAAAGGGAAGCAGAACCTGCCCAACAGAAACTGGAATTTTAATAGGGAAGACAAATGTAAAATGCAGAAGGAGGCATATGGAGTTAATGTTTTGAAATGGCACTGTTTCCATTATTATGGTTGCCAACTTCCTAAGACAAAAGAGACCAAATAAAAGTAAATTATCATGACAGTAAAATAGAATAAATAAGGTTTTCAATATCTTCACATTTACAGCACTGCTAAAAAGTTATCAGTAGCAGACAGTGGATAAGTCTCTAAAATGGGAATCTTAAAAGCACTTTACTGAATGCCGCAATTAAATTACTTTCAGACAGATTGTACAATTTTGTTTTACCCATCTGCAGTTACCTATCCAAAACTTTGCTAACTACAGGTCTATTATTTTGTAGAGAATAACTCATGAAACTTTTACTGTAGCCTCTAGATTGATAATTTATTTTCCATTTTGTGACCCTGGGCCTCGGATAAATTTGAAATCTGATCACTCTAAACCAGTCTTGGAAATAAATTGGAAACATTTCCCAGACCACAAAATTTTTATCAGTATCTCCTCCCAACATTAGGGCCAGACAGAATAAAAACACTGCCACTGATCAGTATCTTTTTCCAAGTCTGTGGAATGAATCAATACTTGGTCTAGGTCAGTGATCTGAGCTATTTGCAAAGTTCACCAAGAAAATAAAGGACTTTTACAAAGGAATTTTCAATGTAACTTGAATAAGAAGTCTTTTGAGAAGAAAATTCTCCATATCAGATTTATTTAGTATTAGTTACAAATGAATCTCTGAATGAATGAATAGGCATATAGAGTTGAAGAGGAAATGACATCTCTTCATAACAGACTATTTTGAGGTTTCAAAAAAGCGTGTGCTTATGTTTAAGAGGCAAATAATTGTCTTTCGAGACCATATACATTTTGTAGCTTTTAAAAATGTTGCAAAATTGAAGGAAGTGATTTTGGAATCATCTATTCAATTTAAATTTGAAGAGAAAAATCTCTAAACATTGATTTTTTCCATAAAATCAGCCTCTCTGTCCAATGAGCACATTTTTATATATAGAGTGCCATTGCACCTCCCTCAGTCTATCTGGAATAATTGCAATTATCTTTCACACTATCTTTTTCTTCATCTCCTCTACCTAATCAAGTAACTAACTTTTATTATTTTTGGTTTGAAATATCTGTCAAATTTATCTATTCCCCTTCATCTCTAAGATTCTAAAATCCATTCATTCTAGTTCCTCTTCTACTAAGAGCTAGTTTACTGAAACAATGATACCCCTCAATAGAAGTCCCTGATTCTAGTTTCTACCTGACCTATCCAATCCATCCTATAGAGCTGTTGGACCAGTGGAAAAGCATATCATCATTAAAAAAAACACTAAAGACATAAAAGTGATCCTCTTAAGTTTTCCATCAAGTCCACGCTTCAGCATAGGCTTCAATGATCCATCATCATTCTATTTATTCAACTTTGTGCCTAACATTCTAGCCTTTGCTTATCAAATGAAACTGCTGAGTCTCCTTAGTGAATGTATGCCATGGTTATCCTTGTCTCCGACTTTATTCATGTTCTCTCTCTTTTGCTTACATTGAATTGTTTCTTGCTTTCTCCCTACTCAAACCTATCTATTCCTCAAGGTCCAATTCAAGAGCTATCTTCTTATCTGATGCTTTCAGTGTACACCAATCCTTTTCTTTTCTGAAATCCTATTGTATTTATAATGTGTACCATATAGTTAGGCACTTAGGTTTTTTTCTTTCCTTATAATTATAGAATAACTTCTTTTAGAGCAAAGAAAATGTATTATAATTGCCTTACTCCCAAGAGTGACCAACTTAGCTTATATAGTAGGTGCTCAACAGATCCTTCTTAATCAACTGATTAAAATCTTTAGTTCATGAATATTAACCATATTTTTTAAATTCTAAGTATATCTGTGGCATTTTTGAATAATTTCTTTTTTCATTGGAAAGAACAGACATATGGTTGCCAAACACTATTATCTTTTATTAAAGGAAAGATTCTTAAGACAGAAAAAAACCAGATTGAAAGTATTTTAGGGTTTTTCTTTTTAAAAGTAAGTTATTAATGTCATCTTGGGAATGACTGTTTACACATTTTATATTCCTTCTAGTGAATGTGTCACACTGAAAGTGACAACTATACAAATGACTGACAAGCAACAGCTTAAAAGAACACTTCAACTTTCATTTGCTGAGCAAAGAAACTATGTAAGTAAAATATAGTCCCCAAAAGAAACAAAAATTTGGATGAGTTTTTACAAAGTTATAATCAGGACTAATTTTACATTATTTCATCAAGGGCATAAAATGTATATAACAGTAGAGGTATATAAAAATAAATATACTTATGCAGTTCAGAAGGAGGCATCAGATATCATTTGTATCATATCAATGACATCAAGATATTGATTAATTTATCTTTAAACTGAAGTTAGTGAATAATAATTGGTAAAAAAAGAATCCAAGATCTTGAATTATAAGGGACTTCATAGAACATTTAATCCAATAATCACATTTGGCAGATTGGGAAGCTGTCTCAGATTGTTGTTTTTTTTTTAATCTTTAAGAAAATAGTAAGTAGTAGAGCTGAAAACATGAACCTTATGTCTTCCCTGACATTAAAGTTGGTACATATTTTTTAACCACTTTAAAACTTCTTCCTAACTTTCATTTTATTGTTGAGGACACCATCATCTTCTCAGTTACCCAGGCTTTCAAGCTAGTTGCTTAACTTCTCATGTTCTCACCCCTGATAGCCAATCTATTTCCATATTTCTCCTATGTGGTCCTTTTGTCCTCTGACACTACAACCAGCTTAATCAGGTCCTCATCACTTCATACCTGGACAATTGTAAAAACCTTCTGGTTGATCTTGATGGTTCAAGTCTTTTGTCACTCTAGTCAATCCTCTACTCAGCTCTCAAATGGTTCTTCCTAACATATTACCTCCCCCTCCCTGGAGAACTTTTGGTCCTTACATGGGGATTAGAATGTGTCCTTGGAGGCTCACAAAGCACCTCTCATGTACCTGTTATTTTACTAAAAGTGGAAGTGGAATGGTGGGATTCTGTCCTTTTACACCTGAGCTTCAAATTCCAAAGACCAGCCAGAAACTTAGATGGGAAGAGACTGAAGGAGAAATCTTTTTTGAGGAGACTGTTCAATGTCTCAGCAGTGAACAACATATGCAATATGGAATTTGAGTCTGAGTAAAATCCTCTATTTGCAGTCCATGGTTTTCTACAGAGTGCATGACATGCCTTAAAGAAAGCTTTAAAGTCATTATATCTTGGGGCTCCTTATTTCTCACTAGCATTCATCCTCCTCCATCCAGTAGAAATGGAGAAGAAACTGAAAAGTGGTCAATGATGATGGTGATAGCTAGCACTAGGATGATTCTTCAAGGTAGGCAATGTTCTTTACATACACTTTCTTATCTGATCCTCAAATAACCCTGTGAAATAGGTGCTATTGTTTTTTCTATTTTACTACTAAGGAAACAGTGGCTGAGAGAGGATAAAGGATTCACCCAGATCTACACAGCTAAGTACAAGACTAAGCAGGATTTGAACACAGGTTTTCCTGACTCCATTTCCCACTCTATTATACACAGTGCCATCTAGGTACTCCTTTTTATGTGAATGTATGCTTGACAGACATATATATGGGGAAAATCACAGTTTGGTTGGAACAATGACTTTCCAAAGATTTATACCTAGCAATGGATAAAGAAGATCACCTAGAAGTTTTTCAAATCTTGTATCTAAAAAAGCACATTGAACACATACACTCTAGAGAGTAGAACTGGCCTTATTAGGGGAACATTTTCAGGAATGTCTTATGTACCCCAAATATCAAATGTGAAAAATAACTTATGGAAAAAACACAACATGCCTTGCCAGTCCCTGCACATGGCACAGACGATCAAAGGATGTACAACTCTATTGTAGAGAATGTAAAACAACAGACTGTAGTGGAGATTTTAATCATGCTTACACTGAAGGATGGATGGAAGAAGGTGATGAATCCTTAAAAGCATATAGGCATGTTACATTGGGAAAGTTTGCATAATGCTAGCTCAACAGAGGTAGTTTGGTATTTAAGAGCAGTAGACCCAAGAGACTTAGACAACTGAGGCCACTTTGCTTTTGCTTTAGGAAGAATAAATAACTTAATTCCTATTATATAAGGAAGAATAAAACTTTCCCTTGATGATATCTATGAGACAGAAGAAATGAAATGCTAAAATTCAGTTGGTAGGAAGGAAGCATTGATCAAGAGTGGAAGACATCCAAACTGGGAATGGTGGGTAACAATCTGGAACTTCTATCAGAATTCATCTAGTCTGACGTGCTCACCCTTAACCACAGCCTTTTGTTTGTCTCCTTTGTAATCTAAGCAGGTGATAACTTCATTCAGCTGTTAGCAACAAGCCCAGGTATTGATTACCTTTGAATGCCCTAATGACTGAAGACTGGGGCACAAACCATAAATGGAGACTTTCTGATTCCAAGTGAAATTATAGTTTGCCCTACAAGATTGCACAATAAATCAGGGGAAAAATCAGCCAACATAGGACTCTGGGGTCACTGAAGTGATGTTGACACATTACAATAATGAGAACTTGAAATACCTCATGCCCTATTGATTTTTAAGCTGAATCATTCCCACTGCAGGAGATTACAAGCCTCTGTCCTGGAATCATGGCCCACACGGGAGATGCTGATGAAAAATATACCCAATCCAACCAAAATGAAAAGCTTTACTTGTACTTATTACAAATCTAATATCACTGTCCCTAGGCAGGGTGATATGTACTTAAACTATAATGAAAAACATTATTTTTTTGTTTTAATTAAAATTGCTCATACCTTCTATGTACTCAACAATTCTGCACATACACAGTTAAAACCACTCAACAAAAGTCAGGCACAATAGCTGAATTAGCACATGAGGAATTCTTTTTTTTTAAATTTTTTAAAATCGTTTTCTAATTTCAGAGTGGCTTTCAAGTTTTCTGCATCACCATATCATTTTGAAGAATAGAAAATCATGTTCTAACAACCAACTTATTTTCTAGCCAATGGGGAAAGATGCATTACACTAGCATCTAGCATACAATATAGACAAAGCAATTCTTACAACTTTTCCTTTTGCCTCCAACTATACTCCACAGCACTGAGAAAACACAGTAGTTGCAGGCCAACTGGTGACATAAGTTAATTACTAGCCTGTCACACAGTCACAGAATGGTAATAATTTATTTTACTGTTGCATTAACCATAAGCCACTTTTGCCAATGAGAAGGAAAAGTCTTTGACGTATCACTGCCTGCCACATATTTCCAGGAAGGAGATGTCAGAACCTAAACAGAGAAATTCAGTTTGAATTTATATTAAGGCTTCTATTATGCTGCATGTTCTTCTGGGTCATCATTCAGGAGAAGTCATCAACATCACACATCCTCAAAAGCAAATTTCCTATATCTGTTAGTTGATCCAATCATTCTGAAAAACACTTGAAAATTATTCAAGAAAAATCACCAAACCAATTACATCCCCTCGATTCCATTATTTTGTGTAAATTCCAAGAAAATCAAGGGCAGAAAGAAATACTTCATATGAAACAAAATATTGGGAGCAATTTCTTTTTTGTAGTAGCAAGAAAACTAGAAACAAAGTATGGGCTATTAATTTGGCTAATGGATGAATCAAATGTGGGATATACATCCAATATAATTTTATCGAGTCACAAGAAATAGTGAATGAGAAATTCTGATAAACATGGGAATACTTGAATGAACTGGAATAGAGCAAAACAAACGGAGCAGTATATATTGCGATTAAAATAAAAGAACATTAAAAGGCAGCCAATGTGATTAACCAGTATTATATTAATACATGGGGGTGGAGGGAACAGATGAAACACATTTTCCTTATCTCTGAAGAGAGTTGGCAGAGGTTACAAAAAACGCTGCATTTCTGTCAGGATGGTGATGATGTTGACAGGTTTTCCAAAATGATTTTACTTTGACATGTGGAGAACTCAATATTTAGAAGAGGATTAATCAGGAAATGATGGTCACATAAAAATCAGAGCTTATATTTTTTTTTAAAAAAGGAGGAAGAAAAGAGAATCTTATGACTATCCACAAAAGAAAAACTAAGTGGATGAATTATTGCTATTGTCCAGATTTTGACATGGTTACCACAAACCTCATCCACATACAACCCTGTGTGGACATACATATAAGAGTATGTATGATAGAAAAAATAGGAGTGTGGGATAGCAAATAGGGGGATTTAAAATTGGAAATGCTTCATATAAAGGCTGGGTAACCTTAGGCCAGTCAATTAACTTCTTTTTATTATAAGCATCGATCTAAGACCATAAGTTATAAAGAAATTTCCTAATATAAGGAGTTTCCTCAATTGGGAGAAAGTTCAATATACCAATGAAAATGACCCTTCCTCTATCTCTGTGTACATATACATATAAACAAATACATGTACATATACACATACACAACACGCATATGCATGTATATATCAACTATCAGGACGAGAAAGACACCTAGGTGGCAAAGTGGATTGAGCGTTAAACTTTAAGTCAAGAAGACAAGAATTCAAATCTTTTCTCAGATGGTTCCTAATTGAACTTGGGCAAGTCATGTAGCTTCTCAGACTCAATTTCCCTATTTGTAAAATGAGAATAATGGTAGCCACTACTCAGGACTGTTGTGAGGATTAAATGATTTTTCTTATGTGAAACACTTTACAAACCTTAAGGCAATATATAAATGCTAGCAATGTTGATGAAGATGATGATTGATGATGATGATGATGAGTCAGATCCAGAATTAAACAGAATAAGGAAATCAGACCATGCTGCTTTGGAGAAATTGTAAAGCAATTTTAATGAATTCCAAAATCAGGCTCAAGTAACGATCCTAGTGGTGGTGTTTAGGCGTGAGGCATCAAAAGTTAATGTCTCTAAAGAATTAAAAACAAGTATCTCTCAGGAAAAAAATGAAGAGGCGATCTTGTTTGCAAGATGCCCCTAGCATATTAATAAGGAGCTATGAAAAGAGCAGAAGAAAAGGAAACCATGCAAGAAATGTAAAATTGAAAAATAATATGAGTAGGTAGGCAGTAACCAGAGGATAACAGATGAGTTCCATTGATATCTTCCCCACAAGGGAAAGTGTAGAAGACTTCTTTGACCCGATTTGTGCTTCTCTGTTGTGAAATCATTGGAAAACAGATACCAGAATCAGTCAGGATGCATAGTCATGGTCAGATCTACATTAGTGAAAGAATTATTTGCCTTAATAAAGCCATAACTTTCTTTAGGTGTAACAAAATTGACCGAATATTTATTGCTATTTTTGAGAAAACATCTTCATATGATACAGGTATCCATAAACCTTTTGGACAGACAAGAGTTCATAAAGAAACTTCAGTTTCTTTAGGTGTTTAATTGGTCTGGAGCAGCCTCAATTTACTGTTATCCCTTCAATCATTAAATTTGTTTCATCAGTCCTACAGCTGTGACTGTTTTATTCCGATAGTCCTTGAATGTCACCACTCTGGTTACATCAGTAAGTGTCACTGGTTCATTAAATTTTTATCAAACTGTAGAATATCCAATCCTCTGGAAGGATTTTGATCTATTATCTTGGTTCTACCCATGTGGAATTTGTAGCAGCTGTTTTCTAACATTCTTGGTTTCACACTTACATTTGGAATCTATTCATTAAATTATATTTGAGTCTTCACTGTTGATATGAAATCTTAACATTATTACGCTTGTTAGTAGAATTCGATGAATACAAAATTGGAGAATATGAGGCATGTACAGGTTGCACTAAATGACCTCTTTCTTTTGTAATATTTTAATTGCTTCTCCCTTTGACCTCATAGAAGCTCAGCTTCATATCTCCCCTTGAGGGCCAATATTGTTAACTTTATAGATAAAAAATACCCTGAGGCATGTCAGACTTTACGAACTTTTACAGCAAATCAGTGGCATCTGGAAGCTCAAAATTTTTTTCAACAATTTGTCTAGTGTTCAATCCATTTCCCTAAACTAATACCATTTTTCATGAAGCCTAAATGGACATGGATAGTAAATTTGAATTGCATTGAATGAATTCTACTTTCATTTTATAATCTGAGTTTGATTTCTATTAGAATTCACATCAGTGTCAACTCTTAAGTATCTCAACATCTTTGGGAATCACATATACAATGATTCATGTAATCTGGAGTCTCCTCAGGAAATATAATTGTTAGAAGAAGGTTGCAGCACCATTTGACAAATATGTATGAAACTACATGATGGTGTCATCAATGAAAATTTCTGAACTTCATCATTTCTTTTAATCTATTGGTACAATTGCAATGTGCCTATTTAATGTAAGGCATAAAACAAATGAGGAAAAAATTGTGGTTAACCCTTTCAAAATATTTAAAATAGGGTTGGTATTAAATCTTGACTCTGCCACTTACAGCTACCCATGGTATGTTGACCTTGGGCATTCCACTTTGACTCCTTTGGAACGTCTTGTACTATATGAGCTCTAATGTGTCTTTGGGGGATAAATCTATCATCATCTGATCAATTACTTGGGAGTAAGGGTAAAATATGTGAAGTTTACAAGGGATGTTAAAGCCAGAGCCATGCTTCCAATCCTCCAGACTCTTACCATCTGTGTTGACAAGCTAGTCCATATTTACAGGGAAAAACTGGAAGAAAGAATGTAACTGCAAATATAAAAGTTGACTACCATGTCCTCTTATTCCCCTGCCCATTCAGTAAAAGCTATCGTATAGTCTTGTATGTCATTCTTGTTAACATTTCATGGAGTCCTTCCATAAACATACGTTTGTTCTTGTTTTCAACACTTTGTTCTGTCACTGCAACAGATGGCTTTACACTGAAGCATATGAAAATATTAAATACTTTATAAGCCTGTTGGAAATTTGAAATGCCTAGGAATAATGAATAGCTCAATGGTGACTTTAATAGAGCCACAGAAAATTCCATTAGAAATGGCATGCCATATTGAAGGGTTATTATATAGAGAACAGCAACCATCTATTTCATTTCCCCACTGAGGATAGAGCAAAAGTAAAGGGATTTATATGGCAGCAAGCTATATTTAAGTTAGACAAAAGGCACAAACTTTGAGACTGTTGGTTTTAAGATTTACTTCTTTCAAGTTTAAACAGTATTTAACTGTTTAATACAGGCAAATAAAGCCTATGTGGAGGTAAAGGAATGGGTTAAAGTCCAGAAATGTTTTTCCAATTTTATGATGTAACTTTTAAGACCATGCTACTGTATCTTCCTTAGATCTCACCTCAGGCACTTGACACTCACTAGCTGTGTGACCGTGGGCAAGTCACTTAACCCCAATTGCCTCATTCTGGGTCATCTCCAGACATCCTGATGAATATCTGGTCACTGAATTCAGACGACTCTGGAGGAGAAGTGAGGCTGGTGACCTGCACAGCCCTCTCTCACTCAAAACAAAATCAAGTGCAAGTCATGTCACCATTTTTCTAATGGCATGGTCTTCTTCCCCAGCGAAGGATGAACACACACAGTATTCTATCTACTGTCACCTCCTTAGGAACATCTTTAATAACAAAAAATAATTTCATGAAATCATTTTTCTTTTCTATTCAATGGTGCATAACAAAAACTGATTAGTTCTAATTCTCATATATTTAAATCACACCAAAAAAAGATGAAGATCAATGTTGTAAAATTCCAAGCATTCTGAAGAAATCACAAACATTGCCTTCTCTAACATGCTTTATTATTCTGAGTAGAACTAGGTGAACTTACCAAAGTATGAAGTTCAGTTTTAGATAAAAATATTTTATCTGCCCTTACAGCAAATTGAAAGGCTGCTTAAAGGGTTTTGTTACTGCACTGTTTTCATAAATATATAGTAAACATCTTTCACAGTGGGAACTTCAGCACAAAATACAATTTTCATACAAAGCCATTCATGTAGCTTGCAGAGAAAGATGAAATGACCCAGAGATGAATAAAAAATAACAGTCTCCAACTTCTAGCATCACAGATTCCCTAACAGACACATGCAGCTGTGAGGATAAGGATCATGATTTGTCTGCACCTCTGGCAAACGAGGAGTTTTTTCTGTACTGTGGAAATTGAGCAATCCTGTGTGGCCAACCCAGTATCAACGCTTATCACTGTCATTAGTAGGAATTAGTGGACCTTGTGAGAAAACATACTGACACAAATCTGGAACAAACAATGAATAGCAAAAAAAAAATTCACCACTGAAACTTGGAAAAGTTTCTTTTATTTCTCCTGTTTAATTAAAAAGAACACACACAATTTATATTGCAATTGTTTTCCCAACTTGGCAGCTTTCTAGATGTGTGACATTCTGCAAGTCATAACGTCTCTGAGCCTCAGTTTTGTTGTATGAATAGCAGAAGGGTGGTTAAACTGGAAAATCTCGAAAGTCACTTCAGCTCTTAAATTCTATGCTTAAGAAAATACTCAAATGGAAGGTGAAAGAATCACTAAAACAAGAGAAAAAAGATTAAAGTACCATGTTCACTCTGAAATTTCCATTTGAAGTGTTTCGAATACATCCAATTTTACTCCAATTATGAATGTCACAGGAACTTTGAATTGCTTAGCCAAACCAAACATTCTTTTTTGGTTCATCCATAATTTCTGAATGATTGTAGAGATTCCAAAAGCATTGGAAATGCACTCCATGTTCACACCCATTTTAAACAGTTCTTAAGACTTTGAAACAAAAGCACAAAAATATTATTTAATATTCATTATTGCCCATAGTATCATCAGCATCTATAGTTCAACCTTTTTCTCACCCAAATCTGCTTCTGCTTAATTAACATTAACAATTAAGTGCCATTAGAATACATATCATACTAGTTTTTAGTATCAACCTCAGCACTTCATGCAATACTTTAAGCATGACTGATGCTTAAAACATATTTCATTTTCATAGTAGGATGTGTGTCTCAAATGAACCAAATAGGAGATTATGTAGAGAAAGCCTTTGAAATGCTCTATGGAACGTTCAAAAGAAATCCATTCTTTTCTCCCTAATCTCTTCTGAGAGGTATACAAAGAATATTTTAAGTGGTGAACCCCATTAGAAGCTAGGAAAAAAATCAACAGAAAAATACAATTTTGGACATAGGCCTTATAGGGAATATGATAAATTGTAGTTTTCACCCTGTCATTTGGCACAGAGGAGTCTTTAAGGCCATTAGTCTACCTCCCTCATTTGAAAGATGAGTAAGCTGAAGGTCAAAGAAGTTAAATGACTTACCCAAGATGATACAAGCGGCAAAAGTGGAATGAGAACTTAGGTCCTCTGGTTCAAAAGTTTTTCCACTATGCCATATTGCTTCTTCCAACCTATACAGTTTAAATACATGGACACACATACATTGACACCAAAAAACAACTGAAATTTGACTACTGATTCATCTTCAAAAACTCCCATTGAAACAAAACCTAGTTGATAGGATTTGGCCACAAAGCCCAAATTGGTCTACTCCATTGAAAAAGAAAATGATACCATTTCAACCCCATTTATATAGTAGGAGGCACGTTTGACTCTTAATTCAACAAAGAGCATCAAATCCCTGAGGGTGCCATGTTGAGTTGGAGTTTTGTCCTTTATTTTTCGTTCCTCACCATACCCATTGAAGGAGTTGAAATCCAATTCAAATTTGGTTGAGAAATGGTCCTGATATCATAACCTGTTGATATCAAACTCTTCTCCTTAAACATCAGCAAATCTATGGTTCAATTCATAAGAAGGGTATAGTATCATTTCATTTAAATATTGTTTCAGCTCACTGATAGCACAGTCAAGAACACTTCAATGATCATAACTAAGTAACACAGATGAAGAACTAGCATTAGGAAGAGTTGTGACAGATACCCTGGCATGAAGGATCCTAGTGTTAAGACTATGAACAATTGAACTTCTCAACAAGCTACACAAGTCTCTTGAGAAAATAAGATATAGGTGAGTTACTTGTCTGCCTAGATAATTTTGTCCACACTAGGATGTCCCTGAATCAATGAAATAATGGGACTGAGTCAAGGCAGGGAGGAAATCAAGATGAATATCACTAAAGATTTTCATCAGAAAAGTCTATCAACATCATTGCCTCTCTAACATTAAGGAAGAAAGAATTTTAAGGAAAATGGATACCAGAAAACAGTTGTGCTTTTGAAATAAATATGAAAATATTCCATGAACATTTTAACAGTCTACTTTCAAAGTAGTAAGAAACCTTATAACATTCATTAGCTCAGCTTGGGTCAATGGGGTGGCTGTATAGCTCATAACTCACTTTGGGTGAGTAGACCATTGAGATCACACATTATAATTTGAAGAGATCTGGGAATGCCATTGTTACGTTTTTTGAAGACTACTTGCTCCCCCGCTTTTGGACAAATTCTCTTCTGATGTTTTCAAATTCAAAAATGACAAGGATAAACCTGGACTGGCTTGGACTTCTAATTTGAACATTCCCCAATATAGTCATTTTCTACTAGCTCTTTAAGTCAGAGTGAAATGTGGGAAATTCATAATTGGTTATCTTTTTTCCTCTAGGAAGTAGAGATATCAATGATGAACATCACCCCTAAGGCATTTTAAAAAGATCTGCTCTCTGAAAATAAAAGTTCTGGTCTGTCTTACCAATGTCACTGTAGAATTCAAAATTGAAAATGAACAAAAAAGAAAAAGAATGAAAAAATGGGTTTTGTTTACATGAATTTATGAAGTTCTTCTACAAATCTAAATTCTAATAACAAGAAATGCAAAATCTCCTGAATATTAAGGTGAATGAAAAAATGGAAATAATATCCTTTGAAATAATTTTGCTTCATTCTCTTGGCAATACTGAATCTCACTGCTCTTGGCATTACTATCACAGAAACAAGGTCTGTTATCTTAGCACTTGTCTGAGTTATCACTGAGTAAATCAAGGAGAAATAGGGATTTAAATCAGGATAACTCATTCCATGTTTACAAGGAAAGAGAACTGAAATAAACAGCAGTCACCACTTTAACTCTGTCAAGCTTTAAAATATGGATATTTTGTTCTTCGATCTTTATCCTACTCAGAGTACCCACTCTGAGACTTGAAAGTAAAAGGTGAATAACTGAACCTAAGCCTTCTGTCTTGTGGTGCTATCCTATTCTTTATGCTATCAATGTATCATTCATAGTATCTGTTAAGGATTTGCAATGTGTATTCCTCCAAATTTGTGTAAATTTCAATTGTAACTTACAAAGTTTGGACATTTCTTTCGAAATCACAAAGTAGGTCTCTGTTCATACATACATTCAAATGGACTATCTAAATATGGATTCCTTCATTTCATTTTCAGACAAGCTGTTGATTTACTCACAATTATGGATTTTATTTTAAGCAGCAGAGAAATACATCAATGGAAGGATATGCAGGTGCAAAATTTGCATGAACAGAAAAGGAAGGTGGAGGCCCTGCTAAAGTATAGTCCTTAAAGAATCTTTATTTCAAAGCCAACATTTAGAACATACAACATATGTTCTTGACTGTTTTTTTTCTTTTTGACTAAAAGTATCTTAACTGAGTTAAATAAAATGCTCCTGTGAAACTGACTTCAGGAGTGCACAAGCTATAAATGTGTATCTTGCGGGCTAATAGACCATTTTATAAAAACAGTTTGAATGATGTAATGAAGTTGACAAAAATTGAGATCAAACTTGATGAGACATGTCTTTGACTAGTAACTATTTCACATGTAAAAGGACCATCCATAAGACCTGTGAACTTTAGGTAGCTAAACAACAATAAGGTTGAAACTCCAATTTCCCCTTGGTGAATATGAAAATGATGTGCCAATAATTCATAGAAATGGAGAAATTTCAGAGGTATCTGGGAAACCTACACTACACATTTATGCTATGATTACTACTGCTCAAAGAAACTATCTTAGCTGTCTTGCTATTAAAAGTTAACTGAAAAATATATTTGCATTGATTAATATTAGGCAAGTAACCATTCCCCATGTTTGCATTGATTAATATTAGGCAAGTAACCATTCCTCATCTTTTTTTTATTTCAGCAGAATTAATTAGTACTTACAAAAAAAGATTGCATTAGAGAATCAGATTCATGGTGTTTGCATTCGTCTATATCAGAGTCCTCCGACTTCATAAGCAAATGCGGAGTAAGGGGTTTTCTGTTACCCTGCATGTTTTGCAAGCACCTGACCAGAAAGAACACTTTGAAATCTTTATGGAGCAGGAAAAATGGGAAGCATATTAGTCTAGGCAGTGAAATTGGGCTTTTTGTCATTTTTAATTGCTTGAATTCATAACCCAGTTTTGCTGAATCAAAAACTGGTTGGTACAGCTGACTCCAGTTATTTCTGCCTTCTGGCACTTTAAAAAAGTAACTTTTTCACATAAGCACAAACAGTACTGGGTGGAGGATAATGGGGGGGAAGCCTAAATGCACGAGTATTGAGGCACGAGAATTAGATTCAGTAAATACTCTGCATTAAAAGTTTCACTATTTCTAATAATCAAATTAATTATTAAATGAAATAAGTGTATACATGTCTTTCAATACTGTCTTGAATATTTTTTTTAAATAATGGTTTTCAAGAACTACATTTATTGATCCGATAATTCAAATAAATTAAAATGCATGAAGTAGAAAGTTGCTCATATTATTCATCTCCAGTTTATAACAGAATATAAAACATACAAATGTTCCATTCATCCTTATCAAGAAGGCAAGACAAATGAGCAAAAGGATAGATACTTGTCCATTTACACTCCGTCAAAAGGCAAATACTATATCCCACTATGAAGTTTTCAAATCTGAAGCAAAATGAAGCTCCAAGTTCAGAAAGTTCAGAGGACAAAGGCTTTGCTTTCCCATTCTCTAAATTTGACTTTAAAAAAATAAACACCCAAGGCAAAGATTTAACTGTCTAGAAAGGAATTTAATCTAAGTTCTCTAAGGTATAAACCCATTAAACCAAAGCTTCTGGTCATACTTTTTAAACTTACGTCACACAGGTGTTTTGTAAAATAAATGCTAAAAATTACTTCTTGAGTCAAATGGCTTCATCAATAATTCATGATTTTTCCTTTGCCCAAAGAATGCCAATTCACACGGTCCATTTTTCTGAAATAGCATCTTTCTTCATTTCAAATCTAATATGAAAAATTATGATCTGAGGTAAAACTGAGCCACAATTCTCTATTCCACTGTATTCCTGTCTTAATACCAACCAGATCTGACCTGTCTGTCATTCATTATGCTGAAAACAGTGAGGAATGAGTACGCTACAAACAAGTATATATACTATGGCCAAACTGCATCTCCTCAAAAATCAAATGCCCCTTTGTAAAATACACATTTTGCCCATTCCCCCACCATGATGTTCCAGAATCACTCCTGTTTTATTGTGTCCTTATTTTGATGGGACAGTGAAAGATTTGAAAATTACTGGCTCATCATTTTAGGCCATATGGAGGAACAATAACGACTAAATAAAATAAGCTGGGAAAAAGAGGAAAAAGTCATAGATCTAATCTCTGTTGGTGATAGTTGAATAATAAATGTGCCTATTAATCAATATTCCATTAGTTACCTCTCCCAAATTAAAGGAAGCACAAAATTACAGAGTGTTAGACTCTAAAACCTACAAGAGAAGAGAAAATATAAACATGGGCAACAAGACCCTTTGAGTCCATTCCACTGTAAGTAAATATATATCATATGGTGACTTGTCTGAAGTTGTAGGTTGAGAAGAGAACTCTTTTAAAAGCTGACTCCTCTGTGTCATTAGTAAGTAGGTCTTGGTCCACTTTGCATGGTGTACCTACTTGTCGATAGGATATTTATTAAGCAAAACTTCATGATGTGAGAAATTTGAAGATTGATTGTTTCTTAGATGTAACTATGGCGAGATGGCATAATACAAAATATATCCTTTATATGCTAGCTGAGAATTCACACTATCAAAGGGCAGTAATAAAAGTCCAGTTCAAATTCCTTTGCATAGCTTACGCTATTAAAAAGGAAAAATAGATGTATACAGTATTACATCGTACAATCTTGCAGTGTTCCAGTTACCAAGAACAAAACAAAACAAACAGAAAAAGCTTTCCGGATTTTCTCCCTCAGAATCTGCTCAAGAAAGCAATTTCCTCCTCCATAATCTGTGAGCAGTGAAATGCATCTAAAAGGTTAAAAAAAAATCTTCTTTCATATAACATGACAATCACTCCATGAATTGACTTAAGAAAATGAGAAGTAAACAAACAGCTGCTGCTGGATTTCCTGGAAGAAGAGCTATTCCATTCAAATTCTATCATTACCCAACTAAGAAGAGGAGTTATGAAGTAATTGTATGACATCTTTACAGATTTGTTTATACTCTCCGTAAGTGTGTGATCAGACTCTTGCATGCAAAACTTTCGCCTCAAGCAAAAAGAACTGGGTTTGAGATAAATTATTTTACCTACAAACTAAACTTAAAACTACACAATTAAAAGGAAAATTAAGCAACCATATTGGGCTCTCCCTTTAGTCATAATCTATATGTGATTAAGAAACGTACTTAGAGTCTGCTAGAGACACTGAAAAGTGACCAAAGTATTTAAGATGTTGATGCAGATATCTCCAAGATAATATTATCTACTAAACTTGAAGGTTGGAACACTTCTGTCCCATTTGGTTGAGATCCATGACAGCAATGCATAGAAATCCCTTCCTAAGAGAATTAAGCTGAATCACTAGGTCTAGGGCATTCTGGAAATAAATCCTAAACATTACAGTTAAATGACAAATTCCTGTGTTCCTTCTTCTCTATTTGTCTCTTTAATTGATAACTGTCAGATCACTCCATCATCAACAAAGGAAAGATCCTTTCTTCCCATTATCTTATACCCTTTGGACATATTTCTGATGCAATAAAATAGCACATAAGCTAATTTCACACGTGAAAGCATATTCCATAGCCATTCGTTTAAATAATTATTACCATGGGAATAAGGTTAAAGCAATGAAATAAAAAAGATACATGAGTGTTCACATGCAAAGCGACAGTTCTCTGTGCATTATATATAATGACATGTACATATATATGTAAATGTATGTATATACATATATGCACACACACACACATGACTCTATACAAATAAGCCACTTGCAATGAGATGCCTACTAACTTTTGGAATGTGTGACCACTCTGTCAATCCCTTCAAAGAAAGGAGAGAACATTAAGAAATCATTTCTGATAAGACTTCTCTAATGATCCTCTAAATGCTTATTCATCTCTTAAAATAAAGTTAAATAGCTCTCCTCCGGCTCCAAAGTTCACACTAACTTCCAGGTACAAAGCAGGAACAATTAATCTCACTGCATCTTGCCAATCCGAAAACATCCCATCCCTCTCTGTATCCATACCGACAAAATTCATCCACAGAAAAGCCTAAGTACAGCCCTCCAGAGAGTTTTCCCCCTTTTAAGGATACCTACCGTAGCCCACTCACAAGCTGGAAACCCATCAGCACACTTCTAATGTTGCTTTAGTTTTCTCGATTCCATCAGTTTGTCAAATTCCTATTCCAATCACAGTCAGAAGGAGCATACAAACACTAACCTCCTTGCATTAATGTTGGGCGAAGGCAGCTACACAATAACAGCAGCCAAACATGTCAATTTGCACTCTCCTCGCAGCCTCCTCCCCCCTCCCACCCCTCCGACCCCCTCCAACAGCCCTGTCAGTAGGTTTAATGCCCATGCCTCACATCATTTACAGAGGATGCCTTTTCTCTCTCCGTTTCTTCCCCCACTCTCTCTCTTCCTTCAATTGTTTAAAGCCTTCTTCTGCCTTACCTGAAGGGCATCTCCCACGACTGCAATTAGCTGCCAAGATTTCATTGTCGGCTGCAAAGTGCCTCCTGTTTCCTCACCAGGAGAACACAAGAGAAGTACGGGCAAACAGCAAACGGCACCCACGTGCTGGCAATATAAATGACTACAGACATCTGTCGTGCTCGCTCGCCGGGCGTTTGCTTCGTTCTGCTTTCCTGCCCTGCCTCACAATGCTCGTGTATCGGGGGCTACATGCACCTATAGCCTAGCCCCAGGAACAAAAAAGGAAAAGAAAATGAAATAAACACACACACACACACACACACACACACACAGACGCGCACACACAAAAGGAACGCTACAATACAATCACACACAAGCCAAGTTTCAAGGCTGGCTTGGTCTCAGGGAGATAATGCTCTCCAAATTGTATGTGTACATTTTTTCCCCCTTAAAGTATCTGATGATGTGCAGCGCTATGCTGCATGGTCCCCACCCCCAATCTTGCCAAAGAACAGTTGCCAGCACCTTGCTGGTCCCACTATCTCCCTTTCTCTCCCGCACGTGTCCCTTCCTTGTTCTTTCAAGCATTAAATATGTAGCACATGACAGAATAGGGCACCTTGCACAGTCCTCTGAGTCCACACTTGACAACCAATTTTAACTCACGAGAAATGAAATGTCTAAAGGCAGAATGTAAGCACTTCCAATTACTTACGCTACTTCTACATTATTCAAAATGTCTATGGGACAGTATTTATGACTTCCCATATGCTATTTCATATATATTGATATGAGATGGGAAAGCCATTCTGCTTTATTCCCCATGAGATTTTTCATCTGAGTCACTGAACATTTATCCCAAGATTTTTTTTTAAATTTTATTTTGTACATAAGGACGTTGAATAATTACACACATGTTTAGAAATAGTTTCAATCATTGTAAGCCAATTAAAACTGTTAGACCCAGTTTATACCGAGAAAATAATGTAGTTTAATAGTAGAGATAACTTTCCTGATCTTCCTTTAAGAACTAATTGAAATTAAATAATGCATTGGAAGGGATTTTTTTCCTAGAGAAATAATATTGCAGAAATTTTGAACAGATGAAAATCAGAAAACAATTGACAGTGACTTCTAACTATCATCAATTCCAAATATTGATAAAATAATTAACCAGTTCAGGGAGAAATATTCTATTACCTTCCCATGTTTAAAGTGTTTTGCTTTGCTAGTACAATGATAAGCTTATTTTCTGTTTTTAGTTCTACACATTTGAAATGAAAAAAATCCAAATACATAACTTTTCTTTCTTCCTTCTTTTTGGTAAGGGAGATAAGTTGCCACATCAGAATACTAATAGAATATCTGTTAAACTGTTGTGTCATCTTCTTAGACACATCTTTCAAGTCAAAGGAGTTGTATGCAACATATTAGCATATTATGTAGGTAAGCAGCTTTTAAAAATGATAATGAAGTGTCTTTCAAATATTTTAAAAAGCATTTCCTATATTTCCATGTTCAAAGGAAGCTTTTTAAAAAAATCTTTTGGAAAGGGCCAATTCCTTACATAATTGTCATCTACCTTTGTCATACCTGCAAAGATGAAGAACATGGTTTTCAATGCATTAAATGTGCTTTTAGAATTATATTAGTGCAGTTTTAAAATTTCTCTTTGAAGTTTCCATAAAAGTTCATATTAAGTTCTCACGATTTTTTTTCCTCAAAGAATTCTTAGGTATTTAAGAAATACTCCATCTGCATTTATCAAACAATTCAAAAGTTTTGATGGAGACAAATAATGGTGGTGGAAGTAGCATCAGCAATTAAAAATTAAATAATAGTATAATACTTATGATCCAAATGGCACAAACAAAAAATTTTCAAAATAGAAATATAACAAAATTTAAAATCAAGTAAGAACAGACTTAAAACAATATCACACATGTTTGTTCTACGTGCTGCTTATATGAACTTACATCCTAATACTTTTATCTGACAGAAAAGAAACAACTAATATTTTTACCTGTGCAATAGCCTGATAGAAGTATAAAATAATATCAGAATACTAATTTGTTCCAGAACCATTTCAAGCTGAACCCCATCAAAAAGAAGATAACAATAGTGGCTCATTCATATAGTGTTTAAGGTTTTCAAAAAGTTTGATTTTCCAATAATTTTATTTTTACTGTCCCCTCTTTGCAGGAAGGCTACAGGAAATGAAATGATCGGCTCAAGGTCACATGGCTAACATGTATTTGAAGCAGGATTCAACCAAGATCGTCCTGACTCTTGGTCCAGTGTTTTCTCCACCATCCAATGGTGCTTCTTGAATAAGCATATTTAATTAACTAAGTATCATACTTCAAGAAACTATGCTCTAAGGTATTCTTTTGTTGTCCTCTGGTCATGCCTTGCTGTAGCATTAGGGAAAAATATTCTAATGATCTTGGTTTTAAAATTGTGGTTTCATCACATTCACTTCCAAGTCAAATGCATATTTCCAGTTTGCTACATATCTCAAAGTATTCTTTAAATGAAATAATTTAATAGAAAAAAATAAAGTCACTAACAACAAACATATTCTGAGTTAAAGCTAGCCTCCAGTCCCTCCTCCTTTTCTACCTACAACCTAAACCACACCAAACCATGAATTTAGCCCTGTTGCTCCTATGCATTGCAGCACATATGGACATTTAATTAGAGAGCATGACAACCCTGGCAGATGTTGCTAAACCTGTGTTATTCTTACAAATTACAATTCTCTTGTGCAAGTGACACACAAAATAGTTAAACCTGTGCATATATTCACCTCAGAGGGGAAATGAATACTCCTACACTACTGTCAAGCTCATCTGTTGCTGTGGAATCTAATGCCATGGCAATAAGGATTTTTTTTTCCATTAAGCAAGCACAACAGAAATAAATGAAGTTCTCAGCAAAGGAAGTCTAAGAGGTAACTGACATGTGACAAAGGAACCCTATGATGATGATGTCAATCAGTATAGAAACATGGTTTCTCTCATACATCAATTGTTTTTTTAATAGTAAATGATAAATTCTTTCCCTTCTCACCCCTTCCAATCAAGCTTCAGCTTTAAAATAATAGCTCATGATAATGTAGTATCTTAGAATATTTCTTTATACAAGTCATATTAGGTATACAGTATAACCATCATTACCTTCTTCTTACTGATAAGAAGCCTGAAGCTCAAATAAAATAGATTTATTTGTCCAAGATTTTTAATCAGTAGTGGACTAGGAACTTAAATCTCATTCCTTCTTATGGCAACTTCACAGATTTTTTTCAGCCATAGTTAGTTTAGTTTGTTTGTTTTACCTTGCAATAGCTTTGTAGGGGAACTTTTGCAAGTGGAAGAAGAATTTAGCTTTTTTTTTAACTGACATGTCCAACAAATATTTGACCCAGAAGAACTGGAAAAACTAAGAGATTCTTTGTGGTCATTATTGCAAACGTTATCAATAATAGAATCATAAAATTTTAAAACTAAAAAGCCACCTTAGGAGTCATGCGGCACAAATTGCTCATTTTGCAGATGAATCTCCTCCCCATCCAAGGACAAGAAAGGTTCAGTGAATTGCTTAAGATTATAGAGTTAGTGGTAGCAGAGCTGAGAGTACCAGGATCATTGGTATTCAAGGCCTAAATTTGTCCTACCAAACCACAGTGCTTAAATAGTACAGAGTTTAAGTCAAAAATCAACATTCATTTACTAGTGATGTAATTTCAGCACTTAAAATTTTAAAACTTTTAAAAACTGAAATACCATTTTCACTAATAGAGTTTGACGTAGGTGGAAGGCTGTTAGTCATGCCTCAAAAGGGACGATATAGAAAATAAGTACTGCAGAATGATAATATACTTTTCTATAACACTATTCAGAATACAGCTTTTTAAAATAAGGGGACAAAGCAAAACCTATCAGTGTAATAGTTTGTCTGTGTTTGTCCTTTGTTTTCAAAAAAGATCATGGCATCAGAGAAATGATGATATGACTTGCACTTGACTTTGTTTTGATGGAAGGAAGACTGTGTAAGCTTACCAATCTCACTTTCTCCTACTGAGCCATCTGGGTCCAGTGACCATATATTCATTAATGCATCAGGATGACTGGAGATGGTCCAGGATGCAATGGGAGACCTTGACTTTTTTAGGTTGACTTTTTGAGGTACTCATTTAGAGGGAAGTAACACTCATACAGAGATGTAAATAGTTTGCCCACTTTAATAACAAGTTTTCAATAGCCCAGATGAGGAAGAATTAGAAATAATCTAATTAACTAACTCAATATTTGATCAATCCAAGAATATTTTTTAAAAAGTCATTCAGAAAATACCTCAAGGGAAAACTGGAAAACATGCTGAAATTAAATTTAGACTAATATCTTACACCATATACTATAATAAGTTCAAAATAGACATGAACCATCAATACTAAATGTCATATTGTAAATAAAATGGAAGAGAATCAGATCATGTATCTTCACATCTATAGCTACAGGGAAAGTTATTAATAAATACACCACAAAATTAACAAGGAGGAAAGAGTATGGCAATAGTGTTGGAGAAGATATGGAAAGATGGCCACATTTATCCACTGTAGGAAGAGAGGTGAACTGGTCCAAATGTGCTGGAATGTAGATTCTTTTTAAATGACTAAGATGGTTATACCTGTCGATATAAACATACCAGTGATAAAATGTTGAAAACAGAAAGGGTCAATTAAAACAAAATATTCATAGTAATATTTTTATATTAGCAGCAAAATAGAAACAAAGTAGAGAAAGGGATCGTGGATATAGTATGGAAAGAATCTGAGAAATGACATAGTGCTATCCATACTTTTTACAGCTCAGGAAACTGAAATCAAAGAAGTTTAATGACTTGGCAAGCATCACATAGGGAGAAATAGAGTGGGAGAGCCAAAATTTGAATTTGACTTCTCGGATTGACCACTGCTCAGGAGAGACCTACGCACACTGGTATATTAATGCAATGGAATATTACTGTGCAATGAGAAATGATGAATATGAAGTATTCAGAAACAGATTGGAATAATTGTATAAATGCATACAAAGAAAAGTAAACAGAAACAGGAAATGAAGAACTGCAAAAAAATGGAAAGGAACCCATCCTCCCCAAAAAAGAGAAAAGGATGATGAATAATTATGGCAAGATAATGTCCTTACACTCTGCAGAGGTGGGAGATTATGGATATAAGCTAACAAGAGCAGCAGCAATGATATCACTAATATTTATTTAGTAAAGCATTTTGCAAATAGTATCTTAACTAATCCCCACAAAGGTGGTAGAAGAAGGTGCTATTATTCTACCCATTTGTAGGGAAAGAAAATGAAGCAGATTGAGGCCACATAGGAACTTAAGTTTTCCTAACTTTAGGTCCAGCACTCTAACTTTTAACCACTTTGCTCGCACTATAGCATAAACTGTCAGATAGGATTAATATGATAGTTGGTTATCCTAAGTTTTTTTTTCCTCTCTTTTTTTTATTCTTTGTGGTTCTCTGGGTAGAAAAGAGGGGTATATTTAGAAATGAATATGATATAAAATTAAAATACAACCATAAAATTAATAGTGAATATTATCCTCAAATTAAAAAAAACTTCTAAGTAAGGAAATCTCTTATAAAGGTTTTGTTCTGCATTTTGTTTTATTTTATTAATTTTTGTCCTATTTACTTTATTTTTTGAGGTGCAACAAAATATTCTCTATATAATGTCTTTCCTGACTCCCTCAGTTTTTAGCACTCTCTACCTCTTGAAATTATTTAGTGTTACTATGCATTTATTTAAATAATGAAAATACTTATAACTGATATTTCTACAGTCCTCCAAAATTTTCAAGGTGTTTTATATATGTGGTTTCTTATGAATCTCACTACTACCCTGTGAGGGAGTAATTAGAAGTATCATTGACCCTATTTTGCTGTTAAAACTGAGGCTCCAGGAAATTGTGACTTGACCATGGCCATGTAAGGGCTGGATGGACCTGGAGGTGGAGGAGATGAGTTCATATCTTAGCACTATCATTTTTATGGCATTGGGCAATCACTTAACCCTTCTGAGTCTTGTCAATAAAATTTGGGTATTGGATTCTCTGACATTCTAAGATTCTTTCATATTGTAAATTCAGAATCTTAAATATCAGAGGCAAGATCTGAAGTCCTCTCTCTCTGACTTCAGTAAACATCTTATGCCCTGCAACACAGTGACTCTCTTTCTCTGTTACTTGGGGATATGTTACATATGCCTGAATCCCCAGTAAAATATAAGCTGTTCAAAGGCAAGGTCTCTTATTTCTTCCTGTCTCTTCACCTAGTACAATTTTCATTTAGTAAGCATTGAATAAATGCTGAATTGAAATTAGGATACTGAAGATGCCAACTTTATATATTTTTTTCATTTGGAATTCATTTTATCATTAACAGAATTCATAGCCAGTGCCTATGTATATTAAGAGAGTCTAACACTTTGGAAACTTTAGCATATAATTGCTTCTTCATGGAAAATTCTAAGTCTCAATGCATTAAAGATCTTTGTGAAAAATCAATGTTCTCCTTGAAGAAAAATACAGCATAGATTATCCTTTCTGTTGAAAGTTATGCTAATGATCTTCTTAGATGTACCTCACCATAAAGCAACATTTCATCTTTATACTTTCAGAAAACACTTTCCACTAGAAAGAGGAACAACAGTCTTAATTGGAAAGTCATTTGCGTGCTAAACCCATGGGACCTCTGCAGGTTTGGAACATCAGAACCCAAAGGAACTCCTCCTACCCGGCATCTGATAATCCAGTTGTATTATTAAAGGTGAGCTTAAGAAAGCATATTCCGAGGAGAAATCATATGATTTATGTATGATAGGCCTGCTGTGGTTACATTCCTAAATGGATTCCATAAACTCTACACTGGGCTATGGTAACTGACCCAAATTTTAAATGAGATATATATGAATCACCCAAAAGAATATTAGTAGAGTCTTGTCTGTCCAAGATTCTCACCATGTAACTATAATAAAGTAAATTACTCCTGCCAGTTAAGTTTACTGTATATTCTTTAAGGAAAAGAGACAGACTAATTACAAGTCAATATTGGATATGGTTTTGCTTATAAAAATTTAAAAACAGAGTTAGTCGCAGAATAGATACAATCAAAATATAGGATATCAAGAGAGGCGAAGAATATTACAACTTCCAAGAATAATAATTGTCGATGACTTCCTCCTCCATTTATGTTTCTAACATGACACCTTCTTCTTTTCACCTGTTGTATTGTACTCCTCTCCCCAACAAGGCTATTAGAGAGTCACTATGTGAAGAAAACTCCAGGAGTGGCAAACAAAAGAGGTAAGAGCAAGCAATTTAAACCTAAGCTTATTTAACCTAAGTGGTTTGGTGGCTGCCCATTTTATCTTAATTGCCTTTTAAACTAAAATCAATGTTAAATTACCTGAACAACAACTTCTGCACAATTGTGAAACTAAAATTCTTAAATGTCTGCCTAAACCATTTAGCTCTAGTTTAGTTAATTTACAGAAGAAAATGCCACACAATATCCCAGCGTTAAAATTGGGTGTTAATTACAAAGTGGAGGTTCTAAAAGCCACCCCATCGTTTGCTCTGTGATGAGGGTTCTGGAATGGAGTTATAGGGCCACTGCCTAAAATGGGAAAACTGAAGAAGGCTGATGCTGAGCTGCACCAGGGATTCATGATTAAAGGGAGGCTGTCTATTTTGGTTAAGAAATACTGAATTTGGTACCTGAAGCATAGGGTTTGTTGCTCAACTCTGCCATTAATACGGAAACACTGGGCAATTCACTTAACTTGTCTGGGTTTCTCTTTCCTCAATTGCAAATTATTGGTTCAACATTAATATTTCTTGTATCATCATGTCATTATTGAACTTTCTACTTTAAAAGGGCCCATATTTCCTTGGATCTGAGGGAAAACAACCACATGAATGTATTATTTTCATTTTCTCAATGGCATTATGTTAGAATACCCTAAGTTTCAAAATGGGTCAGTGGTTTAGATGAATGAATAGTTGCTTTTATTTAAACCTCCATTATTGAAGGGTATCAATTATTATGTTGGTGGGAAGCAAAACCACCAGGTGGCTCCCTCCCCAAGCACTGAGCTGGTTCAGATTTCGTCCAGAATAAAGTTCCGGGCTCTTATGAATAAGCTTCTCAGTCTTAAATATTGAAGGATGAGCAGATGAAAGTGGAATTATAAGATGATGGACAAGGACACTGACATTTGATAAATCTGTTCATCTTAATAATGACTGCAATACAGAGACCTAGTGGCATCCATCCCATATATGAGAAGGACCCTCCAAGAAGTTGTGAGACCTGATTTCTATCCACTTTTTTCTGATTCCCTTGGGTACCACTCATACCACCTAACTAAACAAACAAACAAACAAAAAGCTAGATAACTGTGATATCTTCCTTGCAGATGCCAAGTGAAGGGAAAAGTTTCATATGAATAAAGGCAAATTTAATAAGTAAAAGTATACTTAAGAAGTTTGGCCTGATAATTAAATTTGTATTTCTGGACATTTTAAAATTTAGGAATAATGAGTTCTTGATTATTGAAAGAGGGTTCTAAACAAGGCCTAATTAAAAAAAAAGTCTTTGCTTAATTTCTTGTTGGTACCTAAACCAGTGAGAGTCAAAATGGAGAAAGAAAATTATAAATCGATATTCCTAGGGAACACTCAAAAAATTTAAATAGAACATTAATAAAATGGCTACAACAACATATCACAAAGATTATGCACTATGGCCAGCTTGGATTCATACCATAATATGTCTGGTTCAGTATTGGAAAAACTACAAACTTAAGAGATTATACATTAATGAGTGAAGCAAAAAGAAAATCATATGATTATATCAGTAGGTTCAAAAAAAGCTTTTGAAAAATAGAACATGCATTTCTGTTAAAAGCA
>CM053769.1:64626621-64660634 GCA_028658325.1 Potorous gilbertii
AAAAATAAATATTGGTATTAGTTATTATTTAACTTACATGCAAAGTAAGCATTCTTCTAGCATTTTACCCTACTTTCATTTATTATGTATTATATATATATATATATATATAAAATGCTACATAAATAATAACTGCATTGACATGTGCTACTCATGTTGTTTTTTTTATTCCAATATTAAGTATCTTGGAAAAAATCTAAAAAGTCTTCAGGTAGCATCTAATAAAGATTTATTATAAGTGCATATATTTTGCATCTGTGATCAACTTATGAGAAGTGACAGTAATTTTGTAACTTTTCCTTCTTCCAAAGGGATTGCCTTCTAATCTTAACTGGAAGGTCTATTATGGAATGCTGTTGATTCTTTCAGAATTACATATTTGAAGATGGGTCATATATTTCAGTCTCCCTCCCTCCACCACAAAAGGGCCCTCTAAAATCTAGTCTATTCATTATGGACAGTTCTACCTTTTATTTAAATAGCTTAAGATTTCACAGCTCCTACTATGTGCCAGATGCTGTGGTGAGTGCTTTACGTCTCATTTGATCCTCATAAGCTTGGGAGGTAAATTCTCTTATTATCCCCATTTCACAATTGAATAGTTGAATAAAATGAAGGAAAAAAAGTTGTAACTTGCCCAATATTGCACAACTCTTAAGGATCTGAGGCTGAATTTGAACTCAGGGATCTGGTCAAGTCAATTAATCCTCTTAGCCTCAATTTCTTCTTCTGTAAAATGAACTGGAGAAGGAAAGGGTAAACCACTCTAGCATCTTTGTGAAGAAAACCCTAAATGGGGTCATGAAAAGTTGGATATGACCGAAACAACTGAGCCACAACAACTTCCTGATTTCAGGCGATCTACTGTCACCTACCTGCCTAGGTTAACCACTGTAGACATCATCTAAGCTAACTGGATAATTGATAGTTCCTCACTTTCATGTATAGACTGAATGGTATATAATCAATCTAGAAAGTACCTAAAATGTTCCTTCATCTTCAAAGGAATACTTGATTGAAATAATGTATTAAGTTCCTGCTGTATACAAGGCAGTAAATTAGGGACCTGTTTCCAAAATTCCCTGTTCAACTCAAACTCTTTTCTCCATGATGGGTGTTGAGAATTGTGATCAACATGGTGATAATGTTGATAATAATTGATAATGGTTGATTATGACTCTTTACAGGTTACTTAGCTTATCATTTTTTATCTTGAAGCTCTATGGAGTAAGTAAGGCAGTAACTGATCTCATTTTTACAAAAGGGATATCAGGAACTTAGCAAGGTAGACTGACTTCCTCACACTCTCATAGCTTATACATGTCAGAACTTTGACCTTGAGTCTACCCTCTTGCATCAGTATTGGTAAGGAAGGTTATTTTCCAGTAGGGTCCCTCTTTCTTGCCAAATAGAATGATACAATAGAAATATCAGTGACTTTAGAGTTTTGTCATTTTGTGGCAAAGATATTATCTTTTTTTTTAGTTTGCAGAAAAGAAATTCCTGGCTCAGAGATGAAAGAGAACAACTTTCATAACTGAATTTCACTCTTCAACACAGGTTCTTAATTTGGGGTCTATGAATCCCTCTAAGGGATTTAGGAATGTGTTTTAGATTTCCTTTAAAATTGGATGAAGAAAAACAATTAGACCTTTATCTTTATTAATCTCTAACTGAAATTTACCATTTTCTTTAATTAGACAACATTAGTCTAAGAAGGGCTCCATGGGCTTCATGAGAATATTAAAGGAGGATCCCTTAGACACAAAAACTTTAAAAACCCCTGCTCTGCAAATACTTTCTAAATCAACCACATAATCCATAATCCTTTCATTGGAATGAGAAGTTGGTAGCTTCTCCCTTTCCCCACCCACTCTGAGACTATTTGTGCTGCACTTTTCAGATAGCCACCTAGGTACCCAGAGTGAAGTTTACCAACTTGATGCAGAGTATTGCAAATATATCAATCAAAACATTTAAGTGCTTACTGTGCATCAGACATTGTGCCACACAGTGGAAATACAAAAAAAAAATCCTTATCTTCACAGCCACCTAATTTATTCCTGTTAACTCACTAATCCACTCAACAAATATTTGAGTTCCTACAAGTATAAGACACTTAGTTTACACATAAATAAATATAAGAAATAATCTTTGGCTTCAAGTAGCTTGACATCTAATGAGAAAAACAGGTATGTACGCAAATGACTGTATGTAATTAAAATTCAATCAGATGGTAGACTGAGGGGATATTGCAGAGGGATTTGAACATTAGAGTAAACTATTTGGATTTTATTAGATGGGCGATAGGGAGCCATTGAAGATTATTGATCAGGGGTTGATATGAACAGCGTTATGTTTTGAGATGATTTATCTGTTATCTGTGTACAGGATCAGTTGTCAATCAAAAGATTAGATGCATGCTAATCAGTCAGGAAGCTGTTGCAATAGCCTAGACAAAAGTTAATGAAGATCTGACCAAGAATGGTAATATTGGAAAAGAAAGAGAGGTGATAGATGTAAAAAGATATTGTTGAAAGAGAATTGATGATTGATTTCTCATCATAGGGAAGAGAGCAGTGAGAAAGAAGGAAAAGTTAAGCAGAGCTTACACCCAAATATCTCTATTTCCTATTTGCCTCTTTTTCATCACTTATGGTCTAGTTAATTACACTTGAAAGAATCTCTTACATGTACATTCATTTTTTAAGCTTTTCCCACACTCACTTGATTCAGCAAAATGAGGAAAAATTTCTTTTTCATCTTCTTTTCCTCTCTTTTAGTTTTTTTTGCATAAACTCAGGAGATTCTAAACCTGACTGAGAAGCATTTTATCTAGTGATGCACTAGTACCTACAGAATACTGAAGTTTTGAAGTAGCATTAAATATAAAATTGCTGTAGAAACAAAAAACTAGGAATTGAATCCTAACTTTGCTTCCTTTCCAACTGTTTGGCTTTCGGCTAGTCATTTAATGTCTCTGAGACAGTTTACTCAGTTGAAAAATGGGTGAATTGGACTGGATGGTTTCTAAGATTTTTTTTTTATTTTAAAAAATATAATCCTATGAAGTGGTACTAGCACTGTCTGAAATATTTAATTTCATAAAGGATGACCAGCTCTTTAAATCAAACCTCCTTTGTCTGAAATAACATCATTGACTAATACTTTTTAAAGTTTATCTTGAATTGTACTTTTAATTACTAATTTTACATTATAAATATACAGCATTTCAATCCATGGCATTAAATATTCTAGGAGTTTCTGACTAATAACTCCTATTAAGAGAACAAAATAACCCTCCAAGAATAAATAGCTTTTTGTCTACAGTAATAGTAATGTATAGCTTATATTTATATAATCCTTTATCCTTTGAAAAGTTTCTTATTTACAGATAGGAACAACATACACATAGATATTTAGTCTATAGAAGAATTCCAGTAGACTAGAACGATAAATATTACCTTCACTTTAGAGGCTCAAATAGGTTAGATAATTGCTATCAGATATGAAAGATGGGATTTGGAGCCCCATGTCACACCCTCCTGTGGTCATAGGTTAGTGTTTGAGGGGACATGAGAGGTCATACAGGATATTCACATGCCCTCATTTTTCAGAGGAAACTGAAACCCACAGAAAAGAAATAACATGCCCCAACCACACAGATAATACATACCTGATTCAACACCTTGAACTTAGATATTCTTGCCTCTGGGCCCACGGCTTTTACTATTTTACTATATCACCCAACATTTGTTACAAGAACATATGTGGCATCCTTTCATTTTTTTTAACTGGAGAGCAAAATTATTCCTATGCTGATTTAAAATTGAGGAGCCTGGGTATATTGTGAGATTGTCCAGAAAGTGGCAAATGTGGGTGGTGAATCCAAATGATCCCTGTAAAATAATGATACTTAAAGGCAAACAGTGATGCTGTCTGAACATGCAGCAGTTGGTCAGGAATGTGAAACCAAGTAAACAACTCTAGCCCATTTTCATTCTGCAGTCATGTTTCCATCAAAACAAAGCTTCTCAGAGGGAACATTTCTTTTGTAGGACTCATGGGCATCTAAGCTCAGGTATTAATGTTCAGTTTCCTTTTCACCAAGGTTATTTACAGAGCTCCACAAAAGGAAAGTTCCTTAAAAAAATCAAACTCTGGTTAAGCTCTTTAGAATATCATTGTTCTTGTCCTGAGAAATACTTGATACTGGACTTTTTTGGACTTAATTTTCAATGATATTTTAATAAATATTTAGTGGGGTCTGAAAAGAAGACCATATTTATGTATATATGCATGTGTAACTGTAAAGGCGTATATACCTATTGGATGCAATCCAACCATCATATCATGGAGTGACCAAAAGGATAGAACAAGGAAATCTAGATGCTAGAAAAGGCTTTACCATATCTCTTTGGGCACATCAAACATTGTGCAACAATTGATGGCATGGTCTTCTTCGGCAACGAAGGATGAACACAATCCTGTGAGTAGATGCAGCTGACTGAATGCTAAGCTGAGTAACTCATTTCCTCCTCTCCTTTCTGCCTCCCCCTCCCCTTCTTTCTCCTCTCCAAAGGAAGGTAAACTTGAATGGCCAAAAGATGCCCAGTTGACTTGAATTTTACTGGCTTCTTTCCTATTTCCCTCTCCTCCCCTCCCCTCTCCACTCCTTTCCTCTTCTCTCCTCTTCTCTTCTCTCCTGTCCTCTGTCCTTCCTGTCCTGTCCTGTCTTTTCCCAAAACCTTAAGCCTACTGCACTCTGAGGGCTCCTCTGAATGCTCCTAGCTTGACAGTGATTATCATTAGTAACTGTTGCTGTCTCCCGCCTAGCCTGATATCTTCCTTTTCTTGACCTCGTTAAAGGAGCCATGCCCTGGCTACTTCTTAAATTACTTCTATTCAATGAATGGGCATTACCTTACCATAAGTGGGTGGCTGCAAAGACCTTGGCCTAAAGGGCCCAAGGTCTCCCAGTACATCCTGGGTCATCTCCAATCCTCCTGAGGAATATCAAGTCACTGGATTCAGATGGTTCTGGAGGAGAAGTGAGGCTGGTGACCTGCACAGCCCTCCCTAATTCAAAACAAAAGTCAAGTGCAAGGCATGTCATCATTTCTCTGATGGCATAGTCTTCTTTGGCAATGAAGGATGAACACAAACTTGTTGTCAACATGAATGAATTGAACCAGATGATTTCTTTGGTTCTTTCTACCTCTAATGTTATATGACTTTTTTTAAATCTGTATAAATCTCTCTCATTTAACCAGAGGAAAAAAATCATAAAGCAAAATGTTATTAATTGAGAAGTGATTAGAAGTACTATGATGTCAGCAATGGCATTTGTTAAGAAACTGAAATCACACAGCATGAGGATCTTGGATTAATGTCAAACAAAGTTGGTCATCAGCCAAGAAATAAATGTATACTACCACTCTATTTTGAATCCATTCCTTATAAAATGATTTACAAAGATGTAGACCACAGTGAATGAAGTAAAACAATTAAAAGGTTTCAGAATACGTTGCCAGCTTGACATATGGAAAACTATTAAAGATGAAGATGAAGCCATTGGTTCATTTAAGTTGGAAGGAGGTGGAGGAGCAAAACATTTCTTATTCTAATGACTACTCAAATCTAGACTGGGATATTTTTTCAGAATTAAAAAATTCCTGTACATGAGCAAATACATTGATAAAGCCAAGTTGTTATAACTAAAGTCTGGTTTTCCTGCTTAAATGTCATAGCTGGTGATGTAATATATGGAGTTTCCCAGAAACAGCTGGACATGGTGACTGGGAGGGAATAGTCAGTTAGAAAACAATCCAGAAAAAGGACACATTTCACTTTCATAAAATGATAGATTTAGAATTGGAAGTCCAGCCCCTACACTTTATAGTCGAGAAAATTAAGGTTACACAGGGAATACAAATGAAAGCTGGGATCTTGAACCCATGTCCACAGAAATTCAGCTTGATTTCCAATAAACCTGTGAAAAGTGAACCATTCCCCCCTAGGCTTCTTCTCAAAACTTACTTTTCAGGTTTCTAGCAGAAAATGAAAAGTGTCAGACTTGAGTTCAAAAATTATAAAATGTTCAAGTAGATAGTATGGATACAGAATATTTTATGTGAATAAAACTGTGGGTTTCAGTAGATTGCAAAGTCAATGAGTCAGTAGTATGCTGTGGCAGTAGAAAGGTTAATGTGACCTCAGATGCATTGAAAAGCACAGTGCCAAGATTTAGGGAGCTCATGGTCATCCCTGTACCTTCAGATTCACAGATTTAGAGTTTGAGAGAACCACTGAAGACACTGATTCTGACTCATTCATTTCATAGATAAGTAAAATGAGGCACCAAGAGATTATTATTTGTCTAGGATTACGCAGTGTGTCTGAGATGGAATCTGAACTCAGGTTTTTCTAAATCTAAATCCTGTTCCCCAACCATAATGGCACCTTGCCTTTCCTTATCTGCCATAGACATGCCATCTGAAATACTGTGTTCAGGTCTAGACATGGATAAAGTGGATAACTGTTGGAGGAGGGCAACAAGAATGGTGAAGGGTCTTAAGCTCATGCCACAAAAGGATTCATTGAATGAGCTAGAGATACTTCACCTGAGGAAGACTAGGATAGAAGGATGAGAATGATAACCATCTTCCAATATTTGAAAATCTGCTTTGTGGAGGAGGGATTTGACTTGTTTTGCCTTGTACCAGAAGGCAGAACTAGTTACTGTAAGTGGGCATTGCTGAGAGGCAAATTTTATCTTGTAATAAGAAAAAAAATCAACAATATATTTAACAGTGTCCCAAAGTGATATGAACTGCTGTGGTAGAGAATGAATTCCAATTCCCTGGAGGTCTTCAAACAAAGAGTGGATTATCATGTCAGTTGTGTTATAGAATATTTATTTTTTTAAAACATTTTAAAACATTTGTTGACTTACATGATTTCAAGATCTTTTTCTATTTCTGAGAGTCTCTGATTATATATGATTAAGAATTAGAAATTCATCTCATCAATATTAATTGAACACCAACTCTTTACTCAGCGTTATCATGCATTCAATATGAATTATAAGACAGATGTGGTGCCTGCCCTCAGAAAAGGTATAGTCTAAATAGGAAGATGTCATTAACATATGTGAAATAATTATATGTGACTTGCTTTTGTGACCCAGTGATACTTGGGGTTGGGGGTGGAGGTGGGGGAATGACTTCTCAAAGAGGAAGAAAACACTTGCCAAGGGATGAGGGAGTCAAAGTTATCCCTTACTGAAATTTTTATAAGACAAGTTATGTAGGAGTGCCAAAAGAAGTTATATGGTAGAGATGAGTGCAATATAGTTAAGAAAAAGTGAGAGATCAGTATGGAGTGAAATATTAAGTACAGAGGAACAGGAGGGCATCCCAAGTAGAGAAAACAAAAATATGAGAAGAGGCACAGGATGTAGCGTTTGAGGAGACAGTAGTGACTGGTGCAATTAAAATGGAAGATGTGTGTGGAGACATCCAGAAAGATAACTATGGAGTCTGAACACAGATTGAGGCATATTAACTATTCTTTATCTTTTATTTGCTTGTTTTTTCTTTCTTGTGGTTCCTCCCATTGATTCTAATTCTTCTTTACAACAGGATTAAAGTGAAAATATGTTTAATATCAATGTATACAAGAGGCTATATCAGATTGCATGCCATCTTGGAGAGAGGGAAGGAGAGGAATGGAGAGAAAATTTAGAAATCAAAATCTTATGGAAATGAATGTGGAAAACTAATTAGTAATTAGTTAATTAATTACTTTAAAAGATGTATGTGGAGAATTGGAAGGAAATAAAGTAGGCAAGGACTAAATCATAGAGGACAGAGGAATTCATTAATAAGATAGAGGAATATGTGCTTGATACTGCCAACTACTGAGAATCATTGCAGGGTTTTGTATAAGGGAGTGACATGATAAATGAAAGCTGTATTTAGGAAGATTTCTTTGTATTAGTGGGCCAAATGGATGGGAGGTAACAGAGGGTAGAGTCATGGAAACTCATTTAGGAAACTATTGTAATTATCTAGGTATAAAATATTTAAGATTTTAAAAATGCAATGTAAAAATCTTAAAATACTATGTAAGTTAGAACAATTATGGACTTGTGACAATGAAAAGAGAATATTCATGAAAAAGATTTAACATTTGGTAGAATTTGGTAACTTAGTGGAAATGGAATTGAATTTGGAGTGAATGAGAAGAGTCAAAGATGATATCCTGGTTCTGTCTTCCCAACAAATCAGTTTACTTACCATGTCAACCTTATGACTACACTGTAGAATAAGGTAGTGATGGGAGATCTGATGTGCAAATATAGTGCCTATTTCACAGTCGCCTCCTATGCTTAGATAACACATTGCCATCTCCTCTTTTCCCTGCTACATTTCCTTTCAAATGTATTTCAGGGCATTATGAATTTTAATTTCTTAGAAAAAAGTGAAACATATCTCAAAATATAAATAAATTAAAAATAAAATCTTTGTATGCTTTCCATCTTTGTTGCTACCTCTTTTTTCTTGGAAGCCATCAGAGTCTTCAGAAGAGTTTAAAGACATGCACATTTCCATACTGGAGCAGAATAGTGAAAGTCCAAGTGAACAAAATATATTATTTCTGTATATGAGTCAGAGAAAATGTTTTTAGGGAAACTTAGTAATTATTTGCCATGACATCAACCCTTGGAAGTTAAGCTTGTCCACGGAGTAATCCTGTCTTTAAGTTCAACTAAGTAAATGCTTTATGTGAACCATCTGAAGTGATTCTCACCTTTTTGCTCCTGGAGACAATGAAATCATTGCTGTTAGACTTTACAAACCTTCTGACACTTTATTCATGTCATGATTGACAGGCTGCCTAACAGTTTGAGCAGCTTCCAACATGGCATAAATATTTGGATAAATCCACCACGGATGTGCAAGAAATGAAAAGTCAATGAATTTAATCAAGCTTTTTTTATATTTTTCACTTGTGTAAGTGGGCTTTACTTAGGCTACAGGAAGAACCAACTAACAATTCTCTGCCTTAATATTGATCAAAGTAAGTTATAATGACTATTGATGTTTGACAAGATACCATAGTTAATCTTTCATTTTACTACAATTGAGAAATCCCTAGTTTTAAGTATTACCAGACATTGAGCACATTTCCATCTTTTGTTTTTAACTTATGTGAATACCTTTACTTGCACGTGATCAATTAGTGAGTGAGTACTTGCTTTGATCAATCTAGTAAGTCCATTCCATTCAAGACTTTTTAGGATCTAGTAGGAAATTCACAAAATAGGGTGGAGAATAATTGCTGGAAATAATAGGCCTTTATTGAATTTTAACTTGCACATTGGAAAACAGAGTGCTGAACCTTCAACAGATGGGTTGAGGCAGCACCAATCCAGGATTCCCCTGACTGACATAGAGGGAGATAGTAAACAACCAGAGAGGTCACAGAAAATTTAGTCACGATCGTCTTTAAGCCACAGCAGAATGAACCTTCAAGAGGTTGACTTGGGACATAGCCTACTCAGTTTACACCTCCTCATTCCTCTTCATTATGGGGAAATATCTGTGTCACCTTTTTTACTTTCACACAAGAAAAGGTTGGTGCTGCAGCTTAGGGATATGGATTTTGTGATTCTTGTTTTAAATTACAGGATGAGAATTTAGGAAGGACCCTAGAAATTATGTAGTCCAAACCATATTACAGATCAGAAACCCAAAGAAAATAAGTAACTGACCTAAAGTCAGGCAGGTTATATGCAACAGAGCCAGTATTGTAATCTAGGTCATCTGATTCCATACACTATTCTATTTCTATTGCAAAACACTACTGTTTATTAATATGTGTCTGATGTGTGACACTAATCTTTGATGCCATTGTCTAGCATGGAAGGGTCCAAAATAGACATTTCCAGCAGAAGAAGGTAGTATTAGGCAAAAGACAAAGGTAATCATCATCAGAAATAAATTTTAAGAACCCCAATTATTCCCCCCAAAACAGAGTTGTTTTGTTTTCTACCCTATATGCCTAGAAAATCAAACTACAGCAGTTCTTACAGACAGTAAATTCCTCATGAGGAAGGACTCAATCTAAAAGAAAAATACACACACACACACACACACACACACACACACACACACATAGTTTTGTAGAATGAATTAAAACCTTATCAATATGTTACATAATCAAAGAATTCAACATTCATTTCCTTCAAACAGCAGGTTCCATGACTGTCTTTAAGGGAATATTCAGTTTGCAAACATTTGATTTATGCATTTTCCCAAGAGCATACCTGGTCTAGTGCATTAAGTGAGGTATATGCACATTGAGATGTAAATGACACCTTTGATTAAGCAGGGATGGCTGATTCTAAGGATGATAGGATGTGTATTCTCGGTGCTAAACTCTTATCAGTAATTTGGAATCCAATTTAAATACCTATTTTTTCATGTTTTAATTCAGTGTTATAATAAGATTTTAGCATTAAAAGCAATTAAAATGGGAAACTTGCTTAATAACTCTTTGCATTTAAATTAATTACTTCAAATTTCTAAAGAATCATAATACTTTCCCCCTATATATAGCACCATCTGGTAGCACTGACTTACTTGATGTTCTTTGCACATGACATTTCTCCCCAGCTCCCAGCATTTTCATTAACTTTCCTCCATGCCTGAAATATTCTCTCCTTGCTTCTTCCCAGATTTCTTCAGTTCTGAGCTAATGTCCCATATTTGATAAGAAACCTTTCCCAGTGTTCCTTTTTCTCTGTGCCTTCTCTTGGATATCACCCCCAATTTATCCTGTATATGTTTTGTTTGTACATGGTTGCCTACATGTTATCTCCCTAGTTAGACTATGAGCTCCTCCAGAGCAGAGACCACTTTTTGTCTTTCATTATATCCTCAGTACTTAATGCAATGTCTGGCTCATAGTAAGTTATTAATAAATGCTAGTAGACTACCTGACCATCAGGATTCTTTTTCCATTCATTTCTGATTCCATTTTCCCCCTACTTTCTTTTATACCATAATAATCTTTTACAATGTCTTTATCCAAATTTTAATTAGTACTCGTATATGGAGTCAATAATTACTTTGATTCCTATTGTCTCACTTGTTTTTAATTTGGTACTGAGTACCTTTATTTTAAAACCACAAGCAGAGATTGAATTCATGGTAATTATTTCCTAAGAATAAATAACCTAGAAAAGATAATACCAATTCTGTAGAGAAAAGAAGAAAATTTTTTTAAAAGTTGCCTTTAGTCTAATTTCTCCTTTTAGAGTTAGATATGGGGTCACTTGAAGGTGTGTATTACAATCATGGAGAAATGAAATGATGACAGGAATTTTGTTTATTTCTTTTGATCACTTTCCATTTAGATGTTAACTCTCCTCGTAATCCCAGACTCATGCCATCTATGTATTTGAACACAAGCTACCCTTGCATATTGAGAATATGTATGTTGTCATGCTTTTTTTCCCCCTAGTGTCACTTGTCCCCAAGCATAGGCAAGCCAGGGTCATAAGGCCCTATCCCTATCTCTCAGGACACTCATTATACTTTCATCCAATATTTTTATTCATCTGTCGCCACCACACACATCTGCTAAGCTCTTCTCTGCTACAAGCATGATGAAGAATTTTGTTTTTTAAATTAGCTCTAAGCCTCATGTAACTCAGAGGTAGGTCCTTATTTTGGTTTGCTTGGGATGAGAGGTTAGAAAATAGCAGACGTGATGATTTTGGAATAATAAATAGGAAAAACATTGGGAATTCAATTATCAACTGCTTAATAACCTTTGGTGCCCCCAAAGACTTGCAAAACTATCTTCCCTTGCATAAGTGCAAAAGGGGCCCAGGATCATAACCGATATTGCTTATTTCCTTTTAGGAAAATCTCCAGAATAGGCAAACTCTTCTTTTCAAAGGCATTCACTGTTTCCAGCTCATCTTAACAGAGAAAATGATAGCACTTTTTATTCCGTTTCTTCAAGTAAGACAGTTGGGTAACTTTAATAGACTCAAAATATTTCAAACATTCTAATTTTCGTCCCCTATTGTCCTCCCCTGTTGACTTCAAGTTAATGTATGATATGAAGTAGGACATCCCTCATAAATTCTATATCATCAGAGTAATGTGTCTCTGATGATGTACTGCATTTTAAATTAGCTCTGGCATAAAAGGACGACAGGGGGGCCCAGGAGGGATTTTGATTTTCCTACTCTTCTTGAAGTTTGATAAGTATAATTATACTTAGCAGGAAACAGAAGTGTTTCTTTAACTGGCATACTTTTTGGGGTCCTTTAACCTTCTATGATATATTTATACCTTCAGATTAGGTACCATAGATCCAATAAGTATGAATCTCTCCTAAGCAGAAGATTAATTCTGATAGTTGGCCAGGGAATGGAGGATGGGAGTGTTTCATGGTCCTGACAGTTTAGTGATGCTTTGTTGTCATGTTGAGTATTTCATTAGCTTAAATTTTAGAGAATGCTGGAGTTGGAGTCAGAGGGATCTACCTTCAGATTATCACTTCTGGCACTTACTTGCTATGTGACCTTGGGAAAGTCACTTAAGTCCTCTGAGTCATCTTCCTCTTCTATAGAATAGGCATAATGGTACCTGTAGTATATCACTTTGCAGAATTGTTTTGAGGTTTGTAGAATTTTGCCAATTTTTAGTGCTACACAAATATGAATAGTAATAGTTATTGTTATTTGTAAAGGAATATAAGAATCAGAATTATGCTACTCTTATTAAAATAAGTTATTTTAGAGAGAGTTTTTATTGTTCATTTTGAGAGATTCTTACTTAATGGCATGTGCAGGAGTTAACTACATGGCCCAATGCAAGAGTGCCAGTCCTGGAATCAAGAAGATCTCCAGTCTTAAACACTTACTATGTGACCGTGGTCAAGTCACTTAACACTGCCTCAGTTTCCTCCTCTATAAAATGAACTAGAGAAGGAAATGGCAAACCACTCAACTATCTTTGCCAAGAAAACCCCCCAAAAGAGATCACAAAGGGTCAGAAACATTTGAGAAGTGACAGAACCACAACATGTATTAAGACAGTAATATTGTTATGGTAAATCACTTTTGGGGGAAAGTCAAAAGGGAGATGTCTTCTAAGTGAAACAAAAGTTGCTCTTGTTTTAACAAAAATCATTTGTAAACTGAGTAAAAAAAAGTCTTAAAAATACTACTGAGTCAAATATCATTTACTCTCCAGGCTACTTTGTGAAGTGTTAATCAGTGCACAGTGGCAATCTACTTTTAAGTGTTAGAATCTTCAAACATATTTGCAAAAGGAAAAAATATCACTAATTTGAATGAAGTGGGGGGAAGCATGTACTGTAATTGAAATAGTATTGGATTGCCTAGATACAAATGCAAATAACATGTTTAGCTTCTGTGATATCAAGAATTTTTCATAGGGTAAGGCACTGGGACTGCATTTTGCATAGCTACCTCCACATGTAGAATGTTATTCTGATAGCTTTGCAGAAAGGCTTTCTCTATGCTATGTATGCCTGATAATGGCTGTAACATATTTCTTTTGTATCAAAATCCACATTTTGCATTTAAAATGCACAAGTGGATAATTACTATGCAAGAGATTGATAAAGAAGGGGAATGACATTTGGTGCAAGATAAAATAAACATGACAATGTTAGGTACTTTGAAATGCTATGTGAACCAAACAAAATACCTAATCAGTCATTACTTATTAAAACTTAGAGTCATAGACATATTCTTACTTCATTACTGAATTTTGAGCTTCCAGGCTACCATCATGTCTGATCACTTCTTTTAATCACTGATGTCATTGGTCACCGTCCTGTATGTTTCCCTAGTGGTCACAAATAGCCAACAGCAACAGTTCCTGAGAAATTTGGTGTGAGTCCTTAGATTGGGCTATTCCTTAATCTTTCTCATTATCTATTTTTCTGTTTTGTTACTGCTATCTGTGAAGATTACTAAACCCAAAGAAGATACTAGTAAAGAAAGTGACTGGATAAATAAAATTATTTCCACAGTGACTGGATAAATAATGAGGAATGTCTCAGTAAGATGGCATACCACTAATTTATCTACTCCTAATTCGGCTCTTACTCCCCTCTTTTCTGTAATTCAGTTTTATTTCCATACTAACTATTTTATCCTTAAGCAATTATGATTCTCCAGCTTTCTTCATTTTTCCCTCTTTGGACAAACTTAAGCATTTTAAATAACAACATTGAAGAATTTAAACACATTTTGAACTTAAAAAAGAAAGGCAATATGGCATAGTGCAGAGGGGCAAGATTTGTAATGAGGAGACTCAGTTCAAGTTGTATTTCTGACAGATTGTGTGACTATGGGCATATCATTTAACCCATCATGACCCACAGGTAACAGTCTGAAATTTACAAAAGAATTGTTACATGCTGTTGAATGAAGGAATTTCTTAATCAGGTGTTCTTCCAACTAAGAAATCATGGGTCCAGACCAAAAAGGAAAAAAAAAAGATATAGCTTGCCACAGAAACAATACTTGTCATTGATTAAAGAGGAAAGTCATTAATTCTCAAAATCCAAGTTGTTTCCATTAAAGGCCTACCTGTTTAATTCTTCAAAGAAGGAAAATAAATGTTCCTGTCATCTAGGAACTTACTCTGATCTGACCAAGGGCATTAGAGGGCATGTTAATAGATTCCTAAAAACACTTAGTGTCTGTTATTAAGCAACTGATGATCATGCTTTAGCCTACTTTAGTGAGATTATATCTAGAATGCTACTTCTAGATAAGGGTGTCTCATTTTTAGGGAGGACATTGATAAGCTAAAGACTGTTCAACCAGTCTTTACATTTACTATTAATGTCCTTACATTCTGAGGATTTTGTAAAGGAAATGGAGCTGGCTAGCCTGAAAAACTGAAGATTTAGTAGGACATGACAACCCTCTTCAGATGTTAGAAGGACCATCAAGTGGAAGAGTCATCAGATGTTTCTGCTTAACCTCAAAGGACAGAAGTAGGAGGAATAGGTCAAACTTATAAAGAGACAAATTTAAATTTGATGTAAGGAAATCTTTTATACCTATCAGGACTATCCTGAAATGGATTAAGCACACTAATTGAGTAGGTTGTAGAAGTGACTTGTCCTTGAGTGTGCGTTAGACTGAATGTACCCTGAGATCCCTTCCTTCACTTTGGTTTCAGGATTCTGTATGCTAAGGTAATATGATCTTTTAGATTAGACAATAATGTTATTATATCAGAACTGGTCTCAGCAGATTTTATGATGATCTTATTACAGTTATATCTCTTTAAAAAATACTTTAGTCTTGTGTCTTTGTGTCCATTTAGCTTTTGTATACTAAACAGGGGGTATAACATCTCTAATTCTTATTTATCCCTCGTGAAAAAAAAACAACAGAAATTAAAATTGCTCTCCTTTAAGAGAATGATTGTGAGACCCAGAGATGTTAAATGACTTGCCCAGCCTTATGTCACTAATTGATGGCGGAGCTAAACTCCCATAGCATCTTGGCCAGACTTCATATGTAATAAGTACTTGACCAACTAACATAGGCTCAGGAATTGAAAATGGCATAGCACAGAAATAAAGATGATACTCATTTAACATATTGGCTTCCTATTTTTATTCCCTTCAGACACAATTAATATGAAGCCAAGAGAAGGAGGCTTGGAGAGGAATAACACAATATGGCTTCCTTCTTTGGAGTCATTGACTGAGGCTATTGTTAGCTATCTGAATGCATTACTATCATCTTCACTTTTAAGATTATCTGTGAACTTCATTAACCTATCATTGACTCCCTTTTTATACTGTTAATTGAAACAGCATAACATTGAATTGCATTTTGAATGAATGTTTGTCAGCACACTCTGACATCTCTGCAACTTGACACACTTCTGGTTATCATTAGCCTTTGCAGTCCTTCAGTGGATTTTCAGTTCATTTGGCAATAAACATATCCAATTCAATTTGGATCAATACATTTTAATCTCCAATTTAAGTGACTTGGAAAGTTTGGTTTTCTGTGAGCTTTTACAGTGGAGAGAATAATGCATGTAGAACCAAAAGGTCCATGTACAGAGCCCAGGTTTACTATTTACTACTGGTATGGCCTTAGGCAACTCATTTTTCCTTTTTGTTCCTTGGATTTCTTCAGGTGGGAACTGCTAGTGTTTGTCTCAATGGCTGCAGAGAGTCATTCCAGTTCTAAGTCTCTGATCTTTGGATTTCTTTAAACCCAAGTTTCTTCATCCATAAAATGAAAGACTTGGATGTGGGTGGTCACTTTCCTCTCTGTATTTTGTAGAATCACCCAATTCTAGATGTAGAGAGGACCTTGATCAGTATCTATCTTCATCTCTTTATTTTATACATGAGGAAACTGAGACCCTGAGAGATGAAGTACCCAAAGAAGAGCTGGCATTCAGATTTAGTTCTCCTGACTTTTGGTTTGTTGTTCCTCTGACCACACCATAATTTCTCATTTCCATACTGCTTATTGTAACTTGTGAATTCAAAATATTTGAATCTTTTTTCAACCACCAAGCATGAGGGTAGTTGGATGAGTGTGACATGGAAAGAAGAAAGTGCAAAAAAAAAACCCTGGGCATAGACACCCATCCGACCTAGACTTGGCAAGTAGATAAATCATTGGTTAGCACCTCCTTCAAGAACATACATGAGTCTACAGACATAAGTTAAACTTAAAAATAGAATTTCAATTGCAGTCATTTCAGATATATTTGACTCTTTATGGGTTTTCTTGGCAAAGATACTGGAGTGGTTTGCCATTTTCTCCTTCAGTTCATTTTACAGATGAGGAACTAAGGTGAAAGGTTAAGTGACTTGCCCAAAGTCACATAGCTACTAAATATTTGAGGTCAGATTTGAACTCAATAAGATGAGTCTTCCTGACTTCTTCCTGCCATCTTTTTCTCTCCCTCTCATCCTAACTCTCTCCTTCACTTTTGAAATTCTTTAAGCAATCTAAGACTTGTGTGTTAGACTGTAAGTTTTAAAAATCTTTTTGTTTATTGTTTTATGTTGTGCCTTCCTTTTCTTCACCTCTGCAGCTTTCCTCCCTTAAATTTCTAAGAATGCAGCCTTGACATTTCTTTTGTGGAAAAACAAGGCACTTTGGGATGAACACCTGTGCTATAGAGAGAACTTTGCATGATGATTTCATTGAAGCATCTTGCAGAACAGGCTCCAGAGAAAGTTGGAATAAGTCACTTTCAAAATACTTTAAATGGATAGTTCCCTAGAATGACATAGCAAAGTACACTGTGGTGACAAAAAAGGGGGAGAAAAGCATCCATGCAATACAGGATGAATTAAAAAAAAAGAGAGGATACCAGAATGGTGAAAATATAAAGGACATTTGAGGAAATAAAACAAGTGAAGCTACATCCCAAAGACAAGGCTAAAATGGATGAGGAGGAAGGAAGTCAGAAGGAACTTGGGCACTGGTTTCTCATATCTGCCAATTGTGTGTGTGTGTGTGTGTGTGTGTGTATGTGTGTGTGTATACACACATTCCAATATACACATATACATATAGATATCCATATACAAATATGGATATCTATATGTATGTGTGTGTATAACAATTTTAACAAATTAAGCAATTTAATGATAGGGACATCTGACAAAACTCGGAACTAACATACTTCAATCAATATCATTGTTTTTGAATTTTAGACTAGCAATGGGAAAGTTAACCTCTAAATGAAAGGATCAGTTTTTGCCTCTTATCAAACTTAAAACACCCATATTCCTGAAGATCTCAGACTCATATGTAAGGGTTTCTAAAACATTCATGTAATAATCTCATTTTGAATGGTTTTGTTTGTTAGTCTGCATCATTTTACAGAACAATTTCATTTGGCTACTGCCCGTGTGGGCCATTTCCTATGTATACTTTGTGTGCACACACACAAAAATAATACCACATGCTTTTAAAGAACTGGAGGATAATACAAATTATTCTTTCATGAAGGATGAAAGAGATATGATTAGTCTTTATCTCTGGGATGTTTGATCCTCCCTCAGTAAAAAAAAAAATTACTCTGGGAAACATTGGAATTAACATAGTTCCATATGGATATTTGCATATACAGGTACAAATTCCATTCCAATGAACTATAAGAAATTTGTTGACACTTCTGCTGCCTTCATACTTTGTTCTAGCAAATATTGATGGAAAAAAGGTGGATCATAGCCCACTTTTAGATATCTGCACTACAGAGAAACTTTTATTGTAATATTTATTAAAGGAAATTTGCTTATTTAGTACAATTGATCCATCACGTTGTCAAGTGTGTATGTTTGTACTTGTATGTATATATGTATGTCCATATGTACTCCTTCTATTGGGAAGACTGTAATCTTCAATCTTCTGCAGGGTCCATGTCTTGATCATATTTCTTATGTCCTTTACTATGCATTTTCTTCTTTTACTCTTTCATGAAGAGTAGTGTGTCTCTTGAGCTGTCCATCTTATTCTCTTTCGTTATATCGTAGTAGCAGTAGCAATAACAATACTAACAGCTAGCTTTTACATAGCCTTTTAAGGTTTGAAAAGTGCTTTACCGATATCATCTCATTCTATTTTCATTGCTCCTGTGAGGGAGGTGCTATTAATTTTTCCATTTTACTCTTGAGGGAAGTGAGGCACACAGAGGTTAAGTGAATTGCTCAGAGTTATACACTGGACTTGAACTCTGGTTGTCTCAATTCCCAGGTCCCATGATTGACCCATTTTCTTTTTTTCCTTGTGCTCAAGTCACCACTGATAATATATTCTGAATTTTTTTCTTCTCAATGTATCTTTCCATTGACTTTTGGGGGCCACCTGAAATTCAGTTTCCACTGAATCCTCAGTATTGGATGATTAACTACCCTTGTAGCTTCACTAAGAAAACATAGAAGGCATGGATTCAATATGTTTGTTATAGAAAAGATGTTTACAGTAATGGTAAATGATATTTTCCCTAATGAAATTAGCTTATGCCTTTTTAGGAAATGTTCTTAATGTTGTGTTCTCTATAGAGTAGCTAGAGCTCTTTTTATTTTTGAATAGTTTGATCTGCCCATGCTTGGGATCACTGAACTTTGACCAATAATGTTCTCCCTTCTATACAAATTACCTGTTAAATCACGCATAGATAAAAAATATCAATCACCCCATGTTTTTTTCCCATTTCATTCATGATTATTTCACCAGCAGTTATGTTAATTTGATGTTCCATATCTTGTCCTTTGCAGGGGATGGGAGAGGGAACAAAAGTTCTAGCAAGTGGTTGTTCCCATACAAATTTTTTCAGTAAATTAAGGCGATTTATTCGGATGTCACAATCCAACAGATATGCTTATGAAAGGGATTTATTCATGAGATAGGGAATTGGATTAGACCTTCTCTGAGTTCCTTTACAACTTTATAATTCATCCATTCATTGTGAGTAAGGATTTATTAAATGCCTATGAAATGTAGTACTTGGGTAGTCCTTGTTAACATATGAAGACAAAAATGATGTAGAACTTGCTTTCCAGGGTCTTACATTCTAAGATCCTGTGATTCTATTGATATGCATTAATGAATGAATGATCATCACAAAGCTATTTCATAAGGAGGCAAGTCTTTGGTGCTCGACCTGATTGCAAAAACCAATCCATTATACTTTGTTCCTAGCCAGCTTGATAAAAGATGCATTTACTATCACAAATGAAAACATAGCATGAACATGTATATATGCATATGTATATTTTAAAGTTTTAGCTTTGGTAATTGAGATAAATTTGAAAATTAGATAAATTTGAAGTCCCTATGTGGACTCTCTCTATATAAATACATAGAATCAAATTCTCCATGAAGGGTATAGAAATAATTTTTCATTCTAATTGGCAAGAAAGTTAGTTGTGAGGTATTCTTCCATTAGAATAGTTTTCTGAGGAAGAACACAGTCTCTGCGCCGCTCTGCATCTTCCCTCCCCAAGAATCATTAGTGGATGAAATTTGTGATTTACAATCACATTTCTAACAAGTTTCTCTATTGTTCATAGCTACTTATTTTCCTATACAAACTATTTTCCCCTCTTTCCTGAGGGCAATTAACTATGAAACTGGTTGTAAACTACCGATAATGGTCAGTTTCTCTCAGAGCGCCACATTCCATAGTAACTAGATAAAGCATCTTTAATTGCTAATAGCAGCAGATAAATTGTGATTTTTTTTTTAGAGACCCAGGAAGATTCCATGAAAGTCATGGAGAATCATGGTTTTTTTCCCTGAGAGAGGGAGAAAAGGGGGAAAAGATAACCATCTTCTTTTGACTTCCAAAAATATAGCCAATGTGACAGGGTTACAGTTTTTAAATAAGAAAACCAGTCTTTCTATAGCAAAGATGAGAGAAAATGTACTCTCCATCACATTTCTTTTAGGAAGCAGGGGTCCTTCCTGGTCATGTTTGATATTTCTTTCTGGGATAACATCTCTCATATTTGCATCTCAACTTTGGCCTTCAAATATGACTTCCTTTAGCTCAAAAAAGGAATGGTATTTAATTCACAGGATCTCTCACAGTTAGGATTCTGATTAAACTCCAAACTATTTCTGTAAGCCAGTCCATGGCATACCCTGAGCTGCAGGATGTAAGGAGGGCTAGCACACAATGCATTGAGGAGGTAGACTTATAGTTTTTATCATCAGAAACCTTATCTACCATTTCCTTGTTAAGGTCATTCGGGCTATTCACTGCTGCTCAAAAAAAAGCAACTAGTTTCTAGAATTAATATCTTAGCAATTTTTAAATGTTTATTTTAAACAAAGATATTTTGCAGGCTTCACTCATTTATAACAAATCCAATTAAGTATGTCATTTGCCTTAAATTCCCTGAATGTAGTTAGTCTTCAAGTATTATGATAAGTTCAGTTATTTATAATTCTTTTTGGTATTGAGACTAATTTTGCTTTATGTAAAATAACAGCAACTTTCCAATAAACAAAGATGCTTAAGATTAGCTGAACAGTTTTAATAATAGCTGACATTTATGTAATGGTTTAAGATTTATAGTCTATCTTACATAGATTATCTTCTTTGAGCCTTACCATAGCTCTGAAAGGCAACAGCTGTGGTTAATACTCCCATTTTGCAGATTTAGGTTCAGAGAAATGGTACATTGGGGAGTCGGTGGGAAATCTGCATCTGGAGCTAGAGGACCTGCGTTGTATTCACATTATCTGATACTTATAGCTTGTTTGATTTTGGACAGCTCACTCGCTCTTACAAGACTCTAGTATCCTCATTTAAGTAATTAAGAGATTGAACGAGAAAGTCTCGGAAGTCCCACTCCACCCTAGTTTTATGATCCTAGATTGAATGATTTGCCCAAGGTCATTCAGCTAGAAAATGTGTAAGGTGAGATTGAGATTCAGGTCTTTCAGACTCCAAGTCCATCATACTGTCCACCAAATACAATACTACTGCTGTGAATGAATGATGATGAAACTGGAAAAGAAAAATATTAATCTTAAGAAGCATAGGTACAAATCATTCCAAGTGAGAAAATTAGAGAAATACAAAGTAGTGCAGAATGCAGTGTGACAGGGAGCATACTCCTTCCTGGTATCCATAGTAGAGGAGCAAATGAGAGACTAAAGATGGAACTGACTATTCCTGGGACATAGGAATAATAGGATTATGACTGCAGTAAGTTAATATGTGAGTAAATCTATCACCTGGATCATTTTACTCTAAGACAAAGTGCTTCCTCCTGACCAAGAATCCTCAAGTTAGCTGTCTCTTCTTTGATACGCATTTAGATTCCTTTTTTTCTGTCTCATTTCTATTAAGTACAGCCTAATTCCATACTGACATTATGATAGGAGGGGACAGTTTCCTCTGCATCGCTGTGCCCTTTTTGTAGAATGGGTCAGTTAAATCTTCTGTCCATGGTTAGCATCAAGCCAGAAATAGTTATGTAAAGCAGAGCATTGTGATCATTTGGGAAAGAAAATGGGTGGGGAGATGTGGATGGAAGAAAGGATTATTGTTTTCTTGTTTGTTTGACTGTAGGTGCAAGAGACTGGCATTCCACCATCCTCACATTTGCCGGATGACTTTAATTGCTTCGCTCACCTTTCACTTTGCCTCTGAATCCTCATTTCTAGCTCTAAAGCTCAATCTGTCTCAGAATCAGTACTAGATTATTCTCTTGAGATCCCTTGCTCCTTTGGTTGGGACATAACAAGGAGGGAAGGCATTTCCCCAGTGTGTTATTTTGCAGCCTAATGATGACATTCTCATTGTTAATAGTATTTTGCAATTGGACGGTTAAGTGACACAGTGGATAGCATGCCTGACTTGGAGTCAGGAAGACTCATCTTCCTGAGTTCAAATCTGGTCTCAAACACTTACTAACTGTGTGTCCCTGGGCAAGTCCCTTAACCCTGTTTGCCTCAGTTTTCTCATCTGAAAACTGATCTGGAGAAAGAAATGACAAACTACTCTAGTATATTTGCCAAGAAAACCCCAAAGATGGGGTCGCAAAGAGTTGGACTGAACTGAAATGACTGAACAACAAAATCTTGCAATTACATTACACTTATGGTTTACTTATACAACAGTATCATGAGGTGAGTATTCTAATGTTGTGTTATTGTTGTGGATTTTTGTTTGTTTGAGCTGTAAATGAACAGTTCCTAAACCTCTGATTTCATCATTATGAGAGACTCCAGTGTGGAAACAATCTCTATCCATTAAGATTAGAAATTCATCTGGCACTGATAGTTATGGAGAGTTCTTTTAGATCATAGTTTTAGTGGCTGCAAGAAGCATGGAGGCCATTCAACTGAACCTCATCATTTATTGTTACTTATATTTTAAAATAAATTTTATTGATCTCTTTGTTTTTTCCATTATCTACATTTCCAAATGTTGCTCTCTCCCATCTCTTTCCTCACTCTTTAAATTGAAGAATAAAAAGGAAGGGGAAAAATCTAACTAATCCATACATGGAATAAATCTAATGGTTTCAGTGTTCTATACACACTGTCTCTCATAGTTGCAAAGAGGAGATGGGGTGACTTCTCGTATTTTTTCCATTTTCCTGATTAAAAAAAAAACTTAGGCAAGAAAGATCAGAAGGCTTACAACCCAAGTTTACACAGCTAACACTTTTGTAAGTGTTCCTCTTATTCCATAGCTTGGGAAGCTGGGTAGTTAATTGAATTTATCATGATCACATAGCTAATGGTTTTTAGAGGAAACAGTCAAACCCAGGACTCTCTCTAACTCCCAAGTTTCATCCTCTTTCCTCTAAATCATACTGACTCACTAAGAAAAACAATTCCAATGACTGAATAAAATCCTCAAGGCAGGAAATATGTCCTAATTCTATTTCAAAGGGAATATCCCTATCCATGATCTCCTCCCCTTAAACTCACATATGGTGTTTTCCCAATATTGAACACCTGGCAATCCTGCCCAAGATGTAACTCTTATTGTAGATTGCTATTTTTATATCTTTTTATTTGCATACTATATCAGCCTTTACTGGTCATTTCCGCTAATATCCTGTGACCTATTCTTTGAATAATAAAGCTAACAGGCTGAATAACTAAGAATTCCTTTATGTGGAACAAGAAAAAAATTGAGTGGGAAATGTTAGTGATAGCAGTAGCAAAAAGAAAAAAAATTGATGGGTGTCTTTGGCAATGTAGAAGACTATCCATCTGTGGAAGAGATCATTCCAGAAGACAGAGAAGTTTTAGGAATCTGGACCATAAGGCAGAGGATACACGCCCAACCTCTTTATTAATACCCTAAAATAGCTCTAACTGCCTAACCATAGGAATTAATATGTAACCAGGAACCATATTACGATTTTTAAAGGAAGAAGAGTAAATCAGATTGCCGTGCTTCTTCCATAAATTGGGCATTTTGAAAATTATGTTGTGAGGGATTTAGAACACTAAGTGATACTGGGAATTGAGTAAACCACACTGATTCCACCTTGTGGCTTAACTCTGCATCTAGCTCAGTTGCCTTTCTCTTCTACTGTGGATGTAGTCCAATTTCTGTCTTGCGATAAAACTTTATTCAATTGTGAGAAAACTTCATGGCATTGTTTGATGGTAGCCCTGTATGGCCAGAAAGCTGAAGAGCCTCTACCTGATGCTTAGGGACCCTTAACTAAGAACCTAGGCTATGCTGACCAGAAACTTTGTCAGATCCAGATCCATTGATGCAATGAGTTTTCTCACAATTATACATCTCAAGCAGTCCAAATGCCATTTCTGAAAACTAGCCCCATACTGATTAATGAGTTGTTGTCCCTTTGATCGTTTCCAGATATTTGTGGGGAGTAGGACCCCACTTTTTCTGATTTCAGGAAATTGCACCTGTTCACTCTTCCCCTCCCAACTTGAAAAGTCCCTCATCTTTCTTCCAATTAGAAATTACATTACTGGGGAGAGGAGAGCCAAGATGGCAGAATAGAAAGATACACATATACTAGCTCCTAACCCACAGCCCATAAAATACCTATAAAGAAGAACTCCCAACATATTCTGAAGAGTGGAAGCCACACATCAACAGAGTGGAGGAGATATCTGTTCCAGAGGGTCCTGAAAAAACAACACCAAAGGTCCTTCGTGCACCAGGCCAGAGCAGAGCCCAGCCCTGCCTTGGCCACATGGCACCAAGAAGAGCAGATCTGAGCAAGCTTCAGGGATGGAATCTCCAGTGGCCACGCAGACCCCCCTCCACCCACAGGTGCCAAAGGTCAGTGAAAAGGTCTTTTCAGCTTGCCAACAGGGGAGCAGGGTATCTCTATAACTCAGGGCCCCTCGGGAGGCAGCAGTGGAGGCAGCACTGGAAGCAGCAGCAGACAGGGACTCCCAAAGCAGGCAGGAGCTCAGGTCCATTGTTGAAGGTCTCCACATAAAGCCCCTAAGGGAACTGAGACCCTTGTGGTGGCCCTGCCCCTTTGAAAGCCCTGAGGCTGGGAAGCAGCATTTGAATCTCAGCCCCCAAGCAGTAGCTGCGTGGAACTGGAGGCCAAGTGGGTGTGGTGAGAAATCTCAGAAGTCAAGTAACTGGCTGGGAAAATGCCCAGAAAAGGGATAAAAAATAAGATCATAGAAGGTTATTTTCTTGGTGAACAGATATCTCCTCCCATCCTTTCTGATGAGGAAGAACAATGCTTACCATCAGGGAAAGACATAGACGTCAAGACTTCTGTATCCCAAACATCCAAAATAAATATTCAATGGGCTCAGGCAATGGAAGCGCTCAAAAAGGATTTCGAAAATCAAGTTACAGAGGTGGAAGAAAAACTGGCAAGAGAAATGAGAGATGCAAGAAAAGCATGAAAAGCAGGTCAACACCTTGCTGAAAGAGACCCAAAAAAATGCTGAAGAAAATAACACCTTGAAAAATAGGCTAACTAAACTGGCAAAAGAGGTTCAAAAAGCCAGTGAGGAGAAGAATGCTTTCAAAAGCAGAATTATCCAAATGGAAAAGGAGGTTCAAAAGCTCACTGAAGAAAATAGTTCTTTCAAAATTAGAACGGAACAGATGGAGGCTAATGACTTTCTGAGAAACCAAGAAATTACATTTCCTAATTTTGTATCCTGTTTAATTGTTTTCTTTTAATTAATTGATCTTATTTGGCTAATAGTTTCTAATGCATAAAAATCTCTCTCTCTGTATTCTGAATTTATTGCCAAAGCTGAGGGGCCTGGTCGCCATTTGTTATGCAATTGACATGGATTTTTGAATAAATCAATATTCTCAGAAACTCAAACTCTTGTTTCTCAGTCATTTCATCTTTCACCTACTAGTCAAATCAAGTGATATCAACATGCAGCTGAACATTGAAAACCTTGTTTTTACAGAAAAATAAGAAAACAATATGACTAATATTATAAAATAATTCCTTGAATAAGTTGCACATAACTCTACATTAAATGGGGGTTTCCACTATTTAAAATAAGGAGCATTTAAATTATTTTATACTTCTGCATGAGGAAAACTTTCTTTAAAAGTGGAGAAAAGAGCTGCAACCACCCCTATGTATTCAGAGGGTTGGAATATATTTTTATTTATTTTGACATATAGTGGCAGGGGTTTGTATTTGTAGCTAAGACTGCTATGAATCTTCTTCTGCAGCAGAATCATAGCTAGGTAAAGAGAAATGCCTAATGGTCACGAAAGTCAGTTCTGTTAAAAAGAGGGGATTTTATCTGTCTAGATAAATATTTCTGGGGCTCCTTTCTACCTCAGGCATTTGAGATTTGAATAAGCAAGATGAAGCATCCACATAAATCAATAGACCCCAAAGAACCGTAGATTTAGAGCTGACAGTGGCTTTGAGTTGGGCATACTGATTGTGAATTGGGCTGGAATAATTGCAGATGGCAGAGAAATTCCATGAAAGAGTCTCAAATGTGGATAAATACAAAATAATTACTGCCACTTAAGCCACCTATGTCCTTCTTTAATCTAGTATAGCAGGGTGAAGTGAGGTAGGGAAAACACTTTTGAAAAAAGTGACCCTTGAAGGGGTTAAAATCTATATTTATATTTTCCTTGGCCATTAAAAGGGAGAATAAGAAATTAGTCATTTTAAAATGGATTTTTTTTAGAAATGTAATTAGACTGCAAACCTGGGAAAGGGAGATAATTACATAATTATTCCCCCATAATTTCCCCATAATAAGGGAAAAGGAGATGATTACAAATAGAGATAAGTATGTTCCAAGTTTTAAAATACTTCATGTTTCCCCTTCTTGTTTCCACACTCATTCTTCATTCATTATACACTGGAAACACTTTTAGAGCAAAGGCTTTTTTTTTCCTTTGCTTTCGTTTTTGTTTCATCATTTCCAGCACCTAAAAGAGCCCATAAACATACAGTAAATGTTTAACATATGCTTGCTGTTTGGTTATTTTTGCCTTGTCTTATGTCTCTGAGGAAGAAATACCCTTCCTCCTTTCTAAGGTACCATTTGATCTCATTCACACATCCTTCCCAGGTCCTCAATCCTTATATCGTCCCCTGTCTTTCATATATTTTCAAGCTTACCCTATGCACTGGGTCCTTCCAAACATGTTTAGGTCCACTTTAACCAAAATAAGCACTGCAAAAGTGCCACCCCCCATCCTGAGACCTTTCCAAGTGACTTGAGCTGGGATTTTGCACCTTTCTTCCCTTATACTGCCAAACTTCTTGAATGTTACTGGGATTGTTACTTGCCCTTGGCACTGCCATATTCCAGTTATAATAATCTATATAGAGCAGGCCAAACAATGTCTTTGTTTTTCTAATTCTTTACTTTTCCTCATACATTTCCTAACTTCAGTTTCTTTCTTCTCCTTTCTACCTATTAAATTCTTTCCATCCTTCAAATCAAAGTCTCGGGTTTTATAATACATGCATATATATATATGTGTGTGTGTGTGTGTGTGTGTGTGCATGTGTGTGTATACACACATATCTGTAAATACATACAAAGATGCATACATACATAGATGCATGCATGTATCTGTGTATATATGTGTGTATATATATACATATGTATATATAAAATCTCCTAGAGAATAATAAGAGACATAGATAGTGATCCAGAATGAAGATAATATTTCTCCTAAATACTTTGACTCAGTCATGTCACATCTGGATTCTTGTGTTGAAATATAAACACTACATTTTAGGAAAAGCTTAGATAAGCTGCATCATGGCCAGAGAGAGGCAACCTATAGGAAAGCACTGCAGAGGGAGGAAGTGGTCATGGTTAAGGGAGACGTGTTAAAAAAAAAAGTTAAAAAAAAACTTGTTGAAGAAATGGAAGAGTTATAAGACATAAATCTTCAAGCATTTCAATTTTTGTCCCCTAAAACATAATCAGATTTATTTTTTTAATACATGAGGGCAGAATACAGTAGTCAATAAGTGTTTGTTGACTATGAATAATGGATAGAAGCTGCAGAAGGGGGAATTTAAGTTTGAAGTAATAAAAGACTTCATAGCATTAATAAAATTCCCAAAAGTGGCATGGGCTATTTTGTGAAGCAGTAGGGTTTCCATCACTGTTGATCTTGTAGTAGGGTCTGAAGAATCATATTGGGGATGTTGTAGAAAGAATTATTGGTCTGATGCTGGTTAGGGTTAGAGTGGGTAGGTGGCTTTGAAACTTTCTATATCTTTGATTCTTTAGTTCAGTGAAAGATAAATATTTGATATAACTGTTTTAAAAAAATCTTAACTCTGTATTAATGAAACTATAGCATCCAGATCAAGAGTGGTGTTTCTCTCTGTTTCTTCAAAGTCCTGTTCAGGTGCCATCTCATCCGTGAAATCATTCTTGATTTCCTCATTTCACTCCAGCAGAAAGTGATCTTTTCCTTGGTAAAATCTCTAAGTAGATTATTCTCATCTCCTTATTTTCTACTAAAAAGTCACTATGATGTCCTTCAAGCTGGGAGGATACATACTCTCCTTAACCTGTAAAAGAGGAAGCTGTTGGGAATCCTTATTCCTCCTTCCCCCCTGCAGCTCCCCACTTAAAGTTTTCTCTAGGACCTGTTTTTTTGAGGTCCTGGCTTGTCCTGAAGCATATTAAGTCTTCTCTCCTCCCCCCCAAAAAATCAAATATGCTAACTTGCAAGAATCTTTTTTAAAAAAATGTGAATTCCACTGAAAGGCTCTAAAGTAAACATTATCAGCTAACACCAAATTTACCAGTTCATGACTTATCAGGAATTAGTTGACAACTGATAGCAAGAGAGGAGACCCTTAATAAGCATTTGTTTAATTCATTTGAAGAATGAATAGATTCTTTTGCAGATTAATAAGGCAGGAGATGGCGTCAGGAGAGGTCATAAGAATGGTGATGAGGAAGGGGAAGAGTACCTAAGGCAAACTCTAACTATTTAACAATTTTGTCAGAAGCTGATTGTGGTCTTACCAATTGGAACCATGCCATTTGGTTTATATATTAGAGGTTGTCAAATCCAGCTGTAGAATTATTGGCCAATCTCTTTACAGCATTGACTTCCTGGATTACTGGGCAACCGAAGTCTCCTTGACATGATGCCTTTTATAATCTTCTAGAGTCACCTCTGTGTCTTTGAACTGGCTGTCTCTCATAGCTGAAATGTGCTCCCTTCTTTTCTCTGCCTAATAGGGTTACTGATCTCCTTCAAAATAACTTTGCTGCCCTTCTCTGCATGAACTCTATCCTCTCTATCGCCTAGATCTTACTGCCTCCACTTCCATTGTTACCTTGTATTTATTTTTCCCCTTTCCTTTCTCACCTCTCTTTTTCCCTATCTATGTCTCTAGCTGCCTATCTTTACTTCATTTCTATCTCTAATTCATCTGTACATTGTGGCTTCTTTTCTATGCAATGTAAGTGCTTTGAGAACAGGGACTGCTTCATTTTTTATTTTGGTGTTTGGTGCATAGTAGGCATTTAACATATGTGTATTGGTTGATTAAAAGTACAAATCATCATATAATAGGAAAAATGGCCCCAGGTTAAAACCAGGAGATTTTTTTTCTTGTTGTACTAGCTCTATGTTAGTACAGTATTTTCCTATACTGAAACATTTGAAGGAGTGCAAGCTATAATTTAAATCTTTTTGTCTTCTAAATTCAGCACATTTAAATGTTTCATATTTTACAGTCATCCAGTAATAAATACTTGCCTTCTTTTTACTGTAGTCATGTACTGACTGCAATGGTTTTCTTTTGAAGGACTCCTGTCCTTTATCACCGTTTCCCAATCTACTTATCAGGAAGCCTGTGTGCATACAAAGAATCATCGTTTTGTCTATCTTAGGGAGATTTTATTAACTAAAGGTCCATTTGTTGTTCAAGTGACACTATCTCTTCAGACTAACCAGATGTTGTTCAAACCACACTGTCTTTCCTTTTATACTAAGACTGGTAGGAGTTTGAGTGGGTTGAATAAATATTGGGTACTGCCCTCAGTCATCTTAAATGAATGCGATAAAATGAAAACACATCACCTCCAAGGTCTCATTTGTTAACAGGAATTCCTCAAGACATTAAAGATCCTGCTTTATGAAAAGCAAAGCTGCCATTCAGTGAATCTTGCATTATGAGGACATCTTGTCATTTCTGAGATTCCATTTTAGATTAATGTATAGGAAGGAGATAAGATGGCATGTATTTAAATAACGATATTGTACTATGGGGGAATTTTTGTTATAATTGCATAGTGCAGACAATTAAATATATTACACTGTGCTTCACTAGGCAATTGCAAGAAAAATTAAGTGGCAGAAAATAAGTTAATTTGACATTTCTGGTGATTTAGAGCTGGGGAGGCCTAGCTTCAATGCAGGCCATGCATTTTGGGTCCTCTGCATAAGCATGTTGAGGCTGAATCCATAAGGATGAGAGCAGAAAAAAAATACTTAGGGGATCACAGCTATGTGATTTTATAATACGTTGTAAAGCCTTATGTTAAATATTAACACTATCCAAGAAGTTGTAAGGGACGATCCGTTGAACTAGCCATTTCTGAATCATTTTCTTCCGCCTGTTCTGAATGGCAGTTATTCTCATAGACTAAGATGAAAAATCTGGTTCAAAGTAAATACTTCGTGGGTCACAGTGGGGACAAAGTTCATGATCATGTTTTGCAAATTATAATATATAAATCATAATGCTATTTTTTCAAGTCATGCTGATGTGAATTCTCCTCTGCATAGATTTCAAATTAATGGAAGCAAACTGTAGTTTCTCTTATTATAAAGCTGTCAATTAAAATCTGGCTTCATTGGCTTCCATACAAAGTGAAAAGTTTGAATTTGTTTATGTTCACAATTATTCAAAGAAATTGAATCTTCCTCTTTGCTGTTTTCCTCCCACACCTTGTTACAGAGTGGGAGAGTGATGAACCAGGAAAGAGTGATGAACCAGGAAAGATGACTCATAGTATAGTACAGTTCAGACTTGGGGCAAAAAAGACAAGGATTCATATTAGTGTTACAGATAATTATTAGCTGCGTGACCCTACACAAGTCACTTAACCTTTTTGAAACTCAGTTTCATCATCTGTAACAGTTGCCTCAGCTTTTGGAGGATACACTGATGTAATGTGTGGGAAGCACTTTGCAAACCTTCATATGCTATATAAATGTGAATTTTCATTACTTATTTTGCTATTCTTGTATTCAGAATGAGAAAGTACTTACGCAGCATTGATTAATTCCAGTCCTATCTGGATCAAAACAGGGAAGATGAAAATTTTCCCTTCCAACGGCATTTCCCAGCAAACTGCAGCAGGAGAATTACATAAACATTTCCTCCCTGAGAAGAAAATGATTTGGCGTGAAAAATTTCAGACTGTCAAATTTCAGGGCAGTATTTTATTTGGTGATGCAGGATGAATGTAGAGTTAAGTAGATTTGTAGGCTAATTTATTGGGCATTTTAATATTGTGTATTCTTCACTTTGGCTTTATAAGAACTTCAGTAATGCTTCTGCAGCTGCATCCTGCCTTTTGCCATGTCCAACTCATCCTAATTAAATTTTTTTCTACAACAATCTTATTTCTGCTCATGGGATACATTTCTGTCATAGTGAAACATTTTCAAGGAAAATGGAGATCTATTTTTCATGAATTGATTCCCCCCTTTCCCTTTAGCCTGTAAATATTAGTCATTTAAATGAATATAAAGTTATTATGCACTCCAAATGAATGTTTTGCAAGTCTTCAAAAGAATGTGTCCTGACTAGAGTTCTGAGTTGGAAGTGATGGAAAAGTAGAAAAATGAGAAGGTGTGTTGAATTAGTAATGGGTGAAATGTCTTGATGTAACTTTTTTTTGCTACCTCTCATGATTACAGTTAGACAGCACAAAGCATTTTGCAAAACATGAATGAAGCAAGATGTTGCCTTTTGTCCTTATTTCGTTACTATGGCCATCTCTCCCAGTGATGGGGGACGGTAAGTTTCCATACTGTGCTGTTTTGTTTTCCTCTAAGAAAACATGTGTACCCATGCAGGAAGTGGGAGGAGCAGGAGGTGGTCTGTTGAATGCTTATTTGGACTACCTTCTACTGGGAAATATTAACTGGTTTAGAACTTTGAAAGGTTTCAAGGTAGGTTTGGCTGCAAACTGACTTGCCTGGCTTCCAAACTGAGAGGGAAAGAGTTTTTATATCAGTCATGGGTGATATTTTATAACTACAAGCTGCTAATGCTCATGAAAAAAATATAAAGTGAAATATGATAGACCTTTTCTTTTCCTAGTGATGAATCTATCAGTAGGAGTTCTGACATAGTTGGACAAGAGACCCCAGAAAATGGATAAAATACAGGGGACCTTGGGAATGCAAAGAAACTTGCTGATAACTCAAAGAAAGAAACAGAGAAAAGAAACAATCTAGAGAAAATCAAATTAAAGATAGGGTCACAATTACAGGAGCAGGATTTGAAATGTCAAGTTGGAGAATCAGCAAAAAATATCCTGATAAATTAGTTGAAATTCTTAGCCATTGGTATACAATTCATCTTCAGTTTTCTTGTCCTCTTATTAAAGACTGAGATGAAAATTATCGACTAGTGATAAGCTCTCAAAGGAAATATCCTTAAACAAAAACTGGAGGATATAGAGGAACAATTAAATCAATATAAAATAAAGGCTAATCTTGCCACTGAAACAGGGCCTCCAGGAACAATGACATTCCATCTACCACCTCCAAACCTTTGCAAAGGTGGTTTCCTATGCCTCCCTATTTACCTCTCCATCTTAGAATTTCAGTTTCCTTAAAAATATTTTTACTGCTAATTTTCACAATAGGTCTTTACTTCCCTTTAAAATTACTGTTCATAATCCTACATATTTTTTTCCACAATTACTTATCCATGTATTTGAGTTATGGCCCATAGAATGTGAGCTTTGTGGGTCAGGGATAGCTTCATTTTTGTCTTCGCTTTCTAATCCCTAGCCCAGTAAATGTTATTTTATTTGAATAAATTTGTCAAATTTAACTTGTTTCAAGTAGGGAGCAACAAATTTAGGAGTCTTAGAACTTAGCCTGGGCTTATATAGAGTAACATGGAGATAATGTGAACTATATAGACAAGGCATATGGTGTTGACAATACAGTTGTATTGTACAAGTCTCTTTTCTTTCAAATTTAGTAGTACTAAAGTAACAGAAGGCTTTGGTTGAATTATCTGAATAATTGTGGTTTTAGGGCGTTGTTCATAATAAGTCACATGTGCTTTTCAGTCATGTGTTATCTAGACTTTGACATTTGTATAACAATTTTCATTTGGCAATAATTTGGAGCATTTTCCCCTAAAATTAGCACTCTTCATGGGTGAGACCACCAATATCGGGTAGGTGGCTGTGTCTGTGAGAAGCTGCTGATATGGCCTGCCAGGGTAATGGTCCATGCACACAGAAGGATTTACATGACAGCCCACAGTGTTACACTCTGCTTGGTAAATGGTACATGTTTTTGGAATTAGTATGCATGCATTCCAAAATACATATTTACCTGCTAGTCTCGACCAGTTCGGGAGAAACAGTTTCAGTCTAGTAGGTAAATAACATGCTTTTCAAAATTAGAATGTATGCCAAATATGTATTTAACCAATAGACTGAAACAACTCGCAGGAGTCTTCAGTCCATCACGCTGACTTATGGATGTAGTTTTAATCTCATTTTTAATACTTACAGCGTAATAAAAAATTGTGAACATTTAGGGGTGGCGTGGGAGGAGAATTATTGCATCTGCCATAAGCCAACCAGAGAAGATATTTTTTGGTTTGAGAATCTCTTCTGATTATTAACTTTACTTTGAAAAACTATCCAGAAGCCATATAACGATCATTTCCATGTGCATCTGAAGAGAATTTCATCATTCCATCATTGACCATGTGAAAATTAAAGA
>CM053769.1:64660734-64691657 GCA_028658325.1 Potorous gilbertii
TATTTTTTGGTTTGAGAATCTCTTCTGATTATTAACTTTACTTTGAAAAACTATCCAGAAGCCATATAACGATCATTTCCATGTGCATCTGAAGAGAATTTCATCATTCCATCATTGACCATGTGAAAATTAAAGAGGCTTTTGAACATGGTAGAATAATTAAATGCATCATAGAATACTAACCAGAACACTGGTCTTAAGGGCTCTAAAGATCTGAGTTTAGATACTCTGTTAATCATTTATTAACTGTGTGCCCCTGGACAAATCTCTTAGTTACTTCTTGGCCTCAGTTTCCCTATCTGTCAAATGGGAATTTTAATAATAACACCAACATCATATGTCAGTTGTGTTAATAAATTGGACTATTGCAATTAAAGTATTTTGCACCTCTTAAAACTTTGTGTAAATGTTAATTATTATCTTCCCATTATGTGTATAAGGTGGCAAGTGATTACTAAATTTCTTGTTTTTATAGATTTGCAATTATAGACATGCCACTTAGGATGCTGCTTTGGCTGGGAGACCCTCATTCCCAGGTTTTACTAACCAGAAAAATTCCTAGCTCTGATAGTGTTTTAGATGATGCATTCAAAAAATAAAAATAGTTGCAACCTCTATAATAGGATCATAGATTTACAGATAGGTGGAACCTTGCAGGTCATCCGGGCATCCAGTTCAATCCCTCATTTTGCAGGTAAAAAACTTTGACCTGCAGAAGCTTTGCGATTTGACCAGGGATTGGAATCTTGGTCCTTTAGTACCCTTTTGACTACAACGCTAATCCATAAAAACAGTCAGGTAATTCATACTATGTTTCTGTTGAATGGGTATATTGGATACTTCATTTTGCCCTTTATAAAAAGGATAGGATAAAATTTCTAAATTATAAACAAAGCTGTTTCTGTTCATTAATTCCTTTATGAATACAGATGTGACTGCATTCTACCAGACTTGAGCTTTAGTAGTATGTGCTGGACTTCAACTTTAAGGGAAGTCAACCCTATTGAAAAGTCTAGTAAGGCCTTGCTGACCTCCTGGGGTTAAAATAATGTGCACTGGTAAAGCATCCACTTGTGGGGAGGGTGAGAAGATGTATAAGACATTAGAAGAGTAATATAAGATGATTCTTTCAGTGTTACATTTAGGAGCAAATAAAAAGACCGGGTGTATGATTAAATGTAGGGCTAATAGGTTATAAATGGTTGTTCAAAGTTTAAAACAATCTCTGCGCTCTAATAAGTAAGCACAGTTGACAGGTGAGAAACCATGGATCTGAAACGGCTTGCTTAGAATCATGTAAATTGACAGTTCATAAAGTGTCCTTGAAAACTCCTTGGAGGTCCATATTCAACTGAAGTTTTGTTTTCTGTGGTTTTTCTTAGTTGTTGTTTTTTTAAAAAAAATTGAAACATATGGTATTTGTTCCATGGTAAAACAGTATTTCCATGTGTAAAGTCAGTCTCTTGTGGGAATTTATAGGGAGAAGGAGCATTAATTATGAAAGCCCTTGCTTTTATCAGGTTATGACCATTCAATTCATTTGGTTAACAGACAGTGCTGAGAGCATAGGAATACTCTCAAAATATGGCTAGTTTTTCTGTTACATAACAATGGACTGTCCAGACCATTTTTGTCAGTCATTGTGCTAATGTATTCCATTGGTAACAAGATGGAAATGTGGGTGAATCAGTTTAAATCTACCATGATTGCTGGAAAACTACTATATCACCATTACTTGAAAACAAATGCATGAAGGTGGATCAATAGCATGATTTCCATCCATGAAGGGCAGCAAATTACTGTTGCTAGTACTGTGATCCAAGAACATTTTTAAAGCACCTAATTGTTCCTGAGAGTTTGGAGGTGGGAGAGGCCAGACAAAAATATTACTGACATTAGCACCTAAGAGTACGAGGAGGCACAGGCAAAAGAATGAAAATATTTAGCCAAGACTTGGAATGACAGTAAAATAAAGCATGTAAAATTGAGAAATAAAGAAATTGTAGTAATGAGAGATGGGAAAAATAAATGCACAATTGGTCAAATAGTAACTATTTGGATTCTATGGTTAGAAAAGGGAAAAGAGCAAATTCTTACCTAAAAGGAAGGCTTTCAGGACTTACCACACTTGTGGCAGAGGAGTGGCTCATCTTAGTATATGTAGTAGCTAAGTGTTCAGTATAAAATGTGCTGAATTTGGAGACAGGCATACGGGTTTAAATCTTGCCTGAGGTACTTGAAGTCTGTGTAACCATGAACAAGTCACTTAACCTCGATCTGCTTCAGTTTCTTGATTTTATAGAATAAGCATAACAAAACCACCTACCTCTCAGGGTGGCTGTAAGGATAAAATGAGATAAAATTTGAAAAGGACTTTCTTCATAAACCTTAAAATGGTCTATAAATTTAAGCTATTATTATTTTTAGGTGATATGAAAAAAAAAGTCTTAGTAGATTGATAGCGGGTGTACATGCAAAGAGAGCCTTGAGCAGAGGGGTCTTAGGGAACACAATTGATGTATTGTGCAGGAAGAGGCAGGTGATAAGAAGTAATAGCTTTTAATACTAGTATCCCAGGGTCTCGGACTCTAAAGGATCCTTAGAAGTTTCAAAGAGAAAATGGCACCTGAACATGCATCTTGTCTATATCACACCTGACAAGTGTTCGTTCTGACTTTGCTTGAAGACTGCCTCCTGAGTCAGCACTTGTGATTTTGTGACAGCTCTAAGTGTTAAGAAATTGTTCCTCCCCTCCTCTTTAATGAATCTTATTTTTTTAATCATTGCTCTTAGCTTTCTTTTCTAGGGCCTGAAAGAACAAGTTTATTTCCTTCTCCATAGGTCAAGGTTTTGCATATTTGAAGAAAGCTGCCACATCATCCCAGGTCTCCTGTTCTCCATGATAAACATTCCCAGTTCCTTTGGTGGCATATTGTATAAAATTAATTCCAGGCCTTTTCCCATTCTGCTTTATGCATAGTAAGTGCTTAATAAATATTGGTTGAATTAAATTGAACACTTATTGCCCTCCTCTTGTAAAATGTGGTACCTGGAAATAAATGCAGTGCTCCACTTATGGTCAGACCAAGGCAAAGTAAACATGACTCTCACCTCCCTAATCCTGGGCACATTGAAGAGGGGGTGGAGGACAGAAAGCTTTTATTACGCACCTACTATGTACCAGATACTATGATATTAACTTTACGAATATTATCTGTTTTAATCCTCCCAACAATCTCTCAGTAATATTTCTCAATGCAACTTGAAGTGACATGAGCTTTCCATATCCTATTGTTAATTTGAGCATCTAGGCCACTGAAAACACTTAGAAATATTTTTTCCCCCAATCAACTGCTGTCAAACCAAGTATATTCCACCTTCTGTTCCTTGAGGGGTGAATCTATCTCTTTTTTGTATGTATATTCCTAGGGTTTAGCAGCATCTGGAACATTGTAAAAAAAATTGCTTATGGATTGATTTGATTCATACTTCAATTAGTCACTTGATTCGTAGCTCTATCAAAACTTTATGACTTAATATTTATCATTATTAATTTAATCTATTTTTATTTGGCCCAATTTTCTAGACTATCATACATTCATTTGCATATAATTCCTGATTTTGTGTTAGCTGCATACTTGATAAGCATAAATCTATGTCTTTATTTAAGTCATTGATAAAAATGCTAAACAGCAGAATCGAGCTTGCATCCCTGGTGTCTCCGCTAGAGATTTTATTCAAAGGTAACTTCAAACTTGCAGTAACTGTCCTTTTAAACAAGTTTGAATCATTTATCCCCATCAATTTCTTTACTTTTCCTACAATAATGTTATGAAAAGCATTTTTGTTTAAAATGTGTTATTTCTACTGATTTCCTTTGATTATCTAGTTTATTTATACTGATAGAAAAGGGAAAAAATGTTAGTCTAATATGGTCTACTCTTGATGAAGTCTTGCTAATTTTCTGTGACCAGTGCTTTCCTAATTCTTTGTGATCTGGTCTTCCTTTTCTTGTTATTCACTAGGCATCTGTTTAATTTGTTTTGGAACATTACCAAGAATTGAAGTCAAGGTTATTGGTTAATAGTCTGCAGGTTCCACACAATAGTCATTTAAAAAACTGGAACATCTTTTATTATGGAACTTTTGTTCTCTATGTCTACAGTATTTAGTGATTAAACTTGCACTTTTTTCAGTGTTTAAGTATGGATTTCACCTTGGGCAGGGTACTTGAACTCATTGAGGGTAGTTTGATTCTCTTAAAGTACTTTCACCTTAATTAAGTTGGGCATCTACTCCCTTTTGAATATTTTTGTTCTGATTTTTCAATTTAAAAGATTCTTGTCAGAATAAACAGAGCAAATATCTGTGCCTTCTCTGGGTTGCTACTTTTTCATCTTACCACTATCCTTAGGCAGCAGTAGTCTTATCTTTCTTTGATCCCTCTCTCTTACTCAGTAAACCTTACTTTACAAAATAAACCTTGTTTTCTTTAGTTTTTGATGACAATCCCAGCCCAAGTTTTTGCACTCCTAGAGTTAATCTCACCAGATGCTGCCACAGTTTTGTGTTCTGTCTTCTTACCATCTCTTACTTATATCTTTTCTTGGCTCTTTAAAAATACAAGTTGTTCAGCAACTTTTTGCAATACTCAATACATCACTTTAGTCAATAAACATTTATTGTTTCTTCCGTGTTTCAGGTGCTATGCTAAGCTCTGGAGACTCAAAGAAAGGTGAAAGAATATAGCCCTTGCTCTCAAGGAGCTCACAATAGAATGGGGGAGACCACATACAATTGATTATGTACAAATAGATATACATAAGATACATTGGAGATAATCAAAAGAGAAAAGATACTAAAATTAAGGATTAGGTGGTGAGATCCATACTAACTTATTTTGCATCTTCAGAATTGTTTCCTTGGGATCATCTTATCAATCTTAAATTGTTTTCATCAAAGCATTTTTGTCCAACCCATTCTTTCTCTTGATCTTTAAACATCAGCTTTCCCAAAACCTTGGATACTTGTCAAATTAAACTTGACTTTCTTCATTTTGTCTATCAAATACCTGAAGGTGAAGTGATTATTTGTCCTTTCCACTATTCTTACATCAGACATTTACTCTATGTTGATGAGAAAAAAATGGTTCAGGGGAAAAATTCTTTTTAGTCCTTTCTTTTTTGAAGGACAAAATTATCACCAAGTCCAATCGAGAGACTTATTAGGTGTTTTTTGTGGAGAGGAAAGGGTGAAAGGAAAGGACAAGAGACAGAGAGGAGAGGAGAAAGACAGGAGGAGGGGAAAGAGGAGAGGAGAGAAAAAAGGAGAAGGAAGAGAAGGAGAAAGAAGAAAGGAGAGAAGGAAAGGAGAGCATATGGGAATGGACATAAGGGAGAAAGAGTTATGGGGAAGGAAAGAGTAAGAAAGAGGAGAGGAGATAGGGAGAGGGAGAAAGGGGAGAGGAAATAGGGTTCATAAGTCATGAATAAGTGAAATTCTTCATATAAAAAGATAAAACACAAATTCATGAAAAATTCATAACTTTCACCAGTCAGTATTACCTACCCTCTTTCAATTGTGTGTGTGTATTCTTATCTGCTTATCTATGTAAATTATATATTCTGGATTAGGAGAATGTAATATCCTTGTGGGTAAGCACTTTTTCAAATTTATATCCCCATCACCTAGCAAAATACTTACTACCTAGCAGTCACTTAATAAATGCATGTTGAATCAAATCAGTTGGAATTGAACCATTGCTCTACCATGCCTGTGAGTTAAGTTTGTATTTAGCTATTCAAACTCCTCACACCTTTCTTTTTCTGTCCAGATGAAATGCGGTACTCCAATGACCTCATTTCTCTTTCTACCTCCAGACTTTCTGACCCCTGGATTACTTTGCATGAGTGTATCTTCTTACTATACACTAAATACCACCGTATCACAAGCACCACTTTAAAAACCTATCCTTTTTGTTTTGAACTATATTTTGGTCATCAGTCTGATACAAGCATGCATTGAGACCAGTTCCAACAGATCCAGAGCTGACTGTGAAATTTTCTAGGTGAAAATTTCTGATACTTTGGAAATTGACAAATGTAATGAATTAGGGCTTGTTATTTTACTGATTGTAGACTTTAAAAGGTGACGAAGAAAACTTTTGAATAATGAAGAATAAAGTTAAAAATATATGGTGCCTTGTTTTAAGAAAATAGATTGTTAAAAATGTATCAGCACATTTCCTGATCTCATCCAGGTATGTGTCAGCATTGGCTATGAGATCAAAATTTCCTCCGTGAATCAAAGTCTCTAGTTCATCTTTTATTTTTCCCTATTCTTCATATTTTGGTATAGATATTTGAAGCCATATATTTTTTTCAGGCTATTCTGAATAATTTGTTTTCTCCTATAATTTCTAGGGATCTGTACTGAAATTCTTTCTGTATTATAATTACTATGATATCTTAGCTTGGAGAATAGTGGAACTTTCCTTTTCTAGGTTAAAGGCATTTAGATTAGATTTACAAGGATTCAGACAAGACCATTCTTACTGGTTCTTGTTAGGTATATTCTGTTGTTACACAAGAACCAGGGAAAGGACAGTAGTAACCATCTATTCTAATCCTGCTCTCATTTTACAAATGAGTAAACTGAGATCCATATTTGTTAAATGACTTTTCCAGACTCATTAGGATGCTGGTGTAGAAATACTGCTTTAGGTTCAATGTGCAATGGAAGTCAACGTAATACTATTTGTTAGGAAATACTTTATATATATAATGTCATCATAAAATCTAGCTAGAAACATTTCAGTCCTTGATTAAACATATTCAAACACTTTTATAGAAAAATATTCTATGAAAGTCATGCCATTTTATTGAAAATGATAACATAATGCTTTTTTACAGGGTAAGTGGTTGTACATTTTTCTTGATGTTGTGGAGTGTGTTTCTCATAAGAAATCAGAAGGATCCTGTTACCGTTTTTAAAAAAATATGATGTATTGAGAGAAAAAGTGGAATCATTTTTCAAGAAAATCAAATATTGAAGGAAAAGAGGGGAAAAAACAATTCCCTCTTTGCTATATTTCCTTCCACACAGCATTTCTATTCTACTGACCCAACCCAGGATGAGTGACTATGTCTAAAATGAAGGAGAAGACACATTTCCATGGAAGCAGCTTTAGTAACCATGGCAAACTGGAAATGCAGGTGCTTGAGGAAGCCACAGGAAACCCGAGCACAAGCAACTTTTTTTCTTAGCTGTGATGAAATCTAAGCATTTCCTGATGCTTGTCAATGACCTAGCAGAAGCAGGGGTAAGGGAAAGGGTATATGCATACCCTCTCTGTTCCTATGAAGATTTTCATGGTCCAGCTTCTGAAAGCTCAGAAGTACCTCCTCTTGGAAAAATAAGATGACTGTTTTAGAATGGGGGAAAGGATGCTAGATGCCATTTTCCCCAAGTCCCTCAGTTTCAGGATGTCCAGGGAAATGAGGCTGAGTGCCAAGGTTACACAGGTAAGATTTAGTGGGACAAGATTCAAGCACATGTCCTCTGATCCTAATGAAGCACTCTTTTCCCTGTACCATGCTGCTTCCTTTCTGTTTCAACATTTTAGCTACTGACATGTGTGTGTATGTGTGTGTGTGTGTGTATGTATGTGTGTGTATAGTGTGGGTGATGGAAGCAGATGGGGAGGAGCAAAAGAAGAGGGTAAGAGACAGATATCAATAGAGTTTGAGAGAGCTAGATGGATTGGGAAAGAAACTGAGAGAAAGAGATATATAGAAAATAAGCAAGATAGAAAGAGGTTGAAAGGTAAATGGAGAGCAAGAAATGGAAAGAAAAAGATTGAGAGAGCAAATAGAAAAAGATGAAAGAGAGAATGAGAGGATGAGAATAAATACCAGCCTGACTGGAATCAGAAGACCCTAATTCATCCTGACTGTGCTGTTTACTACCTGGATGACCTTGGGAAAGTCATGTAAACTCTGTGATCCTCAGTATCCTTGTTTACAAGATGTTGGGGTTAGACAAGCCAAATGTCTAAGGAATCTTGTAGATCTCAGTCTATCCTGGGATAGGCTATAATTGGAAGTTATTGGAAGAGATGGTTTGGGTGACAGTAATGGCCACACTTTCAAGTAGTGATTAAATGAGTAATAATTTAAAAGCTCACATGCTAGGAACTATAATAATGAAACAATTCTTCCTTATAGAAGCTTATTTTTTGAAGGAGACAACGTGAATATCTAAACTTAGTCAAAATACATACAGAATTGATAGAATGTAATTTCTTGGAAAAGCTACTACCAGGTGAAGCAGATCAAGAAAAAGACTGCGTAGAAAGTGGCATTAAACCTCAATTTTGATGGAGACAGGACAGAGATAAGAGATGGAATATTGTTGGGACCTGTAAGGATGAAGGATGGTTATTTCTAACTTGTGTCGCAGGCTGTGGACTTACTCCCACAACTTCAGCTCACACTGACAAGTTATGTTCCAAGAGGGCAGTTAGCTACTTGCTGTAGCTTATGAAAGTGAATTCACTTTCAGTTCTTATCAATCAGTTAATTGGCTTTTAGTATGGGGTATTTATTAGAGGACAGTGTTAAGAACACCAGGTACAAAACACTCCTTCTCCAATGTCTGTGGCTCATTTTATTAGGCTGCATAAAAAGTCCAGGGGAAACTAGACTCATGCTTATAAAACACATGTGGCAAAGGAGTGATTCATAGTTGGCTGGTTGCTTGAACCCTTTTTCTTACTGAGTAGGTTACTCATCTGGGTACTTAGTCATAGTATAGTTTTTCTACTGGAGTCCTTGAGGATACCTTTCTTCAAGGCACCTCATTTATATTAAGTTGCCAATAAAGGGTCAACTGCCAGTCTCTGTCATCCCAGGGATGCTCCTAGGTTGTTAATGAGAAGTTCAAATTCATTCTGATGTAGTCATGGGTTTATCCTCAACATATGGAGTACTGGGGAAATACCTCATTATTTGAAAGATACCACATAAGAACTATCTTCCAGCTTTCAGGGAAAAAGCTGTCAAAGCCTTTGAGATTTTGTAAACTATTTTGTGCCCTTATGTATGATCTTTCCATGCTCTGGGCAACCATAAACATGGAAAGCAGGAGAAACCCAAAAGGGTCACTGAAGCATATTTTCATATTTGAAGATATCTGTGCATGGCTCTGAATTCATAACAGGGACAGGCATGAAGTTGCTCTATGCCCCTCAAGAACTCAACAGAAATCACCTAAATTATTGAAAAGAGTGACTATGCCACCTGACTTGATCTCTTTGCTAAATTATCACATTTTCTCCTGAGTGTTTTTATCTGTATTTTGGCCTGTCTCCCTGAATTTAATTGAGACATTCATAATTCTTTTATGTTATTCCAAATAAAAATGCCATCATCACACATAAGGTCTGTGAAGTTAAGATTAAATTGGAAAATGTTATACTAATGAGGCTGTTACTATGTTTAAATTTTATCCAGAGGAAAGAATCCACATCCGCCAAGTCTGAAGTTATAGAAAAGCAAATATTACAAATTTCAAGGGGTTAATTTCCTTCCTGAGGGCCAGTGCAACCAGTTAATATGTTTAATTTTGTGTGAAAAAATTTGTAGTAGGCAGTAGATATGGTAGAAGGAATACTGAATTTGGAGTAAGGGCATATCAGTGATGATCTTGTTCTATGATTAATACCTGTGCAACCTTAGGTAAGTCCCTGTACCAGTCTTCTAACCTATGAAATGGATAGGGCAAAATAGGTGACTTTTTAGGATCTTTGAGGATTCTTCCTACTCTAAATTATAATCCTATAACTCCAACATGTCATTTTACTGGAAGAGTTAAAATATAAAAATTACAAGCCATGCAATCAAAGTAATCCTTTGGAGATCATATAACTGTGTGGGACAAACAAGCTAAAGAACATATGTCTCAAGCTGGCTAGATTCCTAAATTTTAATAAGATATTCTAATAACATTACTGATGTTGTCCTAAGAACAGCTAGTAGAGGGTATAGTGATTTCCAGAATCATCAATATAACCCTCCTGCCAAAACAAGTATTTAAAAAAATAGCATTCTATATCTAGGTACAGAGATGTTCTAATAGCCAGTCTAAATTGGTAGAATTGTAACCATATTAATTTTTTAAAAAACATATGATGATCTGTGATTGGAATTAGTAAGTAACCCAATGTTCCAGCAGTTCTTTAGTCTCATGGATGTGGGTATCTCCTTCAAAAATTCAACTCACACATTCTGAAAGTATCAACATTAGCTCACCATAAGGACTCACCTAGTATGCTGAGGAGGGAGGTGGAGCTCTTCCTTGTGATTCTTTCACATTGTGAAGTTATTAGTGGAACATGTGGTTTGTCTGTGGGTTCCCTCATGCTTGTCAAGTGATTAACCCATCTTTGTCTTTGCTCCTACATTTCTTAACAATATCCTTCACGCTGCTTCAGCATCATCCTTTTTTTTTTTTTTAACAATGCATTGCAACCTGCTCAGGCTCTTCATGGACTCCTTCATTACCTGGAGTTGAGATTCCATTACTTATTCTGAGACTGTAGTGTTTCATGTTTTGATCAAGATGAAAAATGTCCATCTACCCATGAATTGCAGAAAGTCAATAGGGAGTAACAAGAGGAAAGGTGGCATATTATGTTGGTAGCAGAGGGAATGATGATAGTGGAAACTTACTATAGATTATAAGAGCCTTTAAAGTGTCACATAACACAACCTTTTTAATAATTCAAAACTTCCTTAACCCAGTAAAATAAAAATGAGGAGGGTGGTAGATTACCAATTCTATAGAGGAAGCAATCATATAAAATCAAGAAAATTGTCATCTGTTTAATATTATGTTTGTTTTAGGTGTTTTATGATGAAAAATAATCATTTGTAAAGGATCCAGAGCAGCCTTGGAAGCCTAGGAAGACTTGATTTCACATCCCACCTCTAACACATACTGGCTGGGTGACTGTGGACAAATCACTTCACCTGTCAGTAGACAACTCTCTGTGATTTTTAAGCTAGTGAGAATGTGCCTATTTGCATTTTTTAGAAAAAGTACTGTCACCTAAGAGTCCCCCAACCAGTGAAATCACAGATGTAGTCCCTTTCAGATCAATGAAAGTTTAGATGTTAGGCCAAAATATAATCCTTCCCATCAATTTTAGATACATTGGATCTACTCTCAGTTATGATGTTTCCTAGGCAGCAGCCACTTGGGGTATATATACTACTACTTGACTAATGTGTGAGTCTAAAATGAAAATAATTCATTCTTGGCTCTTTTATTTTTCTATTATGAAGCACACTTGTTTGCTATACCTTTATTTTATTCTGCTTTTAAACCAGGTAAAAGCCAAAAAACATTCTTTGTGGGATTTTTTTCTAGACTAAATCAATACTCCCTGCCATTTGTCATCTTTACCATTTTCATAACTCTTATATACATTAATATATATATTATATATATATACATACACACACATACAACAGGGATCCATGTTTGACAAACATTTCTATCTGCTTACTATTTTAATAAAAAATGTTTATCACCATTTTTACTCTCTCTTTGCAATTGAGGTACTATTGGATACCAAGATTCTAGATTTCCTGGGCTTTGAAGTATTTTCCCCAATATATTTTTGACAATTCTTTGAACGCATACTCCAAAAAAAATTGGCATGTCTGAGATGAATTTGTCAAATCTGGGTTAAATAATGACTACCTGTCTGAGTTTAAATTGTGTTCCAGAGCAGAAACATTGTATTACACCGTCAAATCATTTAAATTAATGGTGAAACTGTTCCCTAAGTAAGCATTTCCCTTGAGATTGATAACTTATTAAGTCTCCTATCCAGATTTTCAGGGATTTCTTTTGGTTTGGATATATCGTTAGGTTCTACACAACCCTGATCACTCCATTAATTCTGAAGGCTGTCCTGAAGGGAGTCAGATTATTTGAAGTGGCATAGTGTATTTGGTTTCATTTTGTGAAGTGAAGCTGTTATTGTGTACAGAGTGAAGATCTACAATTGAGAGCAATATCACAAAATCCCAACGTTTGACACTTTCAACAGCCAGTCTTACCAATAACTACTTGCCCAGTATTCCAGGAAACTTCTATACGGTAAGCACACTTCACTGTGAAATCAACCAATCAAAGGCCATATCAGATCTTCATTTCCATTTCAAAATCAAGTGGTCAGATTCTGGACAGGTTATGGTCATTATATGTCCATCAGATAACCAAGAAATAGTCATGAGAATGAAGTAGAGAGGTATTGAAGCTTGTAGTAAGGACATACAAGCCAAGGTGGACTTGGATTTCTGCTTCATAAATTATGACATTCAAATAATGTCTTTAGTAAATGTAATTCATTGCCTTTCAAAGAGGAACTGAAATGAGCAAAACTTGCCATGTGGTAGAATCTAATTGTAGTCAATGGTGGCTTCTATAGAGTCTTAAAAAACACTGCTTTTATTTTTATTCATATGAGCTTGAAGCTCGATTCTTGTATCTGAGGATAGAAGAAACTTGATAATAAATGTTAATGGCTCGAATTTATATAGTTAGTGCTTTAAGGTTTGCAAAGCACTTAATCTATGTTCTCTCATTTGGTCCTCACACCAACCCTACGAAGAAGCTGCTTTGTTATGCCCATTTCAATGAAGAAGAAACTGTGACAGTGGATAATAACTTACCTAGGGTCAGATGGCAGTCAAGTTTCTGAGGCAGGCTTTAAGGTAAATTCTTTCTGATGCCAAACCCATTGTACAATCCAGCTATCTAAGTGGTTCTATGAGTAGGTTTGATAGGCTACCATCATAAGCCAGAGAATTCTTGGGTGAGTATTTGGCCCTTACACTTCCTTCTGATCTATTCCATTCATAAAAGACTGTTGGCTGGTGACTGAATCTCATAGAGCTCTTTGTCTTCTGATAAGTTAACTTTTTGTGCAGATTTTTCATCTTGTTTCAATTTATTTTATTTTCAAATCGAATCTCCTTCAATCAATTTTAATCCTCAAATGCATCTGGTGTAAGTACTATAAAATTCAATTGTCTTCAATAATGCAATTCATTTGGGTAGGTCCTCAAGTAATTTATTCTCAAAGAAGTGTTTAGGAAACCTTTACACTGCTGTCTGCTTTAGAGGACGACCTTCAGTATTGACGGCCGCATTTTGTGGTGCACTTTAAGAATTCTTTCATGACTCACAGCACTGTGTAAATAATGAATTGTGTATCAGGATTCTGAAATGGAATCTGACTACACTAATGTCCTTACAAATGAGGAAACTTCAAGTATTATACAAGGACAAATCTTTATTGACTGCATTTCCTCCCCCACCTACCCTGTAAGGGTATTGTAACTCTCTTCCTTTTAAAATTATTTTTCAGAAAAATAAGTATTTCTGTAGCTTTATATTTTGGTACAGATGAAGTATGTTAGATGAATATAGAATGACGGTCTTTGGGTCAGGAAAATGTGTATTCGTGTCCCATTACTGGCACATTCTAGCTATGGGAGTTTGGGCATACTACGCACTGCCTTTGTGCCTTAGGCAAATACATGAAGCTATAAATTACAGAAAAGTAATAGCTGTGCAGTAATGGATGGAATTAGTACACTAGAAATTCCCCATGCCCATGAAAGCTAACCCCTCTCCCCCAAAATTGGAATTAAATGCATAATTTATTGCTCACACAAATAGCTAGATTGTAAGCTCCTTGAGGGCATAGACCATCCTATCCCTCTTTTTTGAAACCCCAATACTAGTACAATACCTGGCATATAACAAGTACTTACTAAATATTTATGAATGAATGAAGTGAATTAATCCAAAAGTGTTTCAAGAATAAGGTGACGGAAAGAAAGTTCCAAAATGGTGAAGATGATAATGATAGCTGATATGGACATAGCATCTTATGGTTTACGAAGCATTTTCAGGCATTATTTCCTTTGTTCCAAAAATGAAAGTGATTAATGGAATAATTCACTCAACTCCTCTGGGATTGTGGGATGCTAGAACTTTAAGGGGTCTTAGAGACCGTTTAATCCAAACTATACCCCTTTCATTTCACAAATGAGGAAACTGAGGCCCCCAAAGAGGAAATCCCCCCTCCACAGTCTCATAGGGAGCAGTTGCCAGGGGCAGCATTTTGGCTCCACTTCTCTTCCCAATACACAATACTGCACCAAGTAAGATTGTGTTTTCATAGCATGTACTCATAGGCATGAAAAGTTCACTGAGGACAGAAATGCTTCAGTGTATGATCTAGACACCATGGGAATTTGTCTTATTGTTTAGATGATGGATCTTGGTAGCTTTTTTTAAAGTAGCATATAAAAACAAAGCACCTCTTTTATTTAGACTTGGCTAAAAATTGTCTGTCATATGTAGATGATTATGCAATATCTGCCAATTTCCCACTTGGGGAGAGTTATAGCAGATGGCAGAATTTATGTTCCATGTGGCATTTGTTTAAGTGATGCGATAGCTAACATTTTTTCCTTGATTATTATGACTGCTTTACTTCTGAAGAGTCAGTGAATATTGGATTCCCTTTCTAGACAATCCTTATAATAACATTGATAGCTAGAGTTTATATCGTCCTTTAAGTCTGCCAAAGCACGTTACTTCCATCCTCTCATTTGATTTAAACTCTCATTTGACCCATATGATAACTGAGGTATGCATCATAGTAGTCATTATCCCCCTAGGCTCCAAGAAGTTATTTGTTCAAGGTCATGCAACTAGCATAAGCACAGATAGAATGTGGGTGGAGGGCGCTGCCACCTGAGCACCCAGACGTACCCAGCCCATGCAATAGAAGTGTTACCGTCACCTGCCTTTAGAATTTTTGAGAAATTCCTCCCATGGATAACTTGAGTTAATACTTCATTAGCTATAGAAATTGTGGTAGAATTGAGGGATAAAGATAACAGGAGAGAGAGAGAGGTCTATGAGAAGGTTACACTGTTCTTAACACAATGTATGATGACTAATGTGAAAATATGTTTAATAAATGAATGTACATGTAGAGTCTGTATCAGATTACGTGCCATCTTGGGGAGGGAGGAGGCAAGGAAGGGTAGAAAATTTAGAAAAAGCTTATGAAAGTGAATGCTGAAAACTAAAAATTAACTCATTAATTGAAAATTTGTGCAGCCTGACCCCAAAGCGATTCTGACTACAGCTCCCATGCATCAGGAGGTTAGGTGGGAGTACTATTGCTTTCTTTATATTATATGTCATTCAAATAGATTTTTCCTTACTCCATTCATTATGATTCAATATGAGAAAAGGTAGAGGTGGGTGATGGATATGTATCAGGGATGGAATGGGGGCATAGAAACTTCAAGGGAAAATGCTTGTGAGGTAGTGCCATAGAATTTTTACTGTTAAACCGTTACTTGTAGGATCTTGGGATTATTTAAAATATCAATTCTGTCGCTCTTCCATGCCTGTGGGTGAACTGTCTCTTTAGACTGATGAAACAGGTGGAAAGTAATAAATCAGTTGATACTCCAAAGGATGCAGGATGAAATTGATGTGTTTGAGACTTCCACCACCGCAAATTATAATCCCTTTTTTCCTCCTCCTGTGCAGTTCTTGTCTGTGATCTCACATGAATCCTGGAAAGAAGATCTACCTACGGCACTGGAGGTCTTTTTTGAATGTATGTTAATATTTTCTAGGAAACGTGCACTTATCTGGGCTTGACAAGCTTACTCCTTGTCTAATCTTAATATTTCCTTGCTTAATGACTTCAGCAGTTTTCATTAAGAGACCTGTTGCAAAATTAGAAGACATAGTCCTTTAGCCTCAAGGGTCTTCCAGTCTAGTTGGGAAGACCAAATCAATACATAGGAAATGGACAATGATCATGGAAACAAACAAGCCTAATAAGTGATCATAGGGAGACACCACTGAAGTCAATGGAGAAGTTTCTGTGGCAGAAGTAATACTTGTGCTAGGCTTTTGAGGATGGTTAGGATTTAGTAAGGTTAAGGGTAGTGGCCTTAGGGAAGGAAATTACTCTAAATGGATATATGATGTAGTGAATATGCTGACCTGAAGTGCAAATGCAGGCCTCATGCATTTCTCATGACTTGCTATCTCTGTGCTTTTTATGGAGGGATAGTGCCAGTTTTTATATTCATTTCTGAGAGAGGGCTGCTGGAAGTGGCCTAAGTTGAGATGTGATGTGTACGAGGTCACTTCATGAAGTCAAAGAAAAGGCTGCTTGGAATATTTCTATACAGTAATGGCAGTAGCTGGCACTCAGAGTCCTAAGAGTGAAAGGGAGCATAGAGGTCAATCCAGGCAAACCTTCCACCCCATTCAGGAATGCTTTCTACAAAATCCTTGGCAAATGTTGAGCCAGTATCTGTTCAAATACTACTGGGGACAGAGAGCTCACTATTTCCCAGAACAGCCCCTTCCATCCCTGGACAACTCCCTCTATTGAGAAGTTGTCTCTTTTCCTTAGTCTGAAATCAAACTCCCTGAACCTTTCACTCATTGATTTTAATTTCTCTTGAGACACCCAGGACACGTGCTACCTCTTCTTCACAGTAGCCCTTCCTAGTGGAAAACAGAAATCATGTCCCCTTTTAGGCTGATCTTCTCCAAACTCAGCACTCCCCCATTCTTTAATCACTTCTTTTATCAAATCACCCCCCTCAGACTCACACTAATTTTTCAATTTCCCACTTAACATAGCACACTAAAAATTAAATGTAGCAGTCCAAATTTCAGTGTTACAAAACATAAACCAAAGAGATTACTCCAAGCTTTATAATTGTATTTTATTGTATTAAATTGTTATTGTATATTATATATTAATTATTATTATATAAACATATATATGCCCACAAATATTTTAATTCTTCCTCAGACACATATCAAAGATCTAACATGTAGAAAGAGGAAAGACACCAGCTAAGCTAAGCCTGTGGTGTTTCTATTTCATATGTATGAAGTGCCTATGGAGTCCATGTCTCTTGGGTAAACAGCATAGCTAGAACTAGTAGGTGGGGAAAATGAAAATATTACGTAAGATACTTGATTATTGAAGCTTGGATATACGTACAACCCACTTTGAACAAATATAGTATGCTAAATAGATGAGTGTTCTGTATTCACTGAAGCTATATCTGTCCTGAGATCTTAGTGTCAAGGGCCATCACAAAGCACTGATCTCTTTACTAAGAGGTCTTATTGATTTGTTAAAACAATTGTATGTCCAAATATTAAGCTCCTAGAACCACAGTAGGCATTAATGAAATACTTTGGGCATTGATGTTCAAGTGGAACTTGAGTGCGGAAAGAATAAGATGGTTTCACCATAGTCTCTGTCACAATCTATACGGGTTTAAGTCTAACCATTAGGCATTATTAGCTAGGAGAACAAATGGGTTACATGTTGTTCAACTGCTTGAGTAGGCAAATTGGAGAAAAACTCAAAAATTAAAAGGAAAAATACTTGGTATTGGTAACTAGATAGGATTTGTTTAGTCCATATGAAACCACCTGATGTAAGTTTCTGACAGAAAAATGAAGTAGAAATTGAACAGGAAGGACTAAGTAAGGAAATGTTTCCTTTTGGGTTTAATCAAGGAAGAATTATGGAAGTGGAAAAATTTGAATTCAATCTGGGAGGACATGATAGATCTGTATTAGTAGGAGGGGAGGAAGACGGAAAAGGGGGAAGAGTTATCTTTATAAAGGCAGAATGATGGGTGTGTGCTATGTGTGTGAAGTGTTCCTCCTTTGTTTTGGTAGAGACCCAATGAATGGCATCATGAGGTTGGGGTAAAATAGTGGATGATGGGTGATGACTTGCACACGAATTGTTGTGTGTATATGATGTTGCTGGCAGTGTTGGTGACAATGGGAGGGAAGATAAGAACGTTAAGAATTAGAAAATGAATTATATGTGATTTTGAATGCCTCATAGGCATTTAGGACACACACACAAAAGAGATGATAAAAAACAATTTTTCTTGACAATAATTGGCCAGACACTAGAACAAGTTTCAGAAGAATGTTGAGGACTCCTCTTGTAAATCTTTAAAATCAGAAATGATTCACCGATATTCACTAATATTCCAAATTCCAGTGATAAAAAGCAAATAAAAGTGATTGCTCTAAGCTTTGTAATTGATGGTTAGTTATTGCTTATTTCATATTAGTTATTATTATACAACTATATATATTCACACAAATATTTTAATTATTCCTCTGACACATATCAAAGATCTAACATGTAGAAAGAGGAAAGACACCAGCTAAGCTGATAGGATAGTCAGCCTTATTTGAAGGACAGGAAAAAGATTATTAGATTTCAAATTAAAATTTTGTGTTTACTTAATTTTTTTACAGACCCATGATTTCATTTAAAATATATGATATGATTTTTTTTTTAATTTGGGGTGGGATAAGTAGAAGCTAGACCTATGAGCTGATTGGCATAGGGAAGTCCTAGTGAGAGAATTCCCCCTACTAATGCAGATAGGCACCTGCTATGTGATTTAGAGTCTAAGAGGAATGTCTTGACTTGGATCACACAACCAATATGTGCCAGAAGTAGGATTTGAATTGTTTCTTCTTAATTCTGAGTTGGGCTCTCTGTCCAGTATTCTATGCCGCTTCCTTTACTATTTTGTTACTTCTTTCCTCTCTCTCTCTCTCTCTCTCTCTCAGGAAAGATTTGTTGATTTGGCTGCATATTTGGCTAAAGAAAGGGGCCAATGCATTATATATTTCCATGGACTGCTTAGGCATTACCAGGTCTGTTATGGATAATGCTGGCATGGATTAGATAAATGAAAGCTTAGATTGCTTTCCATTATTGGAATTCCATGATTTTAAATTCTTACATATGTTAACATAAGGATTTAGACTCTCCCTGTACCTAAGGCACTTCAGAGAAATCCAAGGCTCTTTGGAAGGTAAACTAGTGGTAAGAAACCATGGGTATACATAGGGCTAAGAGAGGAAAGCATTTAGTGCTCTAAACAAGGATTGACTCAACTGATTTCTTTTGGCCTGAGAGACTTAGGGGAGCTTATTTCCAGCTTGCTCTCTCTCAGTGATTAGCTCATATACTAGGAGAATGAGGCTTATTATTATATCAGAATCCTTATCCCCTGGGAGTTTCTACAGTACTGTGAAAATGCTACCTCAAGTCTACTTTGCTGAACCGAATGGGTGTTAAGGTGTAAATCTCAAAATGCTAAGCAAAGTTTTAGGGGAGGAAGGAAGTTCTGGAAAAGGCCAGAAATGAGAATGAATTTTAAGCAGAACCTCCCAAACAGAAGGCCACCACTGTCACCCTTGTGTTGCAGCCTAGTTTTTATTAAAACTGATTTTCTTGCTGCCTGAGTTTGTGCTGCCTTGCAGCGTGGAGATGGAGTGACACCCACTGGTACCGTCTTCACAGTCCCACAACAGACCTTTTTCGGGTGTTGCTACAGTAAGCTGACTGTCCTTGGGGAAAGCCAGATAAACACATGCGAGGTAAATTTTGCCATTTACCTAGTGTCTCCACTCAGTTCTTTCGATCAGCGTGGCTGGTGGTTTTACTAAAGAAAACACTCCACTGGGATTTTGAGAGACAGACGGCACATTTGAACGCAATCCAAATTCCCGCCTCTCTCTCTCTCTCTCTGTCTCTCTTCTCTGTCTCTCTATCTCCCTGTCTCTGTCTCTCTCCATCTCTCTGTCTCTTTTCTCTGTCTCTCTCAGTCTCTCTGTCTCTCTCCATCTTTCTGTCTCTCTGTCTTTGTCTCTCTCTGTCTCTCTATCTCTGTCTTTCTGTCTGTTTCTCTCTGTCTCTCTCTTTGTCTCTCTCTGTCTCCCTCCCTCTCTCTCTATCTGTCTCTGTCCGTCTCTCTCTGTCTCTCTCTGTCTCTATCTCTCTGTCTCTCTCTGTGTCTCTCTGTCTCTGTTTCTCTCCATCTCTCTCTGTCTCTCTCTGTCTCTGTCTCTCTTTGTCTCTGTCTCTGTCTCTGTCTCTCTCTCTCTCTCTCTCTCTCACACACACACACACACACACACACACACACACACACACCAATTCCTTAGTTGTTTTTTTTTTAACTCTTCCTCATGTAAAGCATATTGGGAAACTCACTGCTCATGTCATTTGATTGAGTTCCTAACTCTCATCAGCACTCGTTTTAAGTAAGCATGCTATTTTTAAAGATTTTCTTAGTTGTGGGGGGTGGATAACAGAGATTTCAACTGAGAATATCTGGTTACAATGATGTGTGGTGTGGGTTTTTATCTATTCAGAGGTACAAATATATATCATGCTATTTTGGCAGAAAATGCTGCTTTCTCTTTGAACCAATGTATTTCTCTTTGAACCAATCACTGAATGTCAGATTAAGTGATCATTTTTAGACATATATAAGGCAACATGTCTGCCCTGAGTCAATTCAGTCCGATTTTGACATTCCCACATCAAATCTGTAAGAAAACTACAGAGCAGCTTTTGTTTCTGTGGGATTTTCTTTACATCTTATAAACTCAGCTAAAGATAATTATATCCTAATTTTTAGAAGCAATTACATGCTTGATTAAGCATGTAAATGTTGTTTGGACCTTGGATATTTATATTTTACTCAAATTTAAGTTTAGTTTAAAACCTTATGTTGAGGGAATAATATTTTGTGAGTTTGATACTATGGGATGTTCTCCTGCTTAGAAATAAAATAGATTAATTTACTTACTTTTAGGAATTACAAAGTGGAACTCTTGTTTATAAAGATCCCTTCACCCCTAAAAAACCTTAGGGTTCTACACAGATTTTCTTTGTTTGTTTTTAACATCAAGTTACAGTAAAACAAAGCTGTACACTATTTATAATGATGAACCGTAGCCCTGGAGACGAGACCAAGAAGTAAGCACCTCCCTCATTTACTTGGGCTGTGGTATGGAATACTATATATATTCTGAGATATAGTTATTTTGTGAGTTAACATTGCTTAAAAGTTTGTCTTTTTCTATAACAAAAGGACAGATTTAGGAGCTGGAGGAAGATATGGTTTAGATGAAAATGATTATGATACAAATGTAAAAAAGTAAAAGTTTAAAATAAAATTCGGTTGATAATGGATTCAGTCTATGTGAAGGGGTATTTGACTCCCCTCTCTATCTCTGACTCTCTCTGTGAATTTCTTTCTGTCTCTTGTCTCCCTGTCTCTCTCTCTCTCTCTCTTTCTCTCTCTCTCTGTCTCTCTCTCTCTGTCTCTCTCTCTCTCTCTCTCTCTCTCTCTCTCTCTCCTCTCTATCTCACATACACACACATACAAAGGCACACACATTTGCACTTGCATCTCATTGTGGAAAGGAGAAAATGAGCTTGAATTGCTGTGAGAGGTAACTCTACTCAATACGTGGAACTATGAGACAATGACAAGTGAGAATAGTCTGGCACAGATTAAAAAGGGAAGTTATATAATATTTGCATTTTAGAGCAGCTCCCTGCAGGTCCAACCTGAAGACAAAGACACAGACACAGACAGGGCACTAAGCTGCTGTATTCTATCCCCACCCTACACCACCCCTCCTCTGGTCAAGAAATGACTTCATTATGACCTCTCCAAAATGAGAATTATTGATGAAGAATGAGACATTAAGGTACATGGTAAACACATGAGATGCCAAAAGACAAAAAAAAAAAAAAGATCTCATTTACCCGGAGTTAGTTACTACACACCTCAACTAACATATTAGGAAATTTTATCTAGACTCCAGAGATCCTGCCCCAAAATGACCTTCTCTCTCATAGTCTAAGAAAAATGATGCAAAACAGTGTCCTCTAAATTCATTTGAAGGGGGAATAATATTTTGTGAATGGTTGCCTTATGGATGGAAGAAGGCATTTCTTTCCTATGTCCTTGGTGGATAGGTGATGAAACACTGAATCGGCTTCAGAAGGTATTTCGGAGAAACAAACAAAAAAAATATTATTTTTCTCCTTGGGTTGAATGGGACATTTGATATTTAATATTAGTATAAAACACCTTACTGAATTTGCTCAGATAATGGTATTTTATTAAGGGAAAAAAAATGTCACGTACATTTTTTAAAGTCTCTCAGCTGTTTCTAGAGACAGCAAAGAACACAAAACCAATCAGTCTATTCAGTGCTTTATGTGTGTAACTGGAATCCCAGAGTGAGGAAGATGAGGGTTCAAGTGTTGCCTCTAATGCCTGGGGGCTACATGATTCTGGGGAGGTCACTTAATCTCTCAATGTTCTATAGTTAACATTTGTATGGCACTTATTACGTGCCAGGTACTGTTTACCTCACTGGATCCTTGCAACCACCCTGGGTGGTTGGTGATATCGTCATTGTTATTTTACAGTTGAGGAAACTGAGGCAGGCATTGGTTACATGACACCAACAGGATCATATAGCTAGTATCTGAGGCCACATTTAAACTCAGGTCCTCCTGAGTGGAGAACAAGTATTCTTTCCACCACGCCAGCTGGCTCTACACAGTATCTACTTTAAGTTAGAGAGAAAATATTGACACAAATCAATGGAGTTTCCTCACTCAGGAGTGCTTTTTCTCCATACTATCATGCATGCGGTCCCAATCCCTCTGAAACATGCATTATAGTTGGGAGGGCAAGACAGCTTTAAGATGCCTTTCGAAGACAGGTTGTGTAATGAATAGTGCACCAGACCCCAGGTCTGGTCAGGAAGACTTGAGTTCAAATAATTACTGGCTGTGTAACTGCACCAGTCTGTTTGCCTCTGTAACATGGGGATAATTGTTGAAAGTATAAAATGGGCTAATATTTATCACAGAACTTGATGTATAATTGATGATTAATAAATGCTTGTAAGGGCAGGTAAATGGCACAGCGGATAGTGCTGGGTCTGAAGTAAGGAAGACTCGTCTTCATGAGGTCAAATCTGGCCTCAGACACTTGCTAGCTGTGTGACCCTGGACAAGTCACTTAAGTTCTCATCTGTAAAAATGATCTGGAGAAGGAAATGACAAGCCATTCCAATATCTTTGTGACTCAGATTGGGTCACAGTAGTAGGACACAACCACAATGACTTACCAACACAATGTTCCCTTAAATGGAAAAGGGAATTCAGAGAGATAAAGGTGAAGTTTTATGAGATTTCAGGATATCAGTGAAAATGTTTTTTTTTATTTTTTAAGTATTTTAATAAGTGGATTTCAATATATTTGATTCCCATTGCAATCCTATATCTTTTATTTTATGCATTTTAAAAACATTATTCTAGGGAGGGTATCCATATACTTCACCAGTCTGCCAAAGGGGTCTGGAATAAGCACTAAAAAGATTGAGAGGCCTCTTTAAGTCACTATAGTATGGTTTGTAGGATTCATCTTTTGGGATGACTTTCTCTTTTTTTTCTTGTTGTGTCCCTTCTCACTCTGAATCCCTAGGCACCCAGAAAAGTCTTGTGTTCTAGGCCTTGTTAAAGATGCACAAATAGAAAATAAAAAGATTTTTGCAGTGAAAACAAGACCTTGAATGACAAAGTCATTGACAGCCATGTGATGGACCACACTTTTCTACTTTTTGAGGTGTGCCTGAATCAGTAGCATAGAACGCAGATATCCTAAAATGTCAGGGAACTTCATTTTTACCTCTATGATGCCCTGTCTCATTCAATTTCAAAGCATACCACAGCCAACTTGTTACTGTTGGCCTTTAGCAGCCACAGTATAGAGCTAAAGAATCGAGTTCCAACTTCATGGCTATTGGTGGCCATGGCTTTCTTCCTGTCCCCACAACCCAATTGCCTTACCTTATTTTTGTGATGTCAGATTACATTTAAAACATCTAAAGAGTGCACAAACAACATTTTGATTGTCCTGTGTGGTTTTCCTTTCCTTTTACAACAATCCCTTTGAACAGACTCTCAGAAAAATAAATTTAACTCTAGCCTTACTCTTCTTTAAAGGGTATGGTTTTCTTTGAGGAAAATTCTTAATAATAATTTGACTTCAAAAGGACTCTTCCGCTCTCTCTGAAACCACAGGCCTCTCTTTAAATGTGGACACATCGTGTTACTCCTTCTCCCCTTGTCTTCCACTGTGCCTGTAATGACTTATTCCTATGAAAGCCAACACATTCAGCAATTCTGCTGCTTGGTCAAGTCAGGGGCTAATGTATTCATAACATATAGTGTCTATCTCTAATGATGCCCCCTCTTCTTTGGAAAACTACTGCTGCTGAGACAGCTGCTTTGTTGTGTGGGCGAACTCCGGCTGTGCCTTGGGATTTATTTCTGATCCCAGGAGTCAACCACTTACTTCAATAATGGTGATTGTGAAGCCAAACCACAACACTGCTGTATGGTCTGTCCTGTTGAGAGGATGCTTCCTTATTAGTGCCTTGCTGAGTTCCATTTTTCTTCCATACGATTCCAAAGAACATGGCCTATTGCACTTTCATCATGAGTGCTGAGGGTGAGGAGTCTATTGTTCTGAATAAGACACATTCCCCCAACTCATCAAAGAGTAGCTCTGTGCTCCTGATGATACCATAGAGGTGAGACAAATAAGGAGCAAGTGCTGATTAGGAAAGGACTCTTCAGTTACAAAAGACCCATCATTGATCTGACTATGTTTGTCATTTTACCTCTCTATGAAAACGCCCTATGCCCTCTGCAGGAACAAGTGACCTATTGATTACTTTTCTGCCAGTGGGCCCTTAGAGTCCCTGCATGGTTCATTAACTGAATAGCTGATGGAATCCCCAGCTGATTCCTAGGAGGTTATATGTAAGGAGAGGTTACTTGGCTGCCCAGGCTTCACTCTGCTTGAGGAGATGCTCTCAAACTTTGTCAGAATTGGAGAAAATTGTCTTCCAATTCTCCACTTTGATTCTATGTCTCCAAAGTAGATAGTTGTCTGTTATTTCAATAACCTGAGTTTTAGCCCCACCTTTGGGTCCCATCTCTAACAGTAACAAAAATAACAGCTAATATGCCTGTTATTTCTGATAGTTCCATTACTTCACTGACTTACTTTTTTCTTGTTCCAAAAAATAATATCGATCTTTTTCCTATTTTAAACAATCTGCATAGTTCCTCAAAGGTCAACAAGTCTAATCCCTACCTTTTCCTGGTGAAGATATTGAGTCCCAGGAAAGTTAAATGAGATGTCGAATGTCATAGATATACTGAGTATTAGCCAGTGTCCCTTAATGAAAGCCTCACATCACTTAGGTTTTGCTTCTTGAGTTAGCATGAGGTGGTTTTTGGAGAGCAACATGAGACCCAATCATCTGTTCAACAGGAAATCTAAGAACCCAGATTCTATATTATGAACTAGTACAATGTTGGGCAAATTACATCCCTTTTCAAAGCCTTGGGCTTCAGTCTGCAAGACTGCAGGGTTTCTAAGAAGATGACTTCTTTTTCTATCTTATTTTAGACTCAAATACCAGAACACAAATACAGAATAGAGAAAAGAAACAAAAACATATCATAAACTTAAATATTGGAACTTAAACACAAAGTAAGAGACAGAAAACATGTCATGTGCCTAGCAGAACATAAGAGAAGATTCTAAATATGTAGCAATAAATTTTCATTTCAAGAAAGCCTGCATGGTAAATACTATATGTTTTGTTGAGAGCTGTCCATCTTTTCTGCACTTCCTTGCAACTTTTCTTTTTGTTCTCTGCTGCTCACTTTTTTACTATGTTCTTTTCCCCCCTTTCCTCTGCTCTCAGAAGGCTACAATTAAGTGATGAGATTTTTCTCTATAGTTATAAATATATACATATGTACATATATATATATATATATATACATATATATATATATATATATCTACTTTCACAAATTCTACTCCTAATCTTTGTTTTTATGTTTGCGTATACCTCTTGTTTCTTACCCTTCCTGCCTTCTACCCACTACCTCACCCTCCTATTACTTGCCTACCTCCTTCCAAGGAAGCCTCCCCTATATTCCCATCCCCATTGATCTAAATGCCATTTTATACCCCCTTTTACCTGTTCCCTCTCCTTCCCCTCTAAAGATACCCCCTTTGTCCTCTCCCCCCCATGCCTTTACCGTTTTATTTTTTCTGAATTTATAAGACTTCCATAATCTAAATATATATTTATTGTTCCCTCTTAAATGTATTCCTAATGAAAGTAGGTTACCATGACTGCCAGCCTTCCTCCCCCATCTAATTCTTCTGTATTGATTCTTCCTTTTATACCTCATTTGTAGAAAGTAACTACTCTTTTTAGCAGTTCCGAAATGGTTTTCCTTTTAAAATTCATATCATACTTGGGTTTACCCCAATTGTTCTTATGAGATACCCAATTATTAATAAGAATCTTAGATATGTTTTGCAATTTACATATATAAAAAGTAAATAGTTTGTCCTTATTGAATCCCTTGTGAACATTGGCATATATATACCTTATGTTTCTCTTAGCTCTTGTATGTCAAATCTACTAAGTTCAGGTTTTTGTTTTTTCTTAATAACATCTTGAAAGTCTGACAATTGATCAAATGTCCATTTTTTTCTTCATTTTGAATTAAGCTTAACTTTGCTGGGTATGATATTTTTGGCCAGAGCCCCAATTCTTTTGCTTTTCGAAATATAGTGCTCTAAGACCTGCAGTCCTTTAATGTCTCCACTGCTGCCTCTTGTGTGATTCTCATTTCTAGATTGTTTTTTCTTGTTGCTTTTAATATTTTATCCTTGAGCTGGGGGCTTCAAAATTTGACTATAATATTCTTATGAGTTTTCCTCTGATCAATGGGTTTTATTCTATTTTTACTTTCTCCCCTTGTTCTAATGCTGAAGGACAATTTTCTTTAATTATTTCTTGTATTATTGTATCAAGATTCGTTTTTTTAATCATAGCTTTCAGTTTGCCCAATTATTTTTGTTTCCTTTACCTGTTCTCTAGATCTGTTATTTTTCTTATGCTTTACTTTCTCTTTTATTTTTTCATTATTCGTATTTTGCTTACTTATTTCTGGATATCATCATTTTGCTGGCTTCACTTTGCCCGATTCTAATTTTCAAGGTGTCATTTTCTTCCTTACAATTCTGGATCTCCTTTTCTAATTGGTTGACTTTCCTTTCATAATCTTCTTGTTTTTCTTGGATTATTATTATTTTTTTAAGTTTTTCCTCCATCTCTGTCATTTGATTTTAAAGTCTTTTTAAAGATCTTCTATGAAATCTTTGTGAGCAGGTGACCATTTGTTGTTATTCTTTGGGGATTTCTTCTCTAACCACATAATAGCCTTCAAAGGTTGTATTCTTTCTCCTTTGCCTTTGCATTTTTTGTGGTAATAGCTTAATTTTGTAATCATCTGTAGCCCTGGGGTATGGGGTTGGTACCTCTTGCCCCAGATCTTTAGTTCTCCCCTCTAACCTGGAACCAAAGCCAAACCTCCAATCTCCTTTAAGTGCCCATTGTCAGAGGCTTTCTCTCCCACTGCTTTGGCACTCCTGTCCAGAGTGTATTCTTTCCTCTACCCCACCCTCTCCACATCCCTTCTCCCCTGCCACCAGGCCTGCTCTTGACAGCACAGTTGGGTCTGACAGTCATTGTCAGCAGAGGTTCTCTCCATCTTTCCCAGGGTCAAATGTCTAAATCCCCTCACTATGCAAGGGTGGGCAATAGGGAGTGTGAGTTTCTGTAGTTGGCGCTGAGGCTGCCTCTCAAACCAACTAACCCTGGGGCTGGCCTCTTGTAATTCAAGCCCAGCCCAGGCTGGAAATGTTTACTCTTCACTGGGATCAAACCTCATTCTGGGATTTTTCTTCTGTTCTCAAATTGTACAAGAAGACCCCTGTTTGCCCCTATTCTTATATATTTTTACCCCCATTTTGTTCCCCAAGGGACTATTTTATATCTTTTTTTGGGGGGGAGGGGGAGTCTTCAGAGCTTGGAATTTTCTGACCTACTTCACCATCTTCCCAGAATCCTCTCAAAGATGACTTCTACGTTTTGGTGATTTCATTGTCCCATAAAGTACTATTTTTCTTCTTCAAAAGCTGAAAGACTTTTTAAAAATTCATTAATTGCATTTACCTTAGACCACAGGTTCTTACCTTTTTTGCTTCATGGACTCCTTTGGCAGTCTGATGAAACCTGAGACTCATTCTCAGGAAAATATTTTTTCAATTCATAAATTAAAATATGAATCATAACAAAGAAAACCAATTATACTGAAATGTAGTTATTAAAATATTTTTTAAAGTTCATGAATACTAGATTAAGCCCCCCCCACCTACAGAGCCTTCAGTAAATATAGAGATTACTGCCACATGTCACAGATGTGGGAACTGAGAACTAAAAGAGTAAATTGACTTGGGGGGGGGTAATAAACTGAATTTTAGACCACAAACTGTATATGTCTCCTGGTTCCCAAATCTAGATATTTTATTTCTACTCATAAAATCATGACTTTAGAAGGGTTGACTGATAATTGTTCATTGACTTAAATGATGCTTTCCAGTTTGAGTTCATCACGTCTATGCCAACCAGGCTTATAAACAACCATTAGTCCAACAAGAATTAGGATTTGTGTCAGAAATACAAAGATACACATAATGACCACAGTAATGTATGGGAAAAACTTGATTAGTACAGTAACCAATCAGCACTCTAGAACACTAGCAATACCTCCTGATTTTCTACCAAGATATCATGAAAAATACATTTTTAGACTTGATGTGTTGATTTATGTCTTTTCAATATGATAATCTATGCTGACTTTTTTTTGTTCAGATTTTTCCATTTGCAGTGGATTAGAATGAGATGAATTAATGGATATCAAAAGAGATAAAAACAAAGAAAAAAACATAAAACAAAAACATCCATAGAAGAAAACAGAAAAAAAATCTATAGATGAAACAGCAGTTTTGTTACTACATTACTGTGAAAACAAACTGTATGTGAAAGAAGTTCACAGTTTGATACATGATCTCCTTTGGGTGTTTGCTTATTGGAGTATTTATTATTGATGATTAAATTTCTAATTAAAAAATAATAAGTGTATAACCCATATATCCTCTCCCTGACAGAGGAGGGTCACTGTCTTTTTATAGTGTTATCAGTTCAAAGACAATTCACTTACCAGGAACTAGCACTTATGAAATAACTATTGGATAAACCCCAGTACTGGTTTTCATGCAGGGCAATTGAAATGATCTCTTAGCTTCTTACTCCAGACTGGTCGATGTTGAATAAACCTTCTAATCTATTATTGTGATTGTTCCTTATTGCAGAAGCAGAAATATTTCTACCTTTTCTAACTTTCATGTTGGACTGGATCAGTTTTATTTCATCTTCTCTACTTTTCCTCCTTTGATGACATTTACTGTGTATATTTTTGAATTCCTGGATATGACAGACCATGCATGCTGCTTTTATCCCAGAGAACTGAGGTATTTTCATTTTACCTGGTAGAAGCTTCTCTTTAATTCTGAGTATAAGACATAACTTTCTGGATTTTTTTCCAATTTTATTACCTTCCTTCAAGTAGTTGTGGATGCACAGAGAATTTGTTTTCCATCTTCTCACTCTTATTGAATTCTCTCCCCTTTTGGGAGCAGTGCAAGTCATATCTTTGGTTCTTTGCTCTTTTGGGGGGAAGGGGAGGAATGTTGACAAGGTGTTTTGTTTTTCTTTTTTTAATTTAGCTTACTTGTGATTTCATCAGTGTAGGAGGTTTTTAGTGAGCAACTTCTTGTACCAGGGCAGTTCTCTCACTTTACCTGTAATTTACATTCTTTGAAAGCTGACTAAGAGATCTGCTAGTGAAAGTAATTTGGTCACTATCATGCAGCCCATATGTAGCAGGGGCAGGACTGAATCTAGGACTTTTAGACTCTGAGGTCAACTCACTAGCCCCTTCACTATGTTCTCTCTCCTTGCACTAAGTCCTTTAAATCAGTATTTCCTGTGTATTTTAGGAAAGTAAACTACTATAGTAACTTTCAACTCAAACTCACTTTTTCTCTTCCTGCTGTAGGAAGTTTAATTGGATTGGTGAGAAGCCAAAATAAATGTGGTCCATTACAGCTTGGTTTATTTCCTCATTGATGATTACTAAACCAACAAATAATCAGATTGAAAGAACAGTAAAGACCAATCAAGAGTTCAAGTAGATTTGTTTGCAAGGATTAGTGATTTAGCTGCAGTAGTACCAGACTGAAAGAAAAAAGTACAAAATTGGCATAGTATGTTAGGGGCATAAGTAAATAGGGCAACACCAAACCATGATTTTAAATCTTTGTTTATTAGTTTTAGATACATTAAAAGTGAATTCTGATGTGAATGAGTCCAAGGAGTGTTTGGATGTTGGTAGCTTCTTAGAATTGAGACTTGATTGTTTTAAATGGCTCGGGATTACTCCATATCCTTTCTCTTCTTTGAGATGTAGACACCCAAGACATGCACATAGTTGCTTGATAACGCTACTGGGAGTGTTTTGTCTAGGTTCTCTGCCTGTATAGGAGATAATGATAAGGGATTAATAAGCACTGGAAATTTCTACTACATAAGCCTCCAGATGAATTTAATGTTGTCCTGTCACTTAACAGAAAATCAAAATGATACTCTGGGGAGATCAACTAATTGTCTAGGTCACACAGGTAATAAGCATCCATTGTATGATTTGGAAGCATGTCCTTTGACTCCAGATGCACCTTTATTTCCACTGTCTCATAATGTTTGGACAGGTAGTTGTCACAGTAGATAAAGTGCTGGGTCAAGAGTCAGAAATATTCCTCTTTCTATGTTCAAATCTGGCTTCAGACACTTACTAGCTTTGAGACCCTGGGCAAGTCACTTTAACCCTGCTTGCCTCAGTTTTCTCATCTGTA
>CM053769.1:64691757-64761586 GCA_028658325.1 Potorous gilbertii
TCCTGTCACTTAACAGAAAATCAAAATGATACTCTGGGGAGATCAACTAATTGTCTAGGTCACACAGGTAATAAGCATCCATTGTATGATTTGGAAGCATGTCCTTTGACTCCAGATGCAGCTTTATTTCCACTGTCTCATAATGTTTGGACAGGTAGTTGTCACAGTAGATAAAGTGCTGGGTCAAGAGTCAGAAATATTCCTCTTTCTATGTTCAAATCTGGCTTCAGACACTTACGAGCTTTGAGACCCTGGGCAAGTCACTTTAACCCTGCTTGCCTCAGTTTTCTCATCTGTAAAATGAGCTGGAGAAGGAAATGGCAATCCACTCCAGTTACCTTTGCAAAAAAAAATGGGGTCAATAAATCAGACACAACTGGAACAACTGAACAACCACAAAGACATTTCTTTCCTGTGACTGCAGTGCATGCCCTCATCACCTCATGCCCAGACTAATTCCTATAGCCTTCTGATTAGTCTCCCTGCCCCAAGTCTCTTCCCACTGCAACCCATCCTTCACTTGTAGCTAGGTAGTGCAGTGGATAGAGCACCAGTGCAGGAGTCAGGAGGACCTGAGTTCAAATCTCACCTCAGACACTTGACACTCACTAGCTGTGTGACCTTGAGCAATTGCCTCATCCTGGGTCATCTCCAGTCATCCTGATGAATATCTGGTCACTGGATTCAGATGGCTCTGGAGGAGAAGTGAGACTGGTGAGCTGCCCAGTCTTCCCTCACTCAAAGCAAAGTCAAGAGCAAGTCATGTAATTATTTCTCTGATGGCATGGTCTTCTTTGGCAACAAAGGACGAACACGCACATATTCTCCACTTAAAAGTCAAAAGGATATTCTTAAAGCACAACCCTAATCATATCACCTCCCCAACTCCTTAAACTCCAGTTGTTTCCTATCATGTCCATGTCAAATATAAAATTCTCTATATGGCATTCAGAGCCCTTCCTAACCTGCCTTCCCCCATTTCCTGTCTTCTTATGCCATGCCTCACCCCCATGAGCTCCTAGTGGTTGCTGGAATAAGACACTCCCTCTACCAGCTTCAGGCATTTCTATTTGTTGGGCCCCATGCCTGGAATACTCTCTTCATCTCAATCTCCTGGCTTCCCCAAGTTTCTTCAAGTCCCAACTAAAATCTTACCTTCTTCAGGAAGCTTTTCCTGATTCCCTTTGATTCTAGTGCCTTCCACCTGTTGATCATCTCCAATTTGTTCTGCATTTAACTTATTTGTGTGTTTGCTTCCATGTTGTCATGCCCACTAGACTTTAAGCTTCTTTAGAGAAGTCAGTCTTTTTGCATTCTTTCACATCCCTAGCACTTAGCACACCTGCTAGTATGTTGTTTGTTGTTGGTTTTAGTCTTTTGTTTAGGCTTGTCCAACTCTTTGTGATCCCTTTTAGAGGCTTCCTTGGCAAAGATGGGTGTGGTTTACCATTTACTTCTCCAGGACATTTTACAGATGAGGAAACTGCACTGGGTAACACAGCTAAGTGTCTGAGGCCAGATGTGAACTCACATTTTCCTAATTCCAGACCCAGCATTCTATTCCCACACAGAAGGTCCTTAATAATGTTTATTAACAGCCTGTATTCATCTTTCAGAAGCTGTGATTTTCCTATGACCATATAGTATGTGTAAGAATTAGGGCTTGAATCTAGGTCTTCTATTAATCACAAAGTGTCTATAAAATATCTTATATGTGCCTAGGACTATACTTAGCATTCAAAATAAATTTTAAAAAATGATGTATCTTCCTTGCTCTTAAGGGGATTTCATTGTACTCGTGGATTACAAGATGAGCCTTTCTATCTGCTTGCATGGGCAAGGCACTATTCACAGTACCAGGTGACTATGAATATGCTGATGTAGTTCTGAATCACAAAGTATAACAGACTCTCCATATAAAAAGCAAAAGAAAAACATTTATTCAGACATCAGAAAGACAAATCCATCACAGTAACAAGAAGTCAATACATATTAGCACTGCAGAGGACAAAGTCATTTCCAAACCTTCCCCCCCACCCCTCACCACCTCTCTCCTGCCACCTTCTCACAAACAAACAAACACTCAGGAGCCAGCCTGCATCTCTCTCCTCCACCCTAACCACTCTCCTCCCAGTTCTCTTCTTGATCTACCCATTCAGCAAGTTCTTCCTACCACATGTGACTTAGGCTTCCCTATGATTTAAGCAGGTTGCATGGGCCTATTAATGAATGGGAAAGATCTTTCCATTTAAATTACCCTTACACTGTTACCCCTCCATTCCCTTCAGCTTCACACAGACCAGTTTTTAATACTCTTATTTTCGTTCCTAGACTTAGTCATTAACTGTATCATTTACTCACTTTTTAAAAACACTGATATTTATAAGTTTTCATTGTTCCTATTTAAATGAGTTATATTATCCATTTGTTACATTGTAAAAGAAATATTCCTAGGTAACATTTTTTAATCTTGACATCTGGAGAAGGCTGTGGCACTGGTGGCTTTCTTTACCTTCTGTTTATCTCTGTTCCCTTTTCACAAGGCTACTTTTGAACATTCAATAGCTCAGTGATGCAATGGATAGAGATGCCTTGACCTGGGAAAGTCACTTAATCTCACTCAGTATCAGTTTCCTAATTTGTAAAATGACAATAATTATAGTATGTACGCCATAGGGTTGTTGTGAGAATCAAGGAAGATAATGTATACAAAGCATTTTGCAAACCATAGAATGGTGTATGAATGCTAGCTATTTGTATAATTCTTTTTTTATTGTTGTTATTGTCATGATATCAAAGGCATTTTCCTCTTCCAGTTGAATAGTAATTCAATACACAAGGCCTTGATATTTTTGAAGAAATAACATTTGCTCCCATAATAAAATTTTTGCCTGGAACAGCTCAAAGGGTGTAAAAATAAATATACTTAACCACTTTTACCATGGTGATTGTTATGATGTTTTGTTGGTAATTTGTATAGAATTTTGACTGACTGAATAGACTGGGCTACTTTTACTTCACCATCAGGATCATTTGTGTGTTTGTATTATCTCAGATGTTTCACTCAGAATTTTAAAGTGGAACAAGTGTGTACACAATCCAGAAGAGGACCTCAGAAATTTTTTTACCCCGAGTTCACTTGAACCATCTGGATTTCACATCTTGGAAGAATCTTTTACCCACGGCACTCCTCCCTCTATTTTGCTGGTTTCTCCCAGACCCTTGTTTTTAAGGGGAAGGATCGGGTCAGATATGTTTTTATTCCTCTCTAGACTATAATCATGACTCCTCAGACTTCCTCTACAGTGTTCAAGTCAGGTACCTTCATCTCTTCCATCCTTCCCCAAGATTCATACCTTGCCCCTTATGTCAACAAACTGTATGACTCTGGAAAAGTTACCAAACCCTCAATTTACAGGTCCCTATGACTTTAAGATACCAATTAGTTTGTGACAGATCTAGAGTAGTTGAGTGAGTTTCTAAACCAAGGAATTCCTAGCACTAATTAAATCACAGATCCAGACCACCATCATCATCATATTTATTATAGATGTGTTACATTAAACCAAAACCTCTTATTTCTCTTGTGATAGTCTCAGAGTACATACACACTCACACACACATACACACATACATATGTAAATTAACATAATATTATTATACACTCACACACACATACACACATACATATGTAAATTAACATAATATTATTATATCATATCATTAATATGAGAAGTAGCATGACATAATGGAGAGAGAACCAGGTCCAAAGATGGGAAGGTATAGGTTCAGTTCTTACCTATGAAGTATAGCAGTTGTGTGACTTTTATTTAACCTCTCAGAGCTCTAGACAGTAGCATCAGACACAAATAGAAACAGATCCCTGCCTGTCACACATCAAATTAGAAAAAAAAACACAAGTTAGCATTTTTGTTGCATTGCATTATTATATCCTTTACTGTACATTTCCCAATCACATTTTAATCTTGTTTGGGGGACACTTCAGAATTTTGCTGGTCTCTTGTGGCCTGGGCTATGAGTTTGACACTTGCTCTAAGCAACTCTCCGAATTGCATTGGTAGATGCCATTTCCTTACCAGGAAGTTATCCATATCAGTGAAATTACAAGTCCTTTCCTTGTCTCCCTGTGTCACATAGATATACATATAATAGATAAATATAGATTTAGATATGTGCATAGAGATTTAGAGACATAGACATATAGATATAGATGAAGATATGTAGACATAGAAAAATGTTTGCATTTAAATGTACATGCACACGTATGCAGACTTCTCAGTGCAAAATCTAGAAGTAATGAGTGAAACACAAGTAGAAACAATGTAGCCTTCCTAGAAAGAACAAATTCCTGATCAATCACATCTCTCCAAAAATCCAGCAGACTGACTTGAGAGGTACTAGATTCACTTTCATTTTTAGACATTAAAGCACAGGGTGAATGAGGTTGCGGTTTGTTCACTCATTTTCCAGTTGTGTCTATTTGTGAGTAAAATTGAACTAGTTTTACTTCCAACTCTGTCATAATTATATACAAATATATCTAGTATTCACATAATTACTAAAATTAATATTATATACATATTATATACATATGTACACTTATATACATATAAACTTACCACCTCAGACCAAAATCACTGACGATCCTTTTTAATACACCTATAAACTTTTTAGAAGAATGAGATATTTTCCCTAAAACTTTACATTAGATTTCTCCCCCACTGAATCCAAAGAGTAGGGTTTGAAAATCCTTCATTTTATTTTTTTTTAAGCAGATTTAAACTCTCCTTGCTTAGGATTTCAAGAGCTGCTACTTTGACTTTGATTTAGTTCAATTATCTTTCATGACCTTCTGAAACTGTACTGTTTTTTTTTCTTTCTTTCAGACTAAGAAATCCTTACCCAAATGGTCTTAACCATTGGATTTGCCTGTAGGTGTCATTCATTTTTGTTGTTTCATTTTTTTCCCCTGGAGTTTTTCAATAGTACCTCCTTTCAATAAGAAGCTAATTTTCTTTGTGTGTGTAGGTGGCGTAGAATTCCATGCTTTTACACAGTAGCAGTCCTGCGTTTGATGTACCTGGTTCAGAGACAATTGTCCTTTATAACGTTCACAAGTAAATTCAATGAAAGCCCCATGTGACTAGTTTGTAACTCATTTAGTGGGGAGTTTTACAGGATTTTTTCACAAAGCAGTTCTTGCTTAAGAAGCTAAATTGGCTTTATTCTGCCTAGCTGGAGGTCTACTCTTCTTTGGATTCAGAGGATATTTACATGAGTAACAAGAAGCCCTACTGATAAATAAGAGAAAAAACATCCTTAGAAACAGGTTTTTTCAACTTCTACTCCTCCAGTACCAAAGGCTTTTGGGGGGGAAATGGGAAAATATATTGTTCCACATATAGAATATGGACTGGAAAATGTTTTATAGTAATAGGATATGTTTACCACACTACTATGTGTCTTTAAATTGTTTTTTCTTTGAGCCAGTTTCACAATATCCCAAACACAATCTCTGAGTTCTGTAAAATAACTTCTTTTATGCAGCTGACCACTTTTGTGCATGTGATCATCCTCATAATGCAGACTTGGAATTGTTACATCCTTTTGTAAAAATATTGCTCATCTCTTTGTCAGTACATTGGGGCACCATCTCACCTGCTCAAGCATTCATTTCAGGCAATGATCCTTCATTTCTATCCCTATAAATTCCATCTTAAGACATTGCTTACAAGTTGTAGCTAGAGTAAGAAAAATATGATGCCAAATTGCCATTTCAAGATAATTGTGTACTGAATTTGATCACATATAATCTATGAAAAGTTCTGATTTCAGAACAGTAAATTCTAGGGAGTGGTTTAAGGATTACAAAGGTTGAATGAATTGCCCAGAGTCATATGACTTCTAAGTGTCCAAGGCATCATTCAAACTTAGATCTTTTCTCCATGACCAATACTCTGCTCACTATGCAACGTGCCTTTAAAAGTCAAAGTCAAAGTAGGGTGGGAAAGGGGGTGGGAAGAAAAAAGTTAGGGGTGAGGGGGGTAATTATCTATTTGCTCCACCAACCTATTCTTTAGTTTACAAACAGAATCTGAATGATTTTTGAAAAGTCTTTGGAGGGTGCTTATATATTTAAGTATATTTAAATATGCAGTTTCATAGGCCTCAATTTATTCATATTCAAATTACCCTCAACTTTTCAAAAACACATTTGTGAAGGAAGGTCCACCTGTGTTCCCAAATAAGAGATAAGACCAAGCTTAAATGTCCTTCCCATCTGCCCCAAGTCGTTAACTATTCCTTCCTGTATTGTGCTTATGCATTTTCTTAGATAACGGTTTTACTCTCTTATTATCAGTCATTGGGAATCCTGAGCATTTCTGATGAAAGCTGAATGGACTTTATTTGTCCCTGTTTCTGTGTGGCAAATATTATCAGTTAGCAGTTCTTATTTTAATTTCCATTCAATATTTTTGCACATTGGTTTCATTTTATAGTTTACATTCCATAAGTAACCATACCAAAAGATAAAACCTACTTTGCAGATCCCCAAAGCATTTGGAATAAATTTAAAAGGGGACCCTTGAGATGAAAAACACACTTGAAATTTTATTTTTTAAAGTATAAAAACAGTGTGTCAGGCAACCAGATATTCTATAAGCCTTTGGTTTTTGTATCTTTTTAATCTTCAAACAGAATTTTCCAACATTTTTTATCTTTGTCCTGTCTCATAAAGGATACCTTAGCAGAGAAATCACAGATTATTACTGATGATTTTGATTTGATTTAGAGGCTTTTCTCAAGTTCTTTGTAAGATTTCTTTATGTGTAACAGATGTTGGCACAAAAGCAGCAGTTTACATTTTGGTATCTTTCTCTTTTTTTACTCTGCGTACTCCATAACAAGATGACCATGTAACTTTTGGAATGATGTTTTGGGCTGTCTCTGGGCCCAAGCTAACATCTCAGTTAACTCACTTTTGTCTCTTAATGGGAACAACTTCAGAGTCATCTTTCCATCTAGTTGAACCTTCTATTTCCATTGATATCAAGAATGCCAGTCCTGCTAAGATTTAATATTGAACTTTAGGAAAGTGAGTTATGTTACATGCTCACAATCACACAACTAGGAAAGTGTTGGTGGGGAGATTTGAACCTTTTTGATTTTCTTGATTCCATATCTAGCACTTTAGATAATGTGTTTCTGAACACAGTGCCAAATCATAGTAGTGTATCCATGTCAGCTGCATGGTGCTAAGCCTCAGAATTATATCTCCTCATTGGCCATTGGAAAAAATTTCATTTGAGAAGAAACAATTTAAAGAATTTGTATATGTTGGAGACTGAGTGATTCTTAACATGCATTTCCATGCTACCTTTGTCAGTAAAGAAGTAGAAAAGAACCACATAAGCTTAAGATCCTTTTGTATTTGTCTAAGTTGTGTAAGTTTCCATTGCCAAAGATGGCTTTATCATTGTGTGATCCATTTCTAACATCGATATTCTCCTGGTGTTGCCATTTGACTGAATATTATGGGATATCACAGGAACTAAAGAACTTAAATTATGGATGACCCAAAGGGCAATGGAGAGATGCATGGTGGAAATAAGTGGGCTTGAGCATATTACCAGTGATGACTTATGTGTAAGAAGCATCAGGCTGGAACATATTATGAGCAATGACTTGTGTGTAACAAATGGTATAAAAGATAACTTTCAGGATGAATATGATTGGAAAAGGAAGTGGGCCAGTCATGTAGTGAGAGTAAGGGATAATAGATGATCAACCCAAGTGATGCACTGGTACCCACGGAATGTTATAAGACTTACAGGAAGGTTTCCAGAACATTGTGTAGATCTTCTATGAAAGATTTATAGGAAAATGTGAACAAGAATCACCGTGGAAGTGTGAAGGCTTGCATGGCCTGAAGTCTGTGCTACTAGAGAGAGAATCTCCATTGCTGTTGCTATTGATAAGATCAAGATCTCCTTAAGTACTGAAAGAAGAAACAGTGTAATTTGCTTTTTTATGTAATTAATATATTCAGTCTATATATAGAAAGGTTTATTTCAAGAATCACTCGTTTTTAAACCATTTTTGTATCTTTTGTAAAACTGAAATTGAGGGTGCTGTGTGCAGTGTGAACCAACATGCATTATCCAAGGATCCAAATGGTCAATTTATGCTTGATTTGGCTGCCAACAAATAGTGTTCTATGCAAATCAGCCTGTGGACTTTGCTTTGTCATCCAGTGATCATGTAACAGTGTGCTGCCTCTCTTTGCCTTGGCTGCTAAACAGCTTACACTAAAGAAAAATAATAACTAAAGTTAATCCAGTTCTTTAAAGACCTCAAAGTGTTTTGCAGACATTATTCCCTTTTAGGATTAATAGCAACCCTATGAGGTAGATTCTTAGTGTAATTATCCTTATTTTACACAGAAAGAAACTGAAGCTTTTAGAGGTTATGTGACTCAAGCAGACACAACTACAAAAATGTTGAAAAGGAGATTTTAACCTCCTCAGTTTTCCTGATTCCATGCCCATGACTTGTAATATTGCTTATTGAAACAAAGAACTAACCTGTGTAATTAACTCAGCTCAATTGCATAGGGTTATCTACTCTGTTTTCCTTAGATATTTCTGTTCTTTTGAATCACTTGCATTCCATTTTTAAGCTGAAAAAAAAGATCTCTTGGAAAAAGGCATGGTATAAATTGAATACTTAATTGTATACGTAAACAGGGACTTAACTAGACAGTTATGGGTGCATATTATATTTGTGTATACATAAATGTAGCACATGAACTCACTACTTAAAATTTTAGCAAATATGTTTATAAAAAGGAATCTTTGGTAATATGAACCACAATTTCTCTGTTTTGTAAAATATGAATTTTTCATATCTCTACTTTACCTTGGAGAATTCCAATATATTGGTAGTGACATGCATATCTATTTGCATTTTACTAATCACATGCATACATGTCCCCTTGTGCTTGTAACACCACTATTACATTTTCCAGTTAGGAAGGCTGAATATGAATGTATTTTCTTGTATTTAAATTGACCATAGCAACTCATGTACTGGGGCCAGTTTTCATGTCCTTGGACAATACAGCAAGTTTGTATGAGACATCATAGGGTAGAGGGGAGGGAGAATGGTATGTATCATTTCCTCACAAACTTTTCTTCCCATGTTTAAACAGTTAGTAGAGTAGAAAGAATAGTAACTCAGTAGTCAGATGAATTAGATCCAAATCCTGCCTCTGACACTACATTGGAACCTTAAAGAAGTCACTTCACCTGTTAGGGCTCCGTTTCCTCATCAGTAAAATGATAAAATTTGAATACCAATAACCCTGAGGTCTAACTCTTTCAGTTTTGGATCTGCGACACTATGAACCCAGTATATCATCACTCATATTTGTCCTTGGATTGTTCTCTCTGTCTTGAAACACACCTGTGTAGACTACTTGTTACTACTAGTGATTCTGGGTGAAGAACTTCCAAAGAGTGGTAAATTACTCTTGGAGAATGAATAATAATTTCAAAGAATCCTTTGCAAAATTTAATATTTCCTGCTGAACTATCTTTTCTATATATAGATTTTAATATGTTCACCCTCTGAATTGCCCTAACCCATGACTGATTTTACTTAACTTGAATATTTATTAACTATATAGGGAACATAAAATTGTGTGAGGACATTAGAGTTGATCCGTATCAAGTGTACTTGCCCTCATCATTCTGAAATATGCTAGAAATTTATAAGTAATGGTACTACCCTGTCTAAAGCAGATACAGCCAATCCCTTTGGTAGATTTAAGGGATAATAGCAGAGAAGATTGTAAAGCTATGAATAGTTTTTGACATTGGCTAAATGAGGAGGCAAGCCTTTGGCTAAGTATAAGGGTTACACATTGGAAGTATGTTCCAATTTCGAGAGCTTTATTTTCACCATCTGGAAAAACCAAAAATTCCTACCAAAAGGAGATAGGCAAAAAAACCATTCACTTTCTGGGGACATTGGAAATGTATGTGATTTCTTACATTTTACATCACTGTTGGGACAAGAGGGAGTTGAATGATTATGGAAGGCACTGTTGAAAAAAAGCAACAAATAAGTTAAAGAAGTAACACAGCTTTAAAAAAAAACAAATTTATTATTGATAGTTTCCATTGTTTCAATGTCTAGATTTCCTTCTCTGTTTTTCCTTTTCCTCTCTTCCAAAGAAGCCATTCCTTATAGCAATTTAAAAGAAAAATTAAGAGAAAAATTGAACAAAACTCATCAAAACATCAAAAATCTCTGATGGTGAATATATTTTTCCACACATGTGTACCATAACATCTATGAAAGATCAGCAGACATATCCTTCCATATTTCTTCTTTGGGGCCAAACTTATTCTTTTTAATTTTCCATCATTCAATTTCATTTGCTTTTAGTGGTGGTTCTTTCCTTTTTTATTGTTGCTGTTAATATGTGTATTATTTTCCTGGCTCTGCTTCTCTTTTCATCAATTCATTTCATTCTTTTCATATATCTCTTTATCTATCATGTTTATTATTTCTTACAGCACAGTGATCGTCTAGTACATTAATGTGCCACACAATTTGTTCTGTCATTTCTCAAAGAAAAGCCATCTACTTTGTTTCTACTTCTTTGCTACCATAAAAAGTTCAGTTATAATTATTTTGGTGTATATAGGGTATATCATTTTCTCAGTGATCTCAGTGTATATGCATCATGATGGAATTTCTAGGTCATGAGATATGTCATTAAATTCACATAATAAATTTCAACCAACTTTTAAAATATATTTGCTGTATATTTAATAATAACAAGTTAAAATTAATATGGCACTTTATGTTTTACACAGAATTTTACCTATAGTTTTCTTCTTTGATCTTTATAGTAACACTAAGAGGTGGGTAGTAATACATTTATCCCCATTTTACAAATGAGGAAACTGAGACTGAGGAAGGTTAAATGACTTGGCATAAAAATGTACTCAGGTCTTCCTTTCTGTAAATCTGACAAGAATTGTCAGAAATCAACCATACTACCTAGGGACCTAATAAATTCTTGTCTTTCCTGATAGAATTGGAGGCATTTAGGGTTAGGGTTCTGATTCTAATCCTAAATGTGCTCTGATTCTAACTCTAACCCTAAATGCCTCCGATTCCATCTCTCAGAAGGTAAAAGTGCCCATGGGGCAACTGACCAAGTAGCTCACTTCATGTTGAGTTCAACTCCTAAAGGAGACAAGACCTTGACCCCACCAGAGGTCTATTCACAGGGGTATATGTGTGAGGACTTTGTTCACGTCTATATGACCTTGTTGCCCCAAATGATGGTGAACAAGAATTTTAGACCAGTATTTCATCACAGATTCTCCTCCCCCAACTTTAGGCACCTTTTAACCATTATAACCTTTTCTCCAGCCATTGCCCCCACTCATCTAAACATTTTGTACACTTCAAGTCTGGGTTCATTTGACACTGCCTCCATAAAACTTTCTCTAACTACCCAAGGCTAATATCTCTTCATGTGAGGGAAATAGCTTTGATTTTACAATAGAGGAGGAGAGAAAAAATGCCCAGAAAAATCCCCCAAAACAGATTTTATGGAGAAATATATTTTAACAAAAAGAATAACCTAATCTCCAATGGTTGACAGGATAAAATAAGTAAGGATTCAGGACAAATAGTAAAAACTTTCATTTATATAGTATTGTAAAATTTAAAATAACACTTTCCTCATAACAAAACTTTGAAGCAAAAAGAATAAGCATTTTACAAATAAGGATGAAACGGAAAATAAGTGACTTGCCCAAGGTCACAAAACTACTGAATATTAGACATTTACATCCTGCCTTCCTTTTACACTCTTATCTTGCCTTTCATAATATTACATTGACTCTTGTCACATAACACCAGCTTTATATTTTAGCACAAGTAATTACATATGCCATTATAGACTTTTCTGAGATGAGTAGAATATTCTTTTTTACTCATATACAAGAGTTGAGGAGTATTCTTCATTAAAAAAATAGCTCTGACATAAGAGGAAGGAAATATTATTTATGAAGAAAGTGTACATTTGTATAGCTAAGGATTCAAACAGCGGAACATGAGGATGATGATAAACATCAGAAAAACAGAAATCAAAGTAAGAATAGAGCTACAAACTCTCTAGCAAGCTGGATGACGGAGCTGATACTTTGCTGATTGAGCACATGCACACACGCACATGCACACACACATACAACAATAGTATGAAATAATATAGTTGTACTGGTGAATTTTACTTGTCCAGATGCTTCCTGAAAGTTTTTCTCCAATAAAAGCTGAACATTTGTTCATTACCTTCCCTTAGATTGTGGCATAATGGATAGATTTTAGAATCTGTTTGGTTCCAGAAGACTTTTCTTCAACATATGCCTCTCACATTTAATAGCATTATGACCAGGGACAAGTCACGTAAGAGATCAGCACCTCCTTTTCCTCATCTGTAAAATGAGGATATATAAAATATTCATCTTTCCGAATCATTGTCAGGTGCAAATGAAATAACATATAAAAATTTTTTCAAACCTTTGCAGTGCCATATAAATGTGATTTGCTGCTATTTTTAATACTAAAGAAAATATTAAAGGGAAATACTGGTATGAGAAATTCTGAGCAACAAGGAGAAAATGGTTGATGAAATGGAATCTCCATGAGCATCTAGAAAATGTAATAGTTATCTAAGTGACTGTAACAGCCAAGGACAAGGACTCTGGAAATAGTCAGAAATGTAGGCTCTGGTTTAGGAAAATATATTAGAAGACCTTATGGAAAAAAACATTTAATCATGATCCTCTTCCCATGTTCATAAAACATAAAGAGGGTAGGTGGCTCAAAATGGAATTGGGAATTCATGTAAAGGACCTTTAATCTGGTAACAATGTAAAGGATAGTTTGAAGGAGAAAGAGTAGAAGCCAAAAGACCTATTGACAGACAGGTGCAAGTAAGGTTGTAAGAAAGGATTATGGCCGTGGGAATAGAGAAGGGAGGATGAATGCTAGAGAAGATGCAGAAATAGAATGATGGAACTTGGCTGGAGATTGGATGGAGAAGTGAGAAAGAGAAAGTCAGTGAAAATAAGGAATATGGTATGAATGGTGGTGCCACTCAGAGAAATTATCAAGTCAGAAAGAGGAACTGGTTTTGATAAAGTTGGTTTGGGATACACGAAGGTAGATATATAGTTGAAATATCAGATTGTCAGATTGTCTAAGTATTTTCAGTAAAGCAAGAAGTGAAATTGGGGGTGGGAATATGGATGGGAGCTTGAAGAGAATTGAAGAGGTTTAGGACAGTTTCTGAAGCTTTGAAAATTGAAGAGAGAAGAAACTCTAAGACTATTAGTTGCAACCATCGGAATTTCTTACTAGAAGTTCCCTATGCCAATGAAATCACAAGTCTGGAAACCACTCCACTGTTCCCCACCCTGCAGGGGGAAGAAAGGAAAGAAAACTAATGGTGTGTAATGACTGTGTAGCAGCACTGAAGGGCCAGCTAGGGCTATATAAATGCAATCTATTATTGCTGGTGTTATTATGATATGTGCAACTATGAATTACTCCTGCCTTGTATCAAATGTGGTCCTCCTGAAAAGCGTGAGGTCTGGATTTAAATTACTGGTTGACTACTCAAGATAAAGATTCTTCACCATACCTCCTGGGCTTAGCCAGCTCCTCTACTGTAATTTAGGTCATTCTAAGAAATTGCTTTTTTAGGGAGGGATTTCTGTTTTATGCTTTGGTGTCTTGAAATATCCTTTATGTATCTTGAAAATGCGAGGTCACTGCCTTGGAGTCAGGATGTCCTAGGTTCCTGTCCTGCTTACCAGTAGTGTGAACCTGTTCAAATCACTTCCTCTCTCTAAATCTGTTTCATTATTTATAAAATGGAGAGAGTAAAAGCATCTACCTTGTGAGGATCAAGTAAAGTTAAGGCATGTAAAGTACTTAATAAATCTTAAAGTGATATGTGCATAATTGCAATTATAGTAAACTACGACAGTCAATTCCAAGGTCAGGTACTCCTAACTCTAAGAAAGCAATTTCTCAGTGATGTCCACCTGACAACAGGAATGCTCTAACCCCATGTTCTGATAGGTGAACATTCTCATAAAATTAGGCATTCTTTCTTTCAGATAACTCAGCTTGAAAGGATAGTAGATTCCACCAATGAACTCTGGAATAAATTAATGGGAAATGAGCATGGCATTTCTGTTTTGATTTTTTTCCCTATGCTTCAAACAGCCATCTCCCAATTTTATAGAACACTGGCTGAGATAATTTTACTTCCTTATATTCCCTTAAGGAAAAAAAAATAAAGTTCTTGTTAAAATAGATCTCTGTGCTGAGAAGCATACTATTCTTGCAGGCAGTATTTCTGGATTCTTTTTTTCTTCTTTTTTTTAATCCCTTCACTCATAACTGAACGAGAGCTAGGAGGCAGGCATGTCACATGTTCAGTTACAATCATGTTTTATTATAGCTTTCAAAAGATGACCTCTCATTCAGCACACTCATGTTTATAGAGAACTTCTGGCATTCTGAAAGGAAACAGATAGTGTATTCAACAAACCCTTCATTTGGTTCAGCTGATAACTGGTCTGGCCTGAGCAGAGCACTGTGGTGATTACACAATGTAATTTACTACAAAGGACAGTTAATATCACTTACAAACCTGCCATCAGTTGTTGGAAAATCAGTGCCAATGGAACTAATAGGACAGATCTGAATCCCTCAACTACCCTTGGTCTGATAGAATTACAAGTTTATAGATTTACCATTTAGGCAACAGTCTGGTTACAAAACATGCATCCATGCAAGAAAGAGAATATAAATAATAAGCAAGATTACATCCTTTTATACAGATCAAGGACATGGGCAATGACAAAAAAAAATCTGTTAAGAACAAATTAAATGCTGCCATTGTGAATTCATCCAGGAGATATCAACTCAATGTTAATTGAGACAATGTAAAATATGGAAAAGCATTGAATGAGGAGATGAACTGGCTTTGACTAAGTCTGAATGAGAGAGAGAGAGAGAGAGAGAGAGAGACAGACACACACACACACAGAAACAGAGAGAAATAGGGACAGAGACAGAAAAACAGAGACAGGAAGGGAGAGAAAGAAATAGAGACAGAGACAGAAAAGACAGAGAAGAGAGCTCACTGGCCACCTAAAATAACCCATTCATGAAAGAGATATATCCTATAACATACCCAACAAGTGATCATCTAATCTCTGCTTGAAGATCTCTAAGGAAAGGAAGTCAACTATTTCCCAAAGCGGCCGCTTCCACTTTTACGAAGCTTAAATTTTCCTTTAAATACATTTCTGACTGTAGGCAAAGCATTCAATTTCTTGGGATCTTGATTTCTTCATTTATAATTGTGGATGTTAGATTAGTTATTTTCCAAGATATCTTTCAGATCTGATATTCTGTGGCATTGCAGCCAAATTACATCTCTCTAATAATACCCAGAATGAGTAAAGAATAAGTGTGTTCAGCCATGTGTTGTTACACATAATAATGGTCCACATTGTTTACTCTGCCTAAAGAAATGGCATCTCTGGTGTGAATCATATGGAAGCTTGGAGGGCCTGCATGAAATGAAACTCCTTAACTAAAGAAAGGGGAATGCGAAGAGCACCAGACACAAGATTGGAACTTTGAGGAATCAGACTGAGTTATGATAACATTCCTCTCTCTGCCATTCCCTGAATTTTGGTTTCCTGTTCTTATTGAAATAGGGTCCTTGTACATATGTAAGGCTCATCTCAGACACATACCGACTGTATGAATCTGGCCAAGTTATTTAATTTGTCAATGCTCACTGGTAATTCTCTAATAAGGTTAATTGCAAGAAAAATGTTGCTCTACGTTGGAAGAGAAAATTCTGCGCAAGGAACCACAATACTTATTAAAAAAAAAAGTCTAGTTTTTTTTTGTTTTTTTATTGCTTAAAATAAAGCTTCAAATGGTAAGTATATGTATATGTGTATTATATATATATATATATATATATATATATATATGTAGTTATATATTATCTGAATTTCTGCCCAACAATCAATTTTCGCATTTACCATGGCTACTTGGATCTCACTGTTCCTCCAGTAACCTGGTATTAACTTAACCTAGCTTTTCAGGTTGTGTCTACTTTTTTCTAAGTTCAGACCTTGCTTCTCTTGACCACCTATAGTAATTGCCCTTCTCTTCCAATGCATATCTTGGTCCTGCCTCAACTGGGATGCAACGTCTGTGGCAATTAAAGGCAAAGGTGTTTTTTAAATTTATATATAAGTCCAATAATTATATAGAAATAATCATATAGGGTTTTGAAAACCACCTTTAGTCTAATTCTAAACCTTCTATATTCCCGAGGGAGCATTTTCCAAAGATGTTTAAAAGCGGAAGAGAGGATCACAGAGTTATAGTCTCAGATAATACCAATATTGAAGTCAGGTGTCATCAGCATTGGCTCCATTGAGTGATCTGACTAATTGAGTAATAGAAAGGTTCACAGTCTTCTCTTGTTGCCCATATGTAGACATAATGAGTCCCTTTCCAAGATGTCTCTGCACTTTGGGCATCGTAAGGAGGAAGCTATTACTTGAATCCAGATCCAAAATGGCAGGCTCTGGGTAAAGACATACAAGTCACCACAACTAGATGACAGAGGGTTGTATACTAACCCTGACAGTGTTAGAGGTTTTCTAATTACACCATTTCATGTGCATTGTGGCTGTAAGAGCCCGCAGCATTTATACAACATTAGCACAACCAACGGAAGGAGGACAGAAACAGCCAAGAGCAAATCACAAACAACATTTTGTCTAATAAGCTGACTTGGGGAAGTGTGGGGAGAAGGTCAGATGGTAATAATCCTTCCCAGCTGCCCAACTTTTGCTTTTCTCACCCTTTTCCTTATCCCCCTATTAATACCAATGGGCCACAGCTCTACCGCCCATCCTTATATTTGAGACCACAGGGTTTTCAATAAACACTTAATGTTTTCTTTATCCTCTGTCCATTGCTCAGGAATATGCATGGGGAAGTGGGAGTGTGTGTCAATAACAGTGTTTAAAAATGAGGAAAGATATTAAGAGCCCCGCTTTAGGCTACTCATAGTTTTAAAATACGGTGAAATGTACTCTTAGCAAAATAATGTTGCGCTCTTACTCTTCTTAATGCCATTAAGTGATCTGAAAATGTCACATATGTAAACAGTAATATGAGCGCAGTTACTAAGGAATATGTAATAAATGGAAGTTTATTCCTAGTTGGTCAAAATTTGGACTATACAAGGTGAAAATAGAAGGAGAGGAAAGAAAGTAGGGAAGAGGAAAGGTGAAATTCTGCCTGGTTAAACCCTGTTCTGCTAGCAAGATGGAACCCCATCATGGTGTAATGGAAAGAACCCTGCTGGGGTTTGGAGTCAAGTATGTCAGGGTTCCTTGGTTCAAATATTGACTTTTTTGCTTATTTGTGTTTCAGTTTCCTCATCTGTAAAATTAGAAAGTTGTCCCATATGACCTCTTACTTACCTTTCAGCTCTAAATATGTGACCTCTCCTCAATCTACCCAGAAGCCATGTTCTAATTGTTGGGCAGGGTAGGGTTTCTCAGGCACAAGTAGAAAAGACAAAATAATGATGGTTTGATGTTGACCTTACATTATAAAACTTCTGTTGGTTGGATGTAATAATATTCTGGGAGATGTATCTGCCGAACTAATATTTCTTTCCCACCTCTCTTTTCCCTACTGATTTCCTTTATGTGGGGAACTCCCAGTATAGAAACTCCATCTCTCTGTAGCTTACTGTCTTTGAGAGTTGCCTAAAGCACCGAGAGAATGCCTAGTCACAAAGTTAGTGTTAAAGGTAGGACTTGTACCTAGGTACACCCAACTCCAAGGGTGCATATTTATTATTCCAAACACCTTCTTAAATTTAAGATTATGGTTCCGGATTAATCACTGTGATATATAAGGTTCACAGAAGATTTTATTAAAATATGACAGGCTTTCATAAGAATGTGTTTCCTATGAAAATGCCCTTTCTTCTCCTAACCAAGATGGCTAGGAGTCTGATTAAATGAACCATGTGTTTGTTTTAAAAGCTGGGGCTGCTGTACCACAGCTGGAAAGAGAAATGGTTTAGTCCTGTGCATCAATTTATTCATTCTTCCTGACAGAAAAAAAAGGAGGCCAGAAGTTGTTAAGACTCAAACTGCTGACCCCACCCCAGTTCCCCTGATCTTCTTGCAAAAAACGCCACACAATAGGGTATATATAACATGGTGCTAGGTGGTTGGACTATTAGCAATGGAATGAACTTTCAATGCAGTTTGGTTCCATTTGACTTGCCAGTGAAGAGGCCATGTGCTAATTAATTCATGAATTTCCTCTGTGCTCACTAAAGAACCACATCATAAATTGAGATCAGTTGAAAATGTACTTCTCTGTCCTTTACCTTATAATTTTGCCTCGAGTTTGCATTCCTGTTGTGATCCTTGTTATCCTTAGACTATGAAAATAACCTCTCATTTAAAGATCATTAGCTCATAGTACAGTATTTGGAACTGAAAGAGACTTTAGAAATCCACTAAGCCAACTCCATTATTTTACAAATTTGGGTGTCAGAGAGTTTAAATAGTTTGTCCAAGGCCACAGCTAATTACATGGAAGAGTTAAGGCTAATACTCAATCTCCTGAAACCTAGCCTACTTTCAGACAAGGGAAGTCCTGACTTGTTCTGTTTGGGTCATACTAACCTCTATTAAAAGGCAACTAGGTGGCACAATGGATAGGGTGCCAGGCCTGAAGTCAGGAGCCCTCATCTTCCCAAGTTCAAATGTGACCTCAGACACTTATTAGCTATGTGACCCTGGCCAAGTCACTTAACTCTGTTTGCCTCTGTTTCCTCATCTGTAAAATGATCTAAAGAAGGAAATGGCAAATCACTCCAGTATCTTTGCCAAAAAATCCCCAACTAGCATCACAAAGAGTAAGATACAACTGAAATAACCTATTAATAGAATTTATTTACCCTATTAAGTAGAATGTATATTTTTGATCATCACAAAATATAAGGGACTATCTCATGGTTTTTTTTATTTGTGCCACATTTTCTGTTAATAGCTGATTGCTAATAAAATATAAGGGTGAAGGAGAGTCTCCAGTTTGTCATGGATAAAGACTAGAATAATAATGGGTCACTTGGGTAGAAAGAAGTCAGAAGAGGTGGGATGGGTTTAGGTTGGAAGATATTAAGTTCTATTTTGGAGATACACATCTGGGGAGAGCCAGCAATCCCCCATCTTGTTTTTTCAACTGTCAAATAAAAAAAGAGATAGCTACTGCCTCCCTCTCCCTTTCTATCTTCTAAGAACATTTTTTTCATGGTAATTTCCATTTGGACATTGCAAGATTCTGATATGTGGCTTGGGTCATCACCAAAGAATAATTCAATTCTTTTTAGTCTAATTTTAGTGTAAAGGAAATGTAGCTTAGTCAGGATGGTATAGTTGATGGAGACCTGATCTTGGAATCTGGAAGATAGGTCTTTCCTATGACACATGCTAAATATATGACCATAAGTAAGTCACCTAACTTCATGGTCACAGGCAAATCTGTGAAATTATAATTGCAGGCAAATTTATGATCTGCATCTTTGATAGAAATTTATCTAACAAAAAATCCCTTCCTTGATCAAACACAAGTTTGAGCTACATATATACCACACACACACACACACACGCACACATACACACACATTATGTGAGTGATATATGTATGTATGATATAAACACACATATATGATAGATATACATGTGTATATGATAGATATATGTGTATATATGATAGATATGTTTATATATAGGATACATATATAGGTCTATATATATGATATTTTTGTGTATATATATATATATATATATATATATATGTTATGTTGGCATCCTTTTCTTGTATTCTAATTCTTTGAAAATTGATGATCTTTGTATAATATGTAATAACCCCAAAACATTGGAATATCAACTTATCCACAGCATATTATTTTTTTCCAGCCATTCTAGATAAATTTTATTTTATTCCCTGTAGGGTGAATTTATGCATACACATAGAAATAAGTTAGAAAATAGATAATTCAGATGTTTTGTTTTTTTCTTCATGTAAACAGTAGGAATGTGCCAAAATTCATTGGCAGTATCAGCTCCTGAGTATAGTCTTACATCTCCGTGCTAGTATGGGACAAAGCCATGTAGGGGAAGAATAAGAAATATGCAATTAAGCACTTTAGCACCAGTTCTAATCCTACCAACCAGTCATATGTTATTGATGAAGTCATTTCCCCTATTTCAGGCTGAATTACCTCATCTGTGAAATGGAAAATTTAGTCTAAATGATTTCTAAGACCTCACTTCACTGGCATTATATCTTTTGTAAACATGCTGATGTGCAAATAGGTGGCTCAGTGGATAGAGTACTGAAAAATGAGGAAGACTCATTTTCCTGAGCTCAAATCCAGCCTCAGACACTTAACAAGCTGTGGGACCTTGAGCAAGTCACTTGACCCTGTTTGCTTCATCTGTTAAATGAGTTGGAGAAGGAAATGGCAACCAACTCCAGTATCTCTGCCAAGAAAGCCCCAAATGGGGTCACAAAGAGTTGGATACAACTGAAATGACTAAACACAACATACATATATGAGTAGCTTCTTTGTTCGTCCTCATGCATCATCTTTCCTCAATGTATTAGATTTTTGATGGATCTGGGAGGTGGTTTGGGGTGTATGTGTATATGTGTGTGTGTGTGTGCACACACATATATATGTATATACGTGTCTGTGTGACCATATAAATATATATTTATAAACAAATGCATATATACACATACTTCATTTTCCAATTTTCTTCTCAGCTAGATTTTTATTTTTGACAGAAACAAAGTAAGAAGATTAACAGGGATCCCTTTTTCCCATAACAATACATTTCTTCTTCCTTGACTCACTTTGGGTGAGTCATTTTTCTTGCCTGCCTTTAAAAAACCCTCATCACCAATTTTTTTTCACCTAAAGATCACTGCTTTCTTTGTGTGCTCGTCTTTTCTCTGAATGTTCACCATTCTAACACTGGCAATAGAAATTTGGAGAAAATAGCCTGATTGAAATAAGAGTTATGTCAAGAAAGAGGATTTGACCTGAGCTCCTTAGTGATTACATTGATTTACTTCGGGAAAGAACTAGCTAGACACATTATACCTTGCTATTGTGAGTAAGCATTTTAAGAAATTTGTCCTAAGATACATCCTTCAACTGATGGAAATATATGAGAATTATTTACTTCTCAATGATAAATTTAAAATACGTATTGACTGATTAAATTGAGTCCACTGTTCAAAAGAAGTACCTAAGAAAAAGAAACCCAAAAAATGGAATTTCAAACAATTGGGTTTCACATTCATGGCACTAATCTTAATGACATTAATAGGAAGATGGATTAGACTTATTCTGTGTGGCTTAAGAAAGCAGAACTAACTCAGCTCGACTCAATAAACATCTATAAAGCACTTGTTATATACAAGCTACTTGGGGCTAAGCACCAGGGATACAAAAATGAAGCTCACTTCCTACATGTTCGATACAACCTGTACCCAGATGAGTCAGGCTAAGATAATGGAATGAGGAAAAGTGAATCAGCACCTGGACAGGGTTAAGAAAGGTTTTGTGTAGGAGGTAGCACCCGAGGGGATCCTGGAAGAAAGCTAAGGCTTCTAAAAGGCAGAGTTTAAAAGGGAGGGCATTTCAAACATCGAGGGCCATCTGTGCAAAAGCACAGAGAGGGGAGATGGAAGAACAAGTGTCATTCTGGAATAGCAAGTTTGGAGAAAGACTTTTTTTTAACAGTTTTATAAATTGGGCTGGAGAAATTATATTGTACCTAAAAGCAATGGGGCTGCTGGTCTTTTATTTTGTTTTTCTTATTTGTTTTTTTATTTTTAAGAAAGGAAGTGACATGGTTATTTCTGTGCATTAAAAATGATCATTTTGGCAACTATGTAGAGGATAGGTTGAGGAGAGGAGTAGAACGTTAATAAGCCATCTCAATAGTCCAGGCAATAGATAATGAAAACGGTGGCTATATGAGTGAAAAGAAGGTGAGGTATTAAAGAAATTTTGCTGTACAAGTATAATCAAAATATTTGACCACTAACTAAATATATGAGGTGAAAGAAAGGGAAGCATTAGAAATAATTCCAAAGGCACAACCCTGGGTACTTGGAAGGATAGTGATGTCCTCGATAAAAATAGAAAGTTCAGAAGGAGAGGCACTGTTAGAGGGAAAGATGCTATATTAAATTCTGTTTGGAGATGCTAAGAAAAAAAGGTTAGAAGTCATGAGAAGCTAGAGTTTGACTCAAAGTAAGCAAGACATTTTTAATAATTAGAGTCATCTGAAATGGAATTACTGTTTTATGAGGTGGAGAGTTTGCCCATCCCCAGAGGTATTTGAGCAAAGCCTGGATAACCATTTGCCAGAGCTGTTGTAAAGAAGTTTCATGCATGAGGTAGAATATTGGACTAAGTGTCCTCTAAGGTCTTTTATACCTCTAAATTGTAGGATATAATGCTGTAGCCAGTTTGGGAAAGTCCTGCTTCCCCTGGCTATTTCATATCAAGTTAAGCATCATAAATTTATCCCAATTAGCAAAACATTTTGAATTTTTCAATGTATTTAAAGAAATAGATCAACCAGAAATCATTAAATAAGAACTTACTCTTTTCTCGGCAAGGAGGATGCAAAAATATAATTGAAATAGCCCTGCCCTCAAGGAGCTTGTATTCTGTCAGTGAAGCACTGTTTAGCAGTCTTTTTATTGATAGGACAAAGAAAACATTTTGTCCAAATTATCAGTAATTTGTAATTATTGAAGTTCAAGCTAGTAAGCTTATTGTCAGGATTTCTAATATTGTGGTACGAGAAAGGGGATTCTTTAATTACACTCCTAATTCTAAACCAGTCTTCCCTCCTACCACCCATCCCCTGAAAGAAAAATCTGAGAAATATTTTGCGATTGGCCAGTAAGTCGTTGTCAGTGTAGTGGATCTCATAACTTTCTCATTGACACACTCAGAAGATAGGAGTATTTTGTAAATATAGGACTATTATATGTATATATACATATATATATATATATATATATATATATCAAGCTGATAAGCTTATATATGTATAGGCTTATCAGCTTATATGGTGACACAATACTCAAATGCAGTTAAATAAAATGTGAGATTCCTGAGAGCCAGGAATGTATTGTTTTTGTCTCCCTAGCTCATAGCACAGTTCCTGACATGTGGTAGGTCCTTAATAAGTATTTGTTTATTGTAAATTATTAAAAATAGCTTGTTTGAATTTGTATTATATATATATATATATATATATATATATATATATATATAATACACACACATTTATCAATGTTATTCTTTAATGTTCAGTTGTATATTAACCCAAGGAAGACAGAATCAGATTGTATCTTATTAGAATCTTAGGACCGGAAATCAGTGTGAAAAGCTGTGAACCACCTCATCTAATCTGCCAGCAGCCACATAGTGTCAAAGCTGTTGCCTACCCCTCCCAATCATTCACAGAAAAAAGACGATAGGCTCGCTTAGTTTCTACCATTTTCTGTTCTCATCCATTTCAAAATGCTTTGTCAGAAGTCCTTTGCAACCCCATGATCACAATCTTTCCCTGTGGTCTATGATCTCTGTGTAATCTACTATTAGCATCCACCTCCTGCTAAACTTTAAGGGGACCATATAACATTTCCACAGTAAGCCAGATCTGATGGTTACTAGATTTAATTCAGGAAATCTGTCTAAACACACTTTGATTTCAAAGCAATCTCTTCTACCATCAATAGAATGATAGTTTTTCTGAGACTACTTAGTTTCTTCTCTATCATTCACTTAAAGTTGGTAATATTTTGTGATTTTAGATTTTATCCTAAATGCTTTTTCTTTGCTTCTTTTCAGTATTTTAAAATATTCATTTTTTAAAGCAAAGGTTTATAACATGTAATTTTTCTTAATAATGAAGTACGTCTTTAAAATACTCTTTCCTCTTATCTACTATAATAGTCTTAAGGTCTAACAATGATACGAGGAAAAAAAGAAAGTGACTTTTAAAAAAAAGTTAAAAATTAAATATAACAGATTTTTATTTTTAATAGCATCAAACTGGAAATTAAGGAGGTGTCCACCATCTGAGGAATGACTGAACAAATTGTAGTATATGAATGTAATGGAAGACTATTGAGCTATAAGAAATGGTAAAAATGATGGTTTAAAAGAAACTTGAGAAGACTCCTATGAATCAATTCAGTGAAGTGAGCAGTATTAAAAGAAAAATTCATACAATAACATCAATACTAGAAAAGAAATAACTTGAAAAACTTAGGAACCCTGATCAACACAATGACGAACACAGTTCTAGGGCAGATTATGAAGCATGTTACCCAACTCCTGAAAAAGTATGAGTCTCCAGGTGCAGAATGAAACATTTGGAACATGATCAATATGAGAACGTGTTTTGCTTCACATTACATAGTTGCTACAAGAGTTTTCTTTTCTTTTTGTTAGAGGTGATGAGTAGGGATAATGAGGAAAGAAAAAGGTGATCTATTAGTTTAAGAATAAAATATAACTTAAAAGAATAAATTATTAAAAAATTCTCAAAAGCAAAATAAAAGAAATGATCTCAGAGTTTCTGGGTTTTAGAGCTAAACTTCAAAACAACAGATCAAAAGTAGTTGTCTATCATCACAGAATTGTGAAAATCAAATAAGATCGTGGGATTACAGAACTAAAGCTGGAAGAGACCTCGGTAGCCAATTGTTCTACATGTGGATTTCATTGTCTAAATGGGGAAACTGAGACCAGAAAGGTTTAATGAATTGGCCAATTGGCCAATTGGCCAATAGTCCTTGTCTGCATGGAATTTACAATATAGAGTGATGATGGCCTCCATATGAGCTAGGATTCTAAAAACAATATGGCACCAGATTGTCAAGGGCGTTGGATTCAGTTTTCATCAACAAACATTTATTAAGCATCTCCAAGTGCCATATGGTAGATATTGGGAATCCTAACCAGCCAACCAGCCTCTTCACCCAGGGACTACACTGAAAACTTAGAAGTTTCCTCCATATGCAACAAGGAGGAGCTGACCAACTTTGAACAAAGGAATGGCATGACATATGTAGGTAAAGAGAAAATAAAGATTTGGGAGCAATGTGAAGGAGGCAGAAAGAAGAAATATGGAGGAACTAGTGAGGAAGTGATTGTAGGAGTTCAAATGACTGTTGTTAAGGAAATGTGCTACGGTGGTGAGGAAGGAAATAGACTGAAGACTGGATCTGGGAGATTTTGTGGAAGCAAAATCAGAGGCAGTTTTGGATAGTAGAGAGAGAACTAGTCTTTAAGCCAATAAAACTTTGGCTCAGTGTCTGCCTCTGATGCATAAGTCACATAAATACTCTTTCCTCTTATCTACTGTAATAGTCCTAAGGTCTAACAATGATAGGAGAAAAAAAGAAAGTGAGTTTTTTAAAAAGAGTCGCATAAGTCACATAAAATGTCATCTAGGGAATTTTCTCTAAGGCTGTGGTGTTGGTCAGTTGTATCTGACTCTTCATGATCCCATTTAAGGCTTTTTGCTGTTGACAAAGGTAATGCCATTCCTTTCTCCAGCTCATTTTAGGGATGAGGAAACTGAGAAAAACAAAGTTAAGTGACTTGCCCAGGGTCACACAGCTAGTATGTGTCTGAGGCCAGACAACTCAGGTCTTCCAAGTTCCAGGCCTGTTGCTCTATTCACTACCACCTAGCTGTCCCTAAGATTATAACATTCAGGAAAGGTGCCAACCTGCATTTATAGATGTCGTTTTCTTGCCTGGGAGTTACCAATAAAACTTAAGTTATAGATCGAGTTCCAATCCCTAAAACTCTATAGTGACTCCATATGAGAAGGGGTTGGAATAATAGTTTTTACATACACATATACACATATGTGTGTATGTATATGGTCATATATACATATATACCTGTATATGTCTACATATTTATCACATAAATGTTTAAAAAGTGCTGGTTTTACAAATAGGATTCTCACAACAACCCTGGAAATTATGTGCTTGTATAATCCTGATTTTCAACTGTGGAAAATAAGTATGAGGTTATTTGGTACATAAGGTATAATCAGTGCTTTCAAGTAGTAGAAGGACTGCCATTGGAGAAGGGAACGCACTTGCTCTGTTTTGTCTCAAAGATCAGAATCAGGAGCAATGCGGGGAAGGGGTAGAAATTTCAAAGAAGCAATTTTAAGCTGGATTCCATCAATAATAGCAGTCTGAAAGTGGAATAGGCTGCCTTAAGGGCTGAGTGGAACTCTTCTTGCTAAAGCTGGGCCAGCTATCAGGTAATATATGCAGACAGGTAGTATAGTGGTTACCATATTAAAACTGGAACTCAGGAAAGCCTGAGTTCAAATCCTCCTTAATTTTGTGATCTTGTAAGCCATTTAAGCCCCTCTTAGCCTTACTTACCTTGTCTATAAAATGGAAATAATACTAAAAATGATAATACCTACCTCATGGGGTTGTTGTGCAATTTAAGTGAGATGACATATATTAAGTACTTTGTAAAACTTCAAGTACTTTATGAACAGTTAATTGTTGTTGTTAATACTTTTTCCTTTGTATGGTTTGTATGAGTATGCTTACTTAGGTCTTTAGGTTCTCAGTTATGTGATTCTGAGGGTAAATAAGCCCATGGAGATAGACTGTGGAAAGGGAAGAGAGAAGTCTTCTGTACATTAGAGTACACTTTCTTATTTCTAAATCATTGAAACACAATTTATTAATGGTTTATGTCTTATACCTCCTGAATTAGGTCCATAACCACAATAATGTGGAAGGCTAAGAATATTTCATTAAAGGCACAAATAACTTTTCATTATATATGTGTGTATACATTATATGTATATATATTTAAAATTTCACTATTGAGTAGAAGTGAAGGGAAGGCATAGACTTAGCTGCTTATATAAGTTAAAGGGACTCCATCAAGTTAGTCAGAGTTGACAATATGAATTTCACATTCCAAATGCATGTCCCAGTTCACATTGGGTTAGTAGTACCATCTATGCATGATGGATAGCACATTAGCATTTGTCAAGGCAGTAAAAATAATTGCATGGCAAAACTGAAATTTGGAAACTGGCTTTCCATGGAGGTCAGACTGAATCATTTGGACAGATATGGTGATTTCAATCATTGTTTCAGTCTCAGAATGAACTGTGGAATTAAAAAAAAATCAACTTGTGAAAATTACTTTCCCACATACCTTTGAGAGCCAAACTTGCTGAATACCTTACCTGGTAAATGACAGTAGTTCTATTACCATTCTTGATATCTGCATGTGTTTTAGAATCCATGTGATAAATCTGCACTGTATAGGGACTGTCATATCTGATTAATACCTTAAGTTCTTTGAGTATGTTCCTTGATGTATAGGCATTGCACTGACACTGTGGGCTCCCCACCAGGCAGGCATCAGCATCAGCTTCCAAGCAGGTCTCCTGCTGTGTGTTTCTTCTGCATATCGTATGCTCAGCTGTCATCTTTGCTAAAGGATTTTCAGTTTGGAAAATAATTTGCAATGAGGATGTGCTTGCTGAAGGATGGGAAGCAATTACGTCTGAAGGCCTGGGGGGCAGGGGGTGGAGGGGAAGTTCATAAAGTATACTCTGAAAAGTCCATATAATGTGGGAAGCAAGGCAACCGGAGTTCCCCTTTGGAGTGGGTACTGGAAGGTGCAAAGCAGCTTTGGGTTTTTGGGGTTTTTTCACCTTTATTTTTTACCATATTTTCTGTGTAGAAGCTAGCTCAAAGCAATTATTAATGACAGTAACCCTGTGCTGTGATATTGGATTAGGTGTGATGTCTATTTAAAACTGCCCCATGTAATAGGAAAAAAAGATATCCCAGTCATCATGTTGTGATTTGGAAGTTAATTAGCCTGCCACGTAGAAAATTTCTTCTTATGTAGAAAGTGGCCCAAATGTCTTAGTACTGTTTTAAGCTTTGCTACACTAAGACTTTCAAGATACCTTATCTTCTTGTGTTAGGTATCATTTGGATTCTCCATGGTGTAACTAAGATGCATGTGTATGGTGTCAGGTTAGGTGTAGCAGCCTGAAGTCAGAAGATGTGTTTGAGATCTGGCTCTGTCACTTACCTCTGTGATATGGGGCAAATCACCTTACCTTTCTGAATGTCAGGTTTCCTCTCTGAAAAAGAGGATGGTAAAATGTGTACTACCTAGCTTGTTAGGCAAAGTTGTTGTGAATGTCAAATTATATCATTCATGTGAAATGATTTTGTAACCAAGATTACTAAATAAATGTAATATGACTATTATGTTGGTGTAAGGTCTTAACCCCCATTTGGACATTTTCATGAAAAAATATGCTTGACTAAACAGAAAAAATTAGTTGAAATGTGTATGTATATATATATGACATTATTTCTCTAATATCTCTAATATTATCTAATAATTTCTCTAATAATCTCTCAAGCTGTGTTCCAAATGCAGATGAACCCTTATCTCAAACACTCAGTATATAAAGTTGACAAATTTATAAAGTAGCTAAATGGGGGGTTAGCTATTTGCTTATAAAACAATTCTTCCACTATATTAAAGGATTAAGACTTTTTTAAGGAGCAAGATTCCCAGGTACATTTAAAATATTCAGTTTACAAACAAGTAAATATTTGTTCCTAAGTAGCAATACACTTATAATCTATGCACTCATTCTCTCTCTCTCTCTCTCTCTCTCTCTCTCTCTCTCTCTCTCTCTCTCTCTCTCCCTCTCTCCCTCTCTCTCTCTCTCTCTCTCCCTCTCCCTCTCTCCCCTTTGCTTTCTCCATATATATGTATGTATGTGTAAATATATTATATATATACATATAAAAGGTTATTATAGGGGTAAGATATAGATAGAATGGCATTATGGATAGAGAACTGGCCTTGGAATCAGAGAGATCAGTGTTCGAGAACGGTAATGTGTTCACCGTGAAAACCAGATGGCTTGGTTAAAAAAGGAAATATTCAGGGAAAGGACAGTGTCTCTAATTCCCTCTTTGAATCTTTCTCAGTCCAATTCAGATTGAAACTTCTCCGTATTTTCCCTCTGTAGATATCTCTATTTATAGCTTTCAACTATGTTGGCATGCATATGAGAGATCTGTACTGTCATTTACAACAGATGGGTCAGTGCTCAGGAATACCTTACATCAAGCTGTATGTATGCGGCCAGCATGTGGACTTAAATTTCCTTGCTAGCCAGTCCATATGGTGCTGGGTTCCCCCTACCCTAAATAACTATCTCCATAAGTCTTCTCAACTTCCAAACTCTATCTTCACCTGCTTTTCTATAATTAAGAAACAATGTTATAGTGGTTACATTTCCAATTTCATTTTGAGGAACGATGGATTCTAAATCATTGGATACTGTACTGAAGATTATTCAGTCAATAAACACTCATTAGCTATCTACGGAGTGCAAGATACCAAGGCAGAAACAGAACATTGTCTTCCTCTCAAGTGGGGCACATTCTAAATAAGGTGGTGGGGAGCAGGCATTTGGGTAGAGGAGGAGGGTGAGGCAATGTACGTGCTTCAGAATTGTGATTTGACTGATACAGAGACCTCCCAGATGAGGAAATTCCCCTCTACCAAATACAAATTTGTACCTCCTCTGCAACTTAGAGTGTTAGGTGCCTAGAATGTTTAAGTGAATTGCCCTGGACTACATAATTGGTATGTGTGAGAGGCAAGATTTAAACCAAGGTTTTCCCAGTTCCTGATTTCCCTCGCTTTCTTTCCATTGTGCTACATTGGTGCAAACATGTTATAAAGACTCTACTTGATATAGCAATGTTGCAGTTTGAGTCAGAAGATTTAGGTTCATATCTTGCCTCATATATTTTTTAGTTTTGGAAAATTGGACAATTCAACTAATCTCTCCTAGCCTGAGTATCCTCATCTGCAAAATGGGCATAATGACAGCACCTATCTCACAAGTTTGTTAGAACAAGAAAATGAGATATTTTGTGCAAAGCATTTTGAAAGCTTTAAAGTGCTAGGGAAATGCCAGCTATTATTATATATAAGTTCATGCTAAGTATAATCAGTGGTAGAGAGTGCTTAAAGGCAAAGCACAGGCCCATACTATATGTAGTGGATATATTTTAGGAGGAAGAGAACTTTTTTCATCTGAGAGCCTTAGAACAACTCATGGAGGATGTGGCAGCTCTCTCAAGCTGAATATTGAAGCTTGGGAAACATGGTCAACAAACATTAGTCAAACATTTCAGGCAGGCCACAACTCTCCAGGTCTCTCTTTTCTCAATTCTATAGTAGTTGAGTATGACAAGATAATCACAAAAGCTCCCTACATCTCTTAATTTTTGTAATTATCTCCTAGAATCAAACATCAGAAATAGAAAGGATGTAAGAGATCATCTGGTCCAAATTCCTCCATTTCCATAGGAAGATTATGAAGTTCCAGGAAGTCTAGTAATGTAGCCAAGGAATTTGAGCTAGGAAATGGCATAGTTGGCTGTGAAGCCAAGACTGGACCTTAGGTACTGTGCTCTTTCTTTTTTATCCTACAAATTTATTTATTTGTTTTCGATTTTTGATAATCACTTCCGTAAGTTTTACATTCTCCCCTTCCCTCCCCAAGACAGCATGCAATCTTATATGGGTTCTACACATACATTCATATTAAACACATTTTCACATTACTCATGTTGGATAGAAGAATTAAAATGAATAGGAGAAACTATGAGGAAAACTAAACAAAACCAAACGTAATAAAAGAGAAAATGTCTCTTTCATTCTACATTCTGACTCCACAGTTCTTTCTCTGGATGCAGATGGCATTTTGTATCATGAGTCCTTTGGAAGTGTTTTAGGTTTTTGCATTGCTGGGAAAGAATAAGTCCATCAAAAACAGTCCCACACATATACTGTGTATAATGTATCCTGGTTCTACTCACTTCACTTAGCATCATCAGTTCGTATGTCTATCCAAGTATTTCTGAAGTCCACCTATTTGTCATTTCTTATAGTACAACAAAATAGTTTTTCATTACATTCATATAACACATCTTGTTCAACCATTCCCCAATAGATTGGCATTCCCTCGATTTCCAGTTCTTGGTCACCACAGAAGGAGCTGCTATAAATATTTTTGTACATGTGAGTCCTTTTCCCATTTTTCTGATCTCTTTGGGATACAGTCCTAGAAGCAACATTGCTGAGTCAAAGGGTATGCACATTTTTATAGACATTTGGGCATAGTTCCAAATTGCTCCCCAGAATGGTTGGATCACCTCACAGTTCCAGCAACAATGGATTAGTGCTCCAACTCTCCCACATCTTCCCCAACATTTATCATTTCCTGTTTTGTCATGTTAGCCAATCTGACAGGTGTGATATGGTATCTCAGAGTTGTTTTGATTTGCATCTCTCTAATCAATCATGATTTAGAGCATTTTTTTTCATATGACTATAGATAGCTTTAATTTCTCCCTCTGAATACTACCTATTCATCTCCTTTCACCATTAATCAATTGGGGAATGATCTGTATTCTTGTAAATTTGGCTCAGTTCTCTCTGTATTTTAGAAATGAGACCTTTTTCACAGATACTAGTTGTAAAAATTCTTTCCCAGTTTTTCTCTTCCCTCCTAATCTTAATTGCATTGACTTTGTGCAAAAAAATTTCAATCTAATATAATAAAAATTATCCATTTTCCATTTCATATTGTTCTCTCTCTCTTGTTTGTCCTTAAACTCCTCCATTCTCCATATATCTGACAAGTAAACTATTTCTTACTCCTCTAATTTGTTTATAGAATCAGTCTTTATACATAGATTGTGTACCTATTTGGCCTTTATTCTGGTATATGATGTCAGTTCTATGCCCAGTTTCCATTACAGTATTTTTCCAATTTTCCCAGAAGGTTTTGTCAAACAGTGAGCTCTTATCCCAGAAGCTGGATTCCCTGGGTTTATCAAACAGTAGACTGCTATAGTCATTGACTACTGTGTCATAAGTACCCAACATATTCCACTGTTCTTTCCCTCTATTTCTTAGTCAGTATCAAGTGTTTTTGATGGATACTGTGCTCTTTCAAATGAGCTTACATGACTTCTGTATTTTTTAATCTGTTCATCTCAAGTCCTCCCCATATGCTATACAAAGTCAACTACAATATCTATTAAGAAGTCCATCATAGGCAAACTGATTTCATATTCTACCTTAGTCTCTTACTAGCTGTGCAACCATGAAAAAGTCATTTAACCTCTCACAGTCTGTATTCTCAGTAATAAAATGGGGGTGATATTAGTACCTATGTCACTTCTGTGAGGATCAGATGAGGTAACAATATGTAACATGCTTTTGCAAACTTTAAGGTACTATATAAATGATAGCTATCTTAGGGCTTCTATGGTTCAGAGCAATCTATCACAGGTTCTAAAATGCCCAACTTACTCAATTAGAGGCCTGAAAGCATCATGTGATTTCCCAGAAGAAGATTCCAAGTACAAGGGGGAGCATGATCTAAAGGTCGAAAATGAAAAGACTTTCACAAATACTAGAATGGGATAAATTGGGAGAATTTTAAAGATCTCTTTCCTGGAGATCACAAAGTCTTCCAGACAAGAATTATGTCAGGATGGTTTGGGCAATTACCTCAGTAGTGACGATAAATGTATCGAGGTCCCCTTTAGCTCAAGGCTTCTGTTAGCTTCCCAAAATCTAAGACTTTCAAGGGAAAGGAAAAAAATAACCTCAATATTTCATTTAGCCTGAGTTTACATAGACTGAAAAATCCTGGAGGGAAAATATGCTACAAACCACAGAAAAAGTAACTTTGGGAGGAAATGTAGTATGAGAGTTGTTGAAAAAAAAATCAAATTATACTCTCCAACATATTGTAATGCTGATAATAGTTAAGCATTCAGCAAAATCCATAAATATAATCACCTCGCAGCTCCCTGGGGCGAGGAGACTGCTATGGTCCTGTATCTATTAGTGAAGAAGTCCCAGATTGGAAAGCTCTGTTCCCTTCTGTTATTTTCCTCCTAGTCAATGAAGAATGAGCAGGGTAAGCTCACAAAAGGCAATGAAATAGGGTAAATGCCTAGCGAGAAGAATTCTAAGGTTATTTATTGTACACAGACCATGGCTTAAAAGACAATATGAGTGGCACTTAATCATTTCCTTGGGAATCGTTGAGCAGACTGGACATAAGCAATAAAATGCTTCAAAAAGGCCAGAGTAGCATACCAATTAAAATTTCTTCTAGGCACTTAATGCAAAAAGAGCTTAGCTAGAGACTGATGAAATGAATCGTACACACATTCCTGTTAGAGATTGAACTGAGAGTTCATCCATCAGCTCCTCAGGCAGTGATAAAGTGCAGTTAATGTGTTTCCCAACACATAGCCAGTGAGTTCCTATTCAATTTTAATATGATAATGATATTATCCTTAGAGTTGGCTGACCTTTTATTTAACATGGAGAAGCAACATGGTAAAATGGATATTGTTATAGATTTGGGGGGTACCTTAAAGACCTGAATTCAAATCCTGCCTCTAACACTGAACGTTTGCCAACAAGTCATTTAATATCCCTGAGACTCAATTTCCTTAGCTGTACAAATAGGAACAATGCTGTCTCTAAGAATAATTGCTTCAAAGGGTTGTTAGGAAAGTCAAAGGAGACACTATATTTAAAATGCTTTTTGTAAATGCTAAAGGACTATATCAATTTTTACTATTCATAGTAGCAGCAGCTGCAGTAGTACTCTCAGAAAAGATAACTTAGGGAAAAATCAATGCCTAGTACAGTACATGTTGCACAGAGCAGATATTTAATAAATGTTTATGGAATATAATGGAATAGTATTGTTCTGTAAGAAATGATGAGCAGGCAGATTTCAGAAAAACCTAGAAAGACTTACATGGACTTATACTGAGTGAGTATAACAGAACATCATACATGGTATCAGCAACATTGTACAATAATCAACTATGAGTGATTTATCTCTTCTCAGCAATAAAATGATCCAAGACAATTCCAAAAGACTCATGATGGAAAATGTTATCCAGAGAAAAAACTATGGAGTTGGATGTATATTAAAGCATGTTATTTTCTCTCTTTTTTGAGACTTTTCCCTTTTGTTCTGTTTTATTCTTTTACAATATGATTAATATGGAAATATGTTTACATGATTGCACATGCATGACGTATGTCAGATTGTTTGTCATCTTGGACAGGGGCAGGATGTGAGGAAGGGAGAAAAAAAAATTGGGGCCTCAAAAACTTATAAAAATGAATTTTTAAAACTTTAAAAACTCAATTTCGTTATTAGGAGATAAGAAACTAATAATTCATATATCTGGACAAAAAGAATAGGGAGTAGAATGAGAGCTGTCAACCCTAAAGAGGGAGGAAGGGATAGGAAATAAGTTGCATGCATCTAGAAAAATAACCTAAAGTTAGTCTGAAGAGTTTAGCTTAAAATGAAGAGAGAAGAAGAGTAAGGAATTGACATAAAAAAGGGGGTCTGGACAGCAAGCCAAATCCTAATGCTGAACTAGCACTTAAAAATATAAGAGATTCCTTATAGAGTCCTTGTTCAAGACAAGACTTGTTGGGCAACATCTGTAATTGTGGAACAATTCTACTGCTATAAATTATTCTATTTAACAGTGGTTAGTTCATTTTTGCTTCGAAAGAAGTAAGATTTTTAGACCCACAATAAGTTTTTTAAAATCAACAAAATATTTGAGAGGGACAGATATTTTACTCTCTGATGAAGATGCCTAGATCTTATAGGCTTGTTCAAACTTTTTTAATAATGGTTTTGTTGTGCACTTGAATAGAAAAAGTAAATGTTATCTATATGTAAGGAAGAGCCCACATGTAGAGAGGCACAAAAATGGTGAGGGCTGTTATTGTATACCTTGAAGAAAGGCATAGCTTCTTTATACATACCCCATCCTTCTCTGAGGAAAAATGCCTTTCCTACCAGAAGGGGAAACATGAAGTTGAGGTTGGAGCCAGAGGTTACTCTGATCTCCTCAGATAATGGGGGTACCAGTCTAAATGCATATATGCTCCTTAAATATTATTAGTTTGGAGTGGGGGGTGATTGGGTCAATCTCACTTCTAATTGCTCCATCATTATTTGGGGGAGGGGTAAAAAGAGAACCTCAAGTTCTGTATCCAAGGCTTGACCCTTTCCCATCAAATACCAATTCCACAATAAGCACACAAAGCAAATAGCAAACATATTTACTAATTGTTGCAAAATAGAGATCAGAGAAGGTATATGTACATAGAATATATATGGGATAATACAGAACAAAAGATCTCTTCATTTGGAAACAAGAAAACTTAGTCCAACTGATGTCCTTGATCTCTCCCAAAGGGAAACTCTAGAGTAGGGGATAGGGACATGATGGAGATTGCCCACACCTCTCATCTCTTTCCAAAGCTATTTCTTTCACCAACCTAATGTGAGATTGTTCTCTTCCATCTTCTCTCTAAAAGCTGGATGTCACAAGTGCTCCACATAATTCAAAGCTTGAAGAGTTCCAAAGAAATGAAGAAGGCTAGAGCCCTTTCAAAAAAGGCAGGGTATTCATTTCCATCAGTAAATAAACAGTGTTCTATAATACAGGGATTTTGGACAGGAGTTACAAATAAAGTTAATTGGTTTTGGGGTTTTTTCCAATGATACAACATTCTAATCTTTGTATTGTCTCACCCATTAAATTGTTCTTCTCCTCTCTTCAGAACAGTGCTTACTAGTTATTTTTAGGTGGTTTTCTTGATTTTTGACCAACATCAAAAATATGCAGCATTGTATAGGAATTAATACTAGCCTCTCCAGCTGCTAGGACTCTCTAAAAGTCTTTTCTTATTCCCCACCCCCTCAGGATTAATTAGGCTGTTCCATGACAAGAGTGTTTTGCATTTTTTCATTTATGACAACATTTATTTGCACTTTGGTGAAGCTGATCCTGTTTCGTTATGAGCTTAAATGATCCTTGAAGGACTTTATTTCCCTTTACCAACAGCCACTGCAATATCCCTAACAGTCACTGAAGTGTGCTCTTTAAAATCATATGTTTCTTTGGAGAATATTCATTCGTTAAACACACACACACACACACACACACACTTATGCACAGGGAGAGAGAGAGAGAGAGAAGGAGAGAGAGACAGACAGACAGACAGAGAGAGAGACAGAGAGAGAATTAAAAACAAAAGAGAAGAAGCAATGAAACCAGTGTGTATGGCATGAAATCCAGCAGTAAAATGACAGAAAAATAAACTTAAGGTGGTAAAAACAGCCTAAACTCTTTTTTTTTTCATCTAGTTAAGCTAAGACATTCTGAATCAGTCTGGTATCAATAGAAACATACACAACAGATGCTGTCACAAAATGAAACTGCATCAGAACTATTGCATATTGCAAGTAATTTTGTACAAGACTGTAACTTTCTACAACATGGATTTCAATAGACCTCTGTATGGAAAACAATATCCCTAATGATTATTGATGTAAAAAGCTTAAATTTTTAATGATTTTACAACCACATTCATTATGTTATATCAATTATATTATATCATATCATATTATAATGTATTATATTATTACCAGACTAGATTTATACCAAGAATTAAAGTTTGATATTAGGAAAACTATAAATTTAATTAAGTATATTAATAATAAGATCATATAATGATATCAATAATATCGTTGGTAAATGCAGGATACAAAATACAACCCCGGTTTGGTTGAAAACAATAGAGAACATAAGAATGATTGAATCTTTTCTTTGCATGGTAACTAGAAGGTTGGATGGGCAACTCCTAGGTGAAAGACAGAATGCTGGCCCTGTTAGTGGTCTGACAATATCAAGAGCTCTAGAAGAGAATGCGCAGAAGACTAGCTGGAACCCACATGTGGGAAAATGTGGACAAGAGTTGCATAGGATGAGGATTTGTGGATGCATCGCAATCTGTGCCATTAGAGAGAGTGCTCACATATGTAGGCTCACAGATCCATTAAAACACTGAAGTCAGTTCCTGAAAAAAAAAATGTATACATACATTCTCTCCTATTCCCTCCACTCTGCCATCATTCTCACCAGTTCCTTTTTTGAACTTCAAGTAAATGTAGTGAACTCTAAGTTTTTGTTTTTATTTTTGAATTGTGGCATTGCCTTGCATCCAATTGTCCTTGGGAATATTACAGAATAACAAAGACTCCAAATGTAATTCTTCATTAGGCAGATGAACAAAAAGTCTGAGAAATCAAGGACACCATATGAATAGTATTCTAGCAGTTTTCTCTTCAATTCAGTATTAATAATTCCTCATGTCAACTCTAATACATAAGTCCCCTCCATGTCCATTCTTGAGCGTACCAATAAAAATAAAAACAAAGACATAAAATGGATGGGGAATAATTATAGATGTCAAAGCAAAGATAAGAGTAAATAGAGATGGATAAGACATGAAATAAACCAGTCTTAAATCAAGAATAGACATGAAATAATTACAATGAGTCATGTGACGTGTGCTAACCCAGGGGAAAATGCTTAGGGATCATGGGATCCAGGATGCAGAGCTGGAAGGGGCTTTAGAGATCATTAAGTTTAACCAACTCATTTTATAGATGAAGAAATTTAGATCCAGAGAGGTTAAGGGCTTGACTTAGGGGGTCACCAAAAATAGACCATCCCTTTAAAAGATGCCTTTTGTGGTAGCTATTAAAGTTATTTTTATACAAGTCAGTGCCTCTCCTAATTTAAATTCTTAGCTATTCTCTGGTTTTGGTGGGATTATGGTTTCCGTAAGGCAGTAGCCTTTATTGTATCTGCCAGAAGGTTCTGAAAGTAGAAATGATAATGAATAAATCACAATCCTGGTCTCGTGCATTGCATTCTAAAAAGCAGTAAATCTGATCCTTTACCTGTATTTTTTTCTTATTATACTGCCAAGCTATAATGTCCTGTGGTCATCAAATTTTATTTTTATTTTTTGGCAACACCAACCCCTCTCCTGAAACTGGCACATTGCTTTTTAAAAAATGAGGAAGGAAAGTAATATTTATTCTGTTTTGAGAAGTTGGTGATATCTCCTGAGATAATTAGAGACCACCTGATGTACAAGAGAACTAAAACAGAAAACATCAGTGTGCGTGTGTTTATGTGTGTGCTTGTGTGTGTGTGATTATATATGTTTTCAGCCTTAATTATGACTTGAAGATCTGGAAGAATCATCATTATGAAACATCTACATTAACAAGATAGTGTGGAAAACTCTTGAGCCAAATTCTGAGTATTTCAAGAACATCACTTTGCTCAAATTCTTGGGAAAAGTACCTTTTGGTACATTTCCTTTGACCCAACCATGGCGCTACCTTTATCACCAAGGTACAGTCAGTCTCTCCATGGTTTGCAGAAGTATGTGGTTTTCAAATAACTTGAAACAAGCTGTCTTATCTGTATCTCTTCCAATTAATGTAATCTTGTTTCTGTTATTTCCGCCATATTTTTCAATCCACTGAAGCTCATTACATTCGCAAGTGCATTAAATTAGAACCTGTATAGAAGGGGGGTGATGATTATCAGTTAATTTAATTATGTTTCTACGTTTTCGTCATTTCATGCGACTGCCGTGGTTGGGGCTTGAGCTTTTTACACTTCCACTAGGTAGACTGATTCCATGTACAGTTTACAGTATCAGATAATGCTTGACAGCTCGTTGAGGTACGTGCTCAGTCATTTTTAATCTAATCAAAATTGATTTATGTGCAATCAAATTACTGGAATAAAGAAACAGCTTCACCAGATGTGGTTGATGATTATACTGTGCCTGTTCCTGAAGTCACACCAGAATTCCGAGCATCTTAGAGATGAGTGGAACTTTAGAGATGGTCTAGTGCAACTTCTTGTTTTACAAATGAGAAAATGGAGGCCTGGAAAAGTCAAATAACTCTTCCTGCAAAGATGCACCTAGGGATTTGTTGTTGTTGTTAAGAGTTAGGGCTAGAATTTAGATCTGCCAATTCCCTAGGTCACCTTTCCTTCCACTAAATCAAACTGCCAAACTGCTTCTCTGTTATTTAGGGTTTGATATGATAGATGAGAGAACTGGTCTTAGAGTCCAAAAGACCTGGTTTAAATCTTACTTCTAGCCCCTAATGATTCTCTGACCCTGGGCACATCTCAATGTCCCCAGACAAACTATAATTTGATAACAAGACCCTGAATCACCAAAAAGGTTCTTATCTACCTATATTGGTAGCCAGAGATATACCATTAAAAATGTCCAAGTCCCCAGTGAGAGAAATAAATAGATTTAATGGAAATCTGAAAGTCTGCTTTGTTTTTATAATCACATTATATGTGTCATTAGTAAAATTAAAGATTAAAAATCCAATACAAATAAATGGGTCAGGATAGTGTAGTAGAAAAAAAATGAATGTTCAGATAAATACCCCATGTTTTAAACCTGCCTTTGTTAGTTATCTGTACAGCACTTTGGGGATATCATTTTACATCAGTAGGTCTCAGTTTACCCTTTGTATGGTAAAGGGTTTGGAGTAGATAGTCTTTTACATTAGTTGAAAGAAAAGAGAGGTAGACCAAAAACTTAAATACTTTTTCAAGATCTAGTATGAACATTACCCTACACTTCATTTTGGAATTAATCAGAACCATCAAAACAGCCAGCTAAACTATGGTATTCCTAATATCACAAGCTTCAGAAAGGTATATTAAGAGAGACCTGCCAGATAATACTACTGTATTTTCCAGGTTTTTCTCTTTAAGTGATGATGCTTAATGACTTAGGTATTCCTCCTGCAAAAATGATCAATGCTTAATTAATAGCACTTTGCAAAGCCTCTTCTGGCTTCAACTTTATTTTTTAGAATAGTTATTAAAGTCACTAATAAGTTACAATTGGCTTTTGCAATGAAAATAGGATAAAGTTTTCATCTTTTGACCCTGGGACATGCAGATAAAACCAACATTAATTGACTGTTTGGAGATGAATGGGGTGGTGCCTCGTTGTAGGATTCTACCGGAGTGTGGAAAATGATATAAATGACCCTTTTAAATAAGGATGACAACTTGGCACTAATTAACAGACAGGTGAATATTCTGGTCAACCATTTGACATTTCTATGCATCGTGCGGTAGGTTCGCCTTTTGAACTGCATTTATTTCCAGTTTAATTAGTCCTTCACAATTTGCTATGCTATTAGCAATAGCCTTTCCATTTAAATTTCCTTAAACTAGACCTTTTATTTTTATTCCTTCCTCTCTCATTTTGATATTGACTTATTTTTCTTTTTTTTGTTTAAATGACCCCATCTCACTTATTTTAATGATCTTTGCTACATTCACTTGGCCCTTATTTCAGTTCAGTTTTTCTCTTTCAAAAACCAGCACTTTCAGAGGTACTAAGATGGAAAGATTAAACCCCTTAGTGTCATCTGCCTGAAAAATCCTGTGGTTTCTTCTGACAAGAAGAGTGTTTTGACATCCCTCCTTGGTCCAAGCTGCTGTGCTTGACATCTCATTATTTAACTCAACTGTTTCAGCTTCACCTTCACCCAGTTAATTAAGTAACTTATTGAATGTATTACTCAAGTTTGATTCTCTATCTGTGTCAGAGAGGGATAGGAGGTTCTTTTGCCCTCTTACCCTCTCTACTCCTCCCACCTGTTTTCCCTCTCTCTTCCCACTCCCTTAGGATGGTGGGGGAAATGAAGATTAAAGTGAATGAGGTAGAGAAAAGAAACACATTTCCTGAAAGAAATGTTGATCTTCCACACAGGATGAAAATGACACCAAAATTAAGTAGATAATGCAATTTGTGATGCATTCAATTCAACATGCATTTATGAAGTTCCTGCTATGTATGATGCCTCTACCAAGTTCAGGGATAAAAGTGGAAATGGCAACATAAGCTTCAGTGAAGACACTCTTCATCTTTGTATCCATGCCACAGCTTAGCCCAAACAATACTTTTTAGGTGATTAATAAATGTTTGTGTAATAGAATTGATCTGAAAAATCTGAAATCCTAACATGGTAGGTCCTTGTCTTAAGGAGCTTATCATTCAGATGAGACTACAAGGGAAGTCTACGTAATTATGATTCAAATGCATAATAGGAAATATTAAAATTCCATTGAAAATCTTTTGAGAGATGTTACTTGAAAATGGGATATGATGGTAAGGAGAGGGGGTAGTTCAAGAAGAATCAGTTCCTGTAATTTGTGTGTTAGCTAGTAGGAATAGGAAGAGTTCTTTCTAGCTAATAATCCCCAAATTATAATATATTACTCAGAGAAGTCTTTCATTGTGGGTGAACATAATTGAGAGAGTGAACTATTTTAATTGTTTTTAATTGTATTCATTTTTCTTTATTACCTAGAAGAAGCATCTCCTGAAACTTTTGCCTTTAAGTTATTCTTTCAAGCCTTGTAGCCAGGTATGAAGGTATCTGAGAGGAACAAAACCTGTTGTTACCTCCTTGTCCTCAGGTTACTGGTTTAGTAAGGAATTGGTTGAGATGGTCATGAGCCTACACATTTCTCAGTCCAAAGCAAGTAGGTGGTTCTGGCAGAATGCCAAGGATGGATCCACAGGTGCATACAGACATAATTATAATTCCTCAATCTACCATAGCAGTTTAGATGACTAAGTAGCAGTTCAGATCACTGTTGAACTTGGTAATGTTGAAGTTTCTCTTGAGTATCAGCCATTATTACAGAATTACAGGCTCATAAATTTAGATCTAGAAGGGACCTTAAGGTCCAACCCCTTCATAGGAAAGGTGGAGATACCAAGGCATAGTTAGGTCAAATGGACTATGCTGGGTGACACAGTAAGTATCTGAGATAGAATTGGAACCCAAGTCTTCCTGATACCAAGTCCTCATTCACTATTCTGTGAATATGATGCACTAATAGGTCCAGTAATTACATTGTTAGGTCTGGCATCTAATAAATGTGCGTTCGGTTTGCCTGAAAAGAGGTATTACTTGAATGTCTTGAACATATAGCACTATGAAGACATGAAATCAAAGATAAACTGTTGCAAAATGGACAGACTGCTGGGAGAAGAAAGATCTTAATATCAGGCAAAACTGGGAGGACAAAGCTAAAACAAAGTACAGACTTAAAGCAGGTCATATTTGGAGGGAGGCCGAGACACTAAGTTGAGAAGGCTGATAGAAATAGTAAAAAAAAATTGTCATTGAAACAGCATCTCAGAAATAGAGGATTTGAGAAATAGAAATTAATAGGTAGATGAAGAGTAGATGAGACAAGAAACTGTGACAAATAGAAAAGAAAACTAAAAGAAAAGTGAGAGAAAATGGAGAAGAAGATAATGCACCCATATTATGGGGGAAAGGGAAAAAGGGCAGGATTCCAAATGGAAAATGAAAGGCACTTGAGTCGCACTTTTGTTTGGGGAGAAAGATTCAGCCAATATCTTTCTCCTATCCATGTAACTTCCAGAGATAAAAAGAGGCAACTTAAGTCTGCAAACCATGGGGGAGCCAATGTGAAAATACCTCAATTGAATTCTGAGCTCTGCAGAGAACAAACATCTCCTAACAGGACAGGAAAAAACAAAAACAAAACCCCCCAAACTTCCCTATTTTGTCTGACACTTTGATAAAAGCAACATTATTGGTCAGATCACCATTGCCTCCTGGCTTTTATATCTTCCCTTGTAAGCTCCAACTGGTTGCTGGAACAAAAGTCCCCTTGGTGGGGGAAGCAGAGACGTGTTTCTTGCCACTGTTGATGGATTTCAGGAGAACAAAAATAAGTCTTCCAGGATTAGCAACAGTCTCGACCCTTCTGTTCTGCTTGAGGTATTCTCTGGATGATTCTACGCCAGAGTGGCACTGGGCAGAGCCCCAGCGCCATGGAGGTGTCAGCAGGATCTGTCCAGCCTGGGATTCATTGACAAAACCCAAGAACCAGCAGAGCCTGTGACCTCAGGCTGTGACTTTATTGGCTGCAGTTTTTCTTATCATTATACTTTGCTGTTACTGAAGTTGATCTTTCTCTTATAACCTATTAACCTAAAGCAATGGGATAAGACTGTGGTTTCTGACAGGTAGCGGATGAGCAATTGTAAGGTACCAAATAGGTGGAACAGCTTCCTGTAAGTCAGCGTGGATGGACTGCTTAAAAATAATAAAGAATACTTTTTCTGTGCCTTTCCCTGGAGATTTGCCAGATTCCCTTTCTGGTCTTACTGGCATCAAGTAGTCCCCTTTGTGATGCAGGTGGATGGGAGAAGGGAGTTGGAAATGGCTGTCCTCATCCTGTGTGTAGCCTCCTTGCTTACAAGGCAGCATGAACACAGAGAATTCTGGGAGCTGGGGTGGGGTAGGTGGTCTAATCTAGCCTCCTTGGAGTTTGTTGTTCTCAGGTCTCAAAGTGGTAGAATTGTCATCAATGTGCCGTCTGCTAGGTTTCTTTTTTCTCTACACTTGATACCTTGGTGACTTCACTAGTTCATTGGATTTAACTATCACCTCCCTGAAGATGACTCCCAAATGTTCATATTCAACCTTCATTTTTTTTTTCTGAGTTCAAGTGTCACATCCATCCACCTTCAGGACACCTCCATCTAGATACCCCTTAGCCATCTCAATCTCAATCCAACCAAAATGGAACCCACTACTCCTGAATGGTGAAACCATGCATCCTCTTAAACTATTTCTGTCACAAGTATCAGCCTTCTTCAGGTTATCTATGTTTTAAACCTAGATGTCATCTTTGACTTTTCCCTCTTATCCATTTTCTTCCCTATCTAATAAGATGATAATTCTCATTGATTCTATATATTTAACTTTTTACCATCTGTACATTTTCTTCAACCTCCCTGGTTATGTCTGTCATCAGCTCTTATCTAAAAAGGTTCAGTCACTTCCTCTTCTTTCTTCAATCCATCACCAAGTTGAGATTTCCTACAGCAAAATTCTCATCAAGTCATCCCACTGTTCAAGTTTCAGTGGCAGGTCACAGCCTCTTGAATTAAATACCCATTTCTCTTTAAGGTATTTAAAACTCTTCGCAGTCTGACTATAGTGTAATATTCCAGACTGATTATACATAGCTTCCTTTTACAGCAATTAAAAAATATTTATCAGGAACCCACTATGTGCCAGTCCTTGTGTCTGGTCAGAAAAACTGCTAGATATTTATAATATTACCAAGGTAGATTCTTCTTCACCAAGAGATGTGTTGGTCTTGATTATTGGGGCTTACCTTTGTGAATTAAAGACTTGTTTTTTGTGAGCTCAAAATAATTAATTATGCAAAAACAAAACACCCCATTTAGGTTCCTAAAGTTATAGGCATGATCACCCCTTATCTCTGTGCAAGAAAATGTAATGGTTCCTGTTGCTTTCAGTGTAAAAATAACCTCCTTTGCATGATATTTAAAACAATTTCGAAATCTGGCTTCAGCGTGAATATCCAGTCTTACTTCATATCAATCCCCTTTATATAATCTATTATTTCAGGCAAACTGACCTGTTTTCAATTCTGCACATATGGCATGCCTCCCATCTCCATGCCTTCCAACAGGTACCCCTAACTCATGCCAGAAATGCAATCTTCATTCACCCCTGCTCCTTAGAATTCTTGCCTTCTTTATAGGCAAAGTTCATCTGCCTTGAGGAGACAAAGTGTTTCCTATTTCCTAGCTTTTAGTGCTTTTTCCCTCTTCAGATTATCTCAGTTTCACTTCCTTTTTTTTTAAACATTTATTGTCAATTATAATGTACCTTTCTTGAGAACAAGTGCCCTTTGTTCTTGCTTTTTGTTTTGATTTGTATCCCCACACTGAAACGTGATGCCTATCACACTATAAAAACTTAATAAACATTTGTTGAATTAAATGGAAATCAGACTCCTGTCAACATTAACCAGGTAGAGCACAATAATTAGCCTGGAAATAAGTGGGGATGGGAACAAGACCTCTGAACAGGAATTACAATCCCCCCCAAAAAAGCTGTCAAACAGCTCGTGTACTTTGCTTCATGGAAATGTTAGTGTTAGCATCACTTCCTGCCTTTCAAGCAGATCGGTGTAAAAACCAAGCTCTGCGTTAAGCATTGTTTTCATAACCTGTCCAAGGGCGACTAATGATAAAGGGAAGAATTAGAAGAGCTACAGAAAATCACGTGAATAACTAAAACCTAGAAGTACAGATTCATCCAATTTAGAGACAAATGACTGGGAACTTCGATGATGTCAGTGAAGCTCTATCTTGTAGCATGGTATGTAGCTTACCATCGCAAGGTTCAGTCATCCAAGAAAGACTAAATTACATTAAGTATACTTTGTTCAAAAAGCTTGGGAATATGTGATAATTTTTTGAAAGATGTTCTTCAGATATAGTTAAAATCATGCAAGTTTCTTTTTTTGTAAGTTCAATCAACTAGTTAACTTGAAAATCCCTTTTTCTGTAACACCTCATTCCTTGATCCAGACATCAACTAACAAAAAGTATCGGTCAAGCACGATACTAGGCTATGAGCACACGGAGTCATAAACAAAATCATACTGTTCTTGAGAATGTTACATTTTATTCAGGAAGAAAAAAATGAGCAACTATAACTAAATATAAAAGAACTACAAAGTTCTTTTTTTTTTCCTCTTGGTCCCTGGGTGTGTGTTTGAAATGGAGTAAGGGATAGGTGGGAGGAGTCATGAGATGACGCTTGAGAAAAACTTCTTGTAGAAGGTAGCATTTAGCTGAGTCTTGGTGGAAACTAGGGATTCGAAGAGACAGAAGTGAGAATGCTAACGTATTTCAATATAGTGGTCAGTGCCAAGGCACCAAGATCAGAAAAAGAACAATGTATGAAGAACAGTAAGGCGACCCCTTTGACTTAACCATAGATTGTATGAAAGGGAATAATAAGGCTGGTAAGGCATGAACCAAATTGTGAAGGTCTGTAGATGGCAATGATGAATTTCAATTTCTCCCAATAGAGGTAAGGAGCCATTGATGTTTATTGAGTAAGAGTGACATGATCTGTCCTAAGCCTAGCAAAAATCACTTTGTCAGATATGTGCAGAAGAGATTGGAGAAAGAAAAAATGTGATTCAGGAAGACCAATAGGGCTATTTCCAGATGATGGCATAGTGAAGACTTGAACTAGAGGGATGGTTTCTTTGGAAATAGTGAAATGGATTGATGCCAGAACTACTAATGAAGTAGCAACGAAACTGGCAACTCATTGAATGTGTGAAGTAGGAGGAGCAATGAGTACTGAGAATGATTTGAAAGGAAATATAGCAGAAGGAACTAAGAAATCTTGTCTCTATACATTTGAAAACAAGGGTGATATAGTTGATGACATGTTATCATACAGTTTTCTACTTGCAAGATGTATTTTCCCCTGAGCTTATATGGTATAGAAAAATTGATTATCAACTAAGAATTGCTCCAAGGAATGTCAGTAGATAGACCAGAAGAAAAGAGAGGTAGTCATGTGATGAAAGCAGAAGGTACCACCCTACATATTCCAATGGTATCTATCTGATGTCAAAGAACTCCAGGATGTTCCAGGCACATTCAGTGTATTCCATGTGTATGAGTTACAAGAATATATGAAAAAGACTATTAGAGGATGAGAGGTCATTGTAAGGTTGGGGTTTTCATCACTGGAGGGAATTCCCATACTCTGCTACATTAGAATTTCTGCTTTTATTTCAGTAACATGAAAACCACATATGGTATAGTATAGAGCATGGTCATTCATTTTAAGAGTTGTGTTCAGTAATACCATCCTTTATTATATGTAACAGTAGTTTTCATAATTTCTCTCAGCTTGAAATTCACCTGTAGAATGAGAAGATCAAAGCTTAAAGGCTCTGAATTTGAATGTACACATTTTATTATAGGATAATTTTTTGATCTTTACAGTAATGTAGTATGTTGGCTTTTACTCCTGTATCTCTAAATTTAGGGACACACTGCTACAAGACCAGATAGAAGAAATGAATTCTCAAAACATTCCATGATGAAAAATAATAATTAACAAAATGTCCTTTACATAAAAAGGATGTGTTTTGACTAGATAGAAAATAAGGTGATTTGAAGAGTTGATACCTATGAGCCTATCCAGCTGGTATGGTGTTGCTTTCTCAATCTTAAATTACATCCTGCCCCAATCCATCTTCCCCAGAACTGTCACAGTGATTTTCCTGCTGAAGTATGTTGCTCCTTACACAATAAACTCTTGGCTCCCTCTTACTTCTAGGAACAAATAGAAGCTCTTCTGTTTGGCATTTAAAGCCCTTCACAATTTTGTTCCAGCCTATCTTTCCAGAAGCAAGTAGCCATTTTGTACATAATAGTTATTATATTAACAACCATTTTTCTCCTCTTGCTCTGACTCTGGTTCGTGAGCATGAGAAAGGGGAAAAAAGATACCCTAGTTTAATTATATGTCATGCTCCCTCACTACATGCAATCTGCCTCCTTACTGCGATGGCTATAAAGGAAAAAAAAAGATGACTGCTTTTGCAAAGAAGGATAATTTAAGGTTTGTAGACAATGTGGTTTCCATTTCTGGAACAAAGGGTTGGTTACTTGATCATGTGGAAAAAACTAATATCCATTTTCTCCCACAAAGTAATGGGCAAAGCCAAGGTCGTGATGACAGAAAATATTGCTTCAGTTAACAGGATGGCTGGAGGCTAAATGGACAATTCAAATGTCAGTTACCAAGGAAATCTGTGACTGTTTCCAGAGATCAGGAAAGCCCCTATGAATGTTTGTTAGCCCTCATGAAGACCATCTTATCCATGGATGCTTCCCATGAAACATGGAAGTGTGAGTTTTCTCAAATGTTTGTTAAAGCTGTTAGAATCATAGGAACTGATTCTGAAACCCAACCTACTTCACTTTCTCTTGTGGGACCTTGAGCAAGTATGGATCTCAACTTCCACATATGTAAAGTAATGGAACTGGATTATCTGTGCTCTATGCTCTAGATCTGTATGGTTTTATTGGTTTAGGAAACTCCCAGTGAAGAAATTCCTGATGCACGTACCAGTGGGTACCTTCCCTGAAATTTATAATAGATTCAGAGGGTCATGACTCAAAGGGAGTTATCTCGTCTAAGCTCTTTATTTTACAGAGGAATCTGTAGCCCATTGAGTCTAAGTGACTTGTCCAAGGTCACATAGGTCTTAAGCATCAGAAGTGGAATTTGAACCTAAGTTCTTTGACACCAAAACCCAATGCTCTTTCCACAGTGCCAGGATGCTTCTCTTTAATCTTAACCTCTCATTGCCTCCCCTAAGGAATTCTTTTAATAGCTCGCCAAGGGTCACACATCATGCACCTAAGTATTCCTGACTCTCAGGTCAGCTATAAGATTCTTTAATTGGTGTGGTCCTATTTCCATCCTCCTACTTGCCTCTTTTAAATATTGAATTCTTGGAGTTGAGGAGTAGAAATCATCCTTGTCTGTTTAAACTGCTTTGTTTATGGAGTACTGAGATTATAGTAAAGATACTACTTAGGGCAAAATAGCATTAGAGTGTTGAACTGAAGCAGCTTTCAAGATTGCCTTATTTTCAGAAGGGGCAGATGCACTTAGAAGAATCTGTTGTGCTCATTGAGGGAAAGGTCTGATGACTTCTGTCTATACTGAAAGTACCCCTCTCTATCATTTTTATTGAGTAATCACATTATCCCAGATACCTGGTACAAGGCATACAATCTTTCTGGGGCTTGTCTCTCCATCTGTTAAATGAGAAGAGTGAATTAGAGGAATTCTAAGGCATCTTCTACCCTTGGGATTTTATAAACTCTGAAACTTGCATGCCAAGACAAAACAAGAAGGATAAATCAACAATAGACAAGTCAGCAAAGCATTTATTAAAGGACCTCTGTTTACAAATCACTGTGCTAGGTGCTGGGGATACAAAGAAAGGCAAAAAGATGATCCTTCCCTCAAATGGCTCCTGGTGTAATGTGGGAGACCACATGAAAACAATTTTTGTATAAACAAGATATATGTAGAATAAATTGAAAAAATCAATAGAGAGAAGACACTAACATTAAGGAAGCCTTCTTCTAAAGAGTAGTATGTTAGCTAGGACCTGAAGGAAGCCTATAAGGACAGGAGGCAGAAATAAGGAGAAAGCAAATTCTAATTATTTAATTAATTCTAATTCTTCATGTCACACATCAGGAGATGTAATATCTTTCCAAACAGAGGGAATATTTGATGCCAGATGTAATAGGAAGCCACTGAGGTTTATTGGATGGTGGATGAAGTAAGGGGGAAGAAACTTGAAAATCATTAGAGCTGCCATTGCTTGAATTCTACAATCAGGGATAAATATTTGTCAGAAATAGAGAAAATGGGATCTTTAATCAATCATAGGTTGTGTGAAGTGTCTTCCAACTCTGAGGGTATGTATATTTATACATGCATAATATATACTTTCCCCCTCCCTCAATTTAAATGTTTTTAATATTTTCATAAGTATACTGTGTAGCTATCAAGAGCCTATGATTTCACACCCTGATGGAGAATATAACCCATCTTTAACCAAAATCTTAGACAGTTGCCAAAGACCTAGAACAATTGAGTGCCCCTCCACTAAACCAAATCTGCTTTTAGAGGCAGTTAGACTGGACCCTGGAATCCTTGACTCCATGTCCTATACTCCATCCATTCCTCCAGAGTGCTATATGTCACACCCAACATAGATAGGATAGACACACCCAGCTTTACTAAACACAGAGAAGAGATACTCAATAAATACACATAATTCTACAGAAAGAGTCTTAGATTGGAAGTCAAGAAATGAGTTGTCACCCTGACTCAGTCACTACACAACTCTCTGACACTGAATGAATGCTTTGTGACTTAGTTTCCTTATCTGTTTAATTGGGAGAATCTGCCATCTGCACTAGAGGGTTGTTGTGAGAAGAAATGAGATGCTAAATATGAGAACATATGAGGAAGTAAAAAACAAGTGCTGTTCCATGATTACACATTATTCCTTTAAACCAGGAACTGGGTCTGCTCAATTATAAAGGTACTGAATCACTTTAGGAAAGTTCCTTTACCTTTCTTTGTCTCAGTTTCTTAAACTTCAAATAAGTTTATTACCACAAGTGAATTATACTTCATTTAGATAATTGCCTCCTGGAACCCTTCAGTGAAAGCTGCTATCAAAGTGCCAATAATTAAATGACAATTTTTATTCATAACCTGTATCTGGACTGCATTACTTCTCCATGTGAAGGTTTCAACTTTCAGCCAGATGATTCAGTCTTTTATGGCCGTCAGCTCCATGTTCCAGATACAAAGGGCATCATTGTACGGCAAAATCTTCTCTATCCAGGCAGGACAGTTTAACCTTCACATTCTCCCCAAACTAGCCTGCATTCTTTTTCATCTCTCTCTCTTTTTTTCCCCTTGCTATTTATAAATCAAAAGGAGTGGTGCTGTTATGCAGTCTTGGCTCCCCCTGATGCAAGCATCTATTCTTATCAGAAGTGTTGGTCTGTGTCTTTCAAGTACATCTCACAGAGCCTGACAAAGGTGTACCTAACAGCATTGTCTCCTGGATTTGGAGTAAGGATTTCTGCATTCAAACAACAGTTCTGCCATTTAAATGACTTCGGGCCAATCACTTCACTTACCTGAGCCTCAGTTTCCCTATTTGTAAAGAGACAGTTGTACTGGATGGTTCCTGAGATACCTTCCAGCTTTTTATCAATGCTATGCTTGCTTTCATTCAAGTCCTTTGCATTTGTTTTCTTTTTTTCATTTTGATTATTTATTCATTTGTTTATTTCAATGCAACTACTTCTGTTACATCAAAGGAGGCTGGTGCAACTTTCTATTTCATCTTACGCCTTGCTCCTGGTGTGTTGGCAGAACATTTTATTTTCCTCCTTCAGAGCTTCAGTGACCCTGTAATTTACACATTACATTTCAATGAAGTGCTGAGATTTGTCCAAAAGGTTAAAAGCCAAAAGAAATACAGAGTTGGTTTTCGTTTTTGTTTTCTTTTTTTTTTTTATGGGTAATACAGCTGTTCTGACAGCTTGTTTGAATTTCTGCACCCTTACAAAAATATAGGTTGAAGCTGCTAAGCTGGCAGGAACCCAAGAGATAGACCTGAGCTTTTAGAATTTAGGATATAGTTCTTAATTTTATTCCTTTTCACTCACTGGATTTTTAACTCAGCAACTTGTAGAATTGGAAACTAGTTGAAACATACTTTTAAAAAGTATTCGATTTTGAAGCTCTACTACCATTTATTTGGTATAAAAACAAGTATGATTAACCACTGATATGGGTAAATCTACTTACAATTAATTAAAAGGCTCTCATTAAGCCCCTACTGTGATGCAAATGCATAGATTCTATTTGCAAGCAGACCCTTGGTTTGGGTCCACCTTGGTGACATATTGCATATACCTGTAGAGGTTTCTCTTCTCCTTTAAATTTAATTTTGAGGAGACCCAAGGGGAGAATCTGAGTAGGCATGGATCCCAGCTCATTTCTGCTGGCAGATCTGTTGGCAGTAGCCAAGTTCTGGGCTGTAGCAGCTGCCTGAACAACGCAGGAAGGGGAAGTAAGAGCAATTGGGGGTGGGAAAAGAGGTGATGAATCTAGGATGAAGCATCTGCTAGTTTCATTTGGACAGTACCTTCTGGTCCTCTCGAAATCAGGCTGACAGTTCATTCTGTACTATGAGACCTTCTCCTCACCCCTCTCTTTCATATCTAGGGAATCCCTCCACACAATTAAAAAATTTAAAGATTTTTAGCCTTGCCTCTGTAACTTACCCCTTACTACATTAAATATTACATTAATTTGAATATAGGATACATACCTCAAATATTTTTCCAAAAGGAAAGCCATACTTACTTGCTTACATATATAGGTGCATATATACATTTATGTGTGTGTATCTCTATACATATATGTATCTATGTATATACATGCATGTACATGCACACAGCTAATATATATATTGTAACTCACTTTCAAATAAATCTATGTATGAGTAAAGTTTAATTTAAAAAAATGCTTCCTCTATTAAGGCCAATGTGTGCACTACAAAATTGCATTTATTTCTCTATGCAATACCTAATGATTTTTACAATGTATGCCTTTTTTTCATTATTTTAGGGTAAAATACATTGAAAATACTTTTCTTTCTTTTGCAGCGTTTTAGTAGGTACAGGGCTTTTTCATGTCATCTCATGGAAGTTTGGTTTCTGCATGGAAAACTTTTTTAATCATAGACTTTATACAATGCCTCATAAAGTTTGTTTCATATTGTTTTATTAAGTAGAATACATGATTATTTGAAGTTTAGGTTTTGAAAAAATCCAAGGATCTTAGTATTTCAAGTTCTAAGTTCAGTGACTCTCCATCCCAGTTCTTTTCCAAGCAGTCTTTGCAAAGTTACTTGCTGCCATCTGCTGGTTAATTGTGATAGCGCATGCAAAAGCTGAAATAAGGATCTTCGGGAGAAGTGATTTGTTTTACTGGAGGGAAAAAGGAACATTCTTTTTAATGTATCCTCCATCCATGAGGTTTTATGATTTTGACTCGTTTAAAATTTTACTTTTACTCTAGTATTAGCACAAGTTTGGATTCTTTTGAGTTAAATTCATGTATGTATATTTTTTAGATCGTCTTCTGATACGTACCATTGATTAGAATTTCTACCATTGTGTAGAATTCCTTATCCCTAACGATGTGGTTCATGTTCAGTCATTTTCAGTTGTGTTGGACTCTCCATGATTCCATTTGGGATTTTCTTGGCAAAGACACTGGAGTAGTTTGACATTTACTTTTCCAGCTCGTTTTACAGATGAGGAAACCGAGGCAAACAAGGTTAAGTGACTTGTCCATGGTAACAGAAGCAGTAAGTGTCTGAGGCCAGGAACTCCAATCTTCCTGCCTCTAGGACCAGCTCTCTGTCCTCTGTGTCACCTAGCTGCCCTTATCCTTATCCTTATTATATACAATAATTCAGTTAAAAAAAATTAAACTCAAAACATATGCACAGAAAATAAGACAAACCAGGGAGCTAGGGTCTTAGTTCTACCTCTTCCACTATTTATGTTCCATTGCGCATCCTTGGTCAAATCGTCTAACCTCTATGGTCCTTGGTTTTCTTTTGTATAAATGAGGGGACCAGATTGGATAATAGATTAAAACCTAGATGAAGAGCCTATGATCTAAGGCCCCTTCCAGTGCTAAAATGCCAATAATTATACATAATAGTGACTAGTCAACTAGTATTTATTAAACACCTGCTCTAGGCCAAGCCCTGTGCTAAGGATTGGGATTACAAGGAAAGCAAAAGGCAGTCCCTGCTGTCAAAAATTTTCTTTTAATTCAATTGAGGAGATAACATGCTAACAATTACGTACAAACGTGATGGATAAAGGATAGGTAGGATATGAAAAACAAAGTGAAGGCATGAGCATTAAGAGGGAAGAAGAATGGCTTTTTTCAAGAGTTAAGAATTTAGCTGGACCTTAAGAAAGACAGGAGGCAGAGATAAGGGGAGAGAGAGAGAGAGAGAGAGAGAGAGAGCGCAATCCAGACATGAAGACAGGCCAATGAGCCTGGAGTCACCATAGCATCTTGCTTGAGGAATATCAAGGAAGCCAGTGTTCCTCTATCAAATATTATGTCAATATTCCCCTCCCCTTCCTGTGATTTCACTAGAGCAGCAAGGAGTGAGCAAGTGAACTAGGAACTCTTCATACCATATACATATATATATATATATATATATAAAACATACATATATAATACATATTTATGTATATATTATATATAGATACACTATATATAGACATAGATATTTAGAGAATTACCTGGTAGTGCTAAGTAGTAAAGGTCATTTGCCCATAGTACAGAGGTACTAGGTGACAGAGGTCTTCTTGTCTTCTTGACAATAAAGACCTCATCCTACAACGAATCATCACAGTTGGATTGCCTTCAGATGCAGTTCTGTATTTTAAGAACCCATGTTGACATACTGAGTTGAGGCTTACAAAATTATTGTCTCATAATTACCCTATAATTGCGTGGTTAAGATGGGAGATATAGTGTCACCATTTTACAGATAAACAAATGGAGGTCCCAAGCAGTTCAGTGATTTGCCCAGAGTCACTTAGCTTCTAAATATGGAAAGCAAGATTCCAGCCTTAGGGGACCTGCCTTTAAGTCTATGCTCTTTCTACCACCCAGTTCTAATAAAACATATGCTTGACTTTCTTGGGTTAGAATGAATTAATAATAAAGACGAATGCCCCAGTTAAGAGAAGAAAGGCTCTTTGTAAAAATGCCATGTAAAACTAGAGCCTCCAGATAGATACCACAACCTTTTGGAGCAGTGATATATAGATATTTGATGTGTTTGACTTTATTTCCCCCATTAGCATCAACTTCCAACAAGTATTTCTTTTGTTTTTGTCTTAAGGTAGCAGATTTGTTTGACCTGAGGGCAAAGCAGTTGTGAAAGAGTCTATTTTGTTGTGATTACTTGTCTGCGAGGGTAGGAATGGACCAAGGGAACGTTAACCTCTACACAACATCAACAATGGAAAATAGTCTACAAGAGTTTCTTGTGAAACACACTCTGGGGGACTGATTGCAGGGAAACAGAAGAGAAATATTTGTTGATGCTGTAGGTGCTATAGTTTATTTTTGACGTGAATTTGCAAAAGACCTTATAGATTCAAATGTTCAATGTCTGTTCCATAGATCTGAGAGTGGCTCAGATAACTTTAAAGACCCAATGGGATGGATAAGAAAGTGAAAGTCGTTGTTGGGTGTTCTCGAATGGACCTAGAAAGAGAAAAAATCCAGGGTGGATTTTTTTAAGTGAATAGATAAAAGAGTGATCTAGATGACTCCCCTTTAAGACAGGATGCTATTGGAAGCCCACCAGGGAAAGCTCATGCTCACCATCTGCTCCCCCCTCATTTCTACCTTATAGATTACCAAAATTCCTTCAAGGCTTAACTCAGTTCATATACAAAGCCTATTCCAATTAACTCAAGCCATTGGTGTAAATCACCCCCAATATATTACTTTGTATTTATTGATCTGTATATATTCTTTAGCCCCCCAGGAGAGTATACTGAGCTCCTTATGGGTAGTTTTAATCTTGTTTTCAGTTTGTTTTTATCCTTTTTTTGTTTGTTTTTCTCTTTGTTTCTAGTTTGTTTTTATTTTTATAGCCCCTACCTCTAACACAGTGCCTCATAAATCATAGGTGCCTAATAAATGTTGGTTGAATTGAAATGAGTTGTTGTTTTGTTTCATTGTATTGTACTCCACAAATACTTCCCTGAGGAAATGCTGTGTTTCCTTTTGTCTGACCTTATTTTCGTGGATGTCCATAAATCATACAGTGCCACCTGTGATGAGCCTAAGACAGACAAAAAGAAACTAGAACTTCTGAGCCCATGATCAGGGAGAAATTATTGGCGCCGTGTGGATAATTATTATATAGTGCTTTAAAGATTTTGAGAGCGCTTTACATAGATTACCTCATGTGATCATCACTAGCATCTGTCCCCATTTTACAGATGAAGAAACTGAGACTGAGAGAGGCTAAAAGACTTGTCTAGGATTATATAGCTGTCTGAAGGAAGATTTGAATACAGGTCTTCCTGGCTATGCCATCTAACCACTGAAAGGGAGCCACAGAGGTTGAGAACCCCACAACTAAAGGTAAACTTACAGTCCCACTGGCCAGACATTCCTGCCCCATTGACATCTTTTACAGATTCCAAGTCAAAAGCAGTGTGGGTTCGATAGACTTAACATGCATCAGCTGTATAAGCAAACTATCCTGCTTCCTTTAACTGCCCTTCTATAATTTATAATTTTCATCATCCTCTCAGTCCTTATTTTAAAAGCAGAAAGTCTCACTTCCAGAAGCACCTGAATCTATTTAAGTACACAGGCAAGGGATTAGCCTGTCCTGGCCTTTTGTAAAGGCATCGTTTTCCTCTCCTGGGTCTTAGATCTCAGCATATTAGTTTCTTATCCAGGCCATCCTTTCCTTAGTGATAAATGGTAAAATACCCAGAATAAAGGATAACCACAGGAAGCTTCTTGCTCCCTGTCTGAATTCGCCATGGCTGCCTTGGAACAATCAATCCTCATTCTCCACCCATTCACGTGGACCTTTGGCCAGTATGCATTTGGGGGCATCCGTATGACGCGAATGCAGAAGACCAAGACAATAGGCAAGCACTTTTGAGTGACCCGAATTTTAAGCCTCAATGTTCCTGACCTACAGGATCCATCTAAAGCAGCCAAATCACAAAGAGGAAGAATTCTACAAGGAATGACCAGCTTTTGAAAAGTGCACAGATGTCAGAGTATTTTGATGTCCAAAAGGGACTCAGTCTCAAAACCCATGGAAGGGAGGCTTTAAAAATAGATCTCTCTCCAAGTCCCAAGTGCTTCTCTAATCAGACTTTTTCATTCTTCTTTGTGTTCTTCCTTCCTTCCTTTCTTCCTTGCTCTCTTTTTATCTTTCCCTCTTTTTTCCTTCTCTCTTTGTCTCTGTTTCTGTCTCTTTCTCTGCATCTACCTCTTTGTCTTTATATCTCTGTGTGTCTCTCTCCCTGTCTGTCTGCCTCTATCTCTGACTCTCTGTCTCTGTCTCTGTCTCGCTCTTTCTCTCTCTCTTTCTTTCTCTCTTTCTCTCTCTGTCTCTCTCTCTCTCTCTCTCACACACACACACACACACACAACAATGTTGTTGGCTTGTTCCTAGTGGGTTAGGTAGGGGTTAATTTGAGATCCAACTGTGGAAAGGAGAATGATCATTTTTCTTAGGGAAATTGATTGCTCATCCAGAAGTACCTGCCTCAGAATTCATACTTAATACTTAGAGAGTTGAACTATTTTCCAAGCAAAATCATCACGTTGGGATGAGGTACTTACTTGACTACCTCTGCTCTGGAAAAGGTCAGGTCATGGACCATCCAGAGACATCAGGCATACAAGGCATGATACCAGCAATAATTGGTTACTGCAAAAGTGACATTTTTCCAGTTTGGTTCAACATTGTTCAGAAGCAAAATACAATCCTCCAGGGGCCCAGCAGTGTTGATCTGCAGGATGACAAACCAGCAATGTCATCTAAATAAAAAAGTCCAGCATGGGTTTAGTAAATTAATCCTGACAAGAATAAATTGAATAATCTTGGGAAAATGGCAAGAGTGCTGATTGGGCCAGATGGCTTTGTGTGTTGCTGGCCTGGTCTTCAATGGCAGATAAAAAACCAGTTCTTGGTTTATTGATTTAGTTAGTTAGTTGATTAACACCTGCCACTTTTGCTGACTGAATCTAAATCTGATCCAGGTTACTTCTGGAAAATCCATCTGATTTCCAGCAGAGGAGAGAAGGGAAATGCAGGCATCCCAGAGTGAGAGTGATGCAACAAAGACCTGAGAAGAGGTTGTCACCTTGTCTTTAGAATAGTAACTTTCATCTCAAAGAAGTCTGCGTTATTTTCATCACTCCCATAATGTGATAATCTGCCATTACTCACTCTCCTCAGCAGACCTATTTGAGGGGAGTTTTCCTTAGGAAAAGCTTAGTGTGCATTATTTGAGCTTTTGTTTCTCTGAGGCTACCATTTTACATCCCTCTGGTGTTTTCAAGTATCCTCTGACTCAAGAAGGGGCAGCAAATTAAGACAATTACTTCCCTGGATCACTGGGGACAAAATTAACCCACTGAAGAAACAAGTGGGATATATAGCCTAAATGATCTATATTAGAGATCTACACTCATCACCTCACCTGATAAATGGTCCCCTTTACTTGCATTTAATGAAACTGAGTGTTTAGTGTTCAATTATCTGTTTCCTTTCAAGAGAATGTCATTTAGAAATGGACATTCTTTGCTTTATTTTGTCTTTTCAAAATTGCCTACTAGAACAAACCTTTTCTATATATTAACCTTTGCTGCTGACATAGTTTTAAGGAGGAATCCTGCACAGCATCTTTATTTTTCTAACATATTAATGAGGTTTTGCTCCCTTCCAATCATTTTTAGGTCCACACCTGTGACTTCACCAGTGTAGGAATTATTGAAGCCCCTTCCTATAATCTTCAAGAGTTGCCTAGGGTGGGCACTAAGAGAGCAAGTCCCTTGCTGAAAATCACTAAACCAGTTTGTTCCCAAAGGACTTGAACCCAGATATTTCTAACTCCAAGGTTTTCCTTCTGACCACTACACCATGCTGCTTCTCATTTTCCAGTTAACCCTTACAAAACAACATGGTGGCTTTGGGTGCATATGTACTAGACAGTCATAACTTGGATCAATATCTTAGTGACTACTCCAAAAAACCAATGGAACTTGAAGAATGAACAGGAATAAATTTACCTTCTTAGTTTAAATGTCAAACATGGAATAGAAACTTTAAATAGTAGGTTGTAATGCCAATCATGGCAGCACACCTGAGGATTACTGCTTTGAATGATTCTAAGCATTTAATCACATAGTATAATGAACTCTCTATTCAGCAATAAACTAAACATTATTCCATAAAGTGTAACATTTATAGAAATATCCTTAGGCAAAACATATCATATAATACATATATGTATCTCATAACACACAGTGTACCATATGGCATATAGCATATATCATTGTATCCCCAAAGTCAGGGAGTCTCAGGTTAGAGTCTTTTCTAGCACAATGCATCCTTAAAGGATAGCAGAAAATACCACACCACCCATCCCTAGGTCACTGTAAGAACAATCCCCTTAATCAATATACAATGTCCAAGGAAAGTCCTCTCTCATCTTGACCCAAAGTTGACTTCCAAATCCCATGGCTCCTCTTCAGTGGGCTGACTGCTCCCAGATCTTGCCTGGGTTCACACACAGGCAGCTCTCTGCTCCTGTTCCTTGTCCCAGCTCATGGAGCCTGTTCCATTCCAAACTCTTCCCACTTCTGCCTGGCAGCAGGCTCCAGGGGCTCCTGCTCTTGGCTTCTGGTTTCTAGAAAAATAAAGATGTAACAATATTTATACACATTACCAATGCCACCATGGCAGGACTTCTATCTGAGAAATCAACACAGATCACTTGATTGACTAAAACTCAATCCAGAAAAACATCAAAAGATCCTACTTTGATTGCCATTATGTAGGTATAGGTTTTTGGATTTATGTGGAGAGAGTGTGTAGGTAGATGGATCTTTACTAAAAAGTGTCTGAGGTTAAATTGGGAAAGACATTGCCTATGTTTAGTAACAATATCTCCATATGTGAAAGTCAACTTCAGGGTGGCATTTTATTTTATGAGCTGATTCTAGCTTATCTCTGTGGTTTCTGAGCCATAGCTTTTGACTTTACCTCACATGTTTCTAATAAGGCTTACATAAGGCCTTGGTAAGTCAACTATGCAAATTTGAAGTTATATGCCACCCTAATGCACAATAAAGGGTAATGGTTCAAGAAAAAACTCTTGGATATTTGATGCCTTTTTAAAAGTTACAGTTCAAAAACACTGCTACCTGTCCTTTGACTATAAATGACCAGAGATAATTCTTTCTTTCTTTCCATCCTCTCTTCTCCCCTCCTCCTCCCCACCGGCTTCCAGGATATTAAAACAGATTGCAATTCCTGTGTGGAAGTAGAAGACAGAAAAGTAAGTCAATATCTTTTAATCATTTTTAAATGTTCTGTGTGGCATAAATACACGTGTTGAAGGAATCGCTAGAAAAATGTTTTTTGTGGGAGAGTCAGGTTTTGATTAGACATATTCAAGTCAATCCTATTCAAAAGGTTAAATCTATTTTTTCTCAAATATAGTCAATATGAGATATCTTGAGTGAAAACCATGTACAGAAATTAGGTATAAGGAAGCATTAAACATGCTCATTTTCTCATAAGTTTTTACTCCACACAGTTTTTAAAGGTGACTCCTTAATATTCTAACTTAATTTACTTTTATTCATATGATGATACTGACAATTTGCTGAGCGTGTACCACTCAGCACTCTACTGGCATTCCTTCCTCATGCCTGATTCCTGCCCTTTGGCATTCATTGCCCCAGAAATTCCAAGATACCTTACAGAGTCATCAACCGTACCATGGCCGGTCAAAACCTGCAACAGCCAGGTAATCATCCCTAGATTTTTATTCCCTAGCTTTGTGTTTTTATTTTCCATCTTTTTATCTTTAGAGGCCATAGTATAAAACACCATGGTGGGGAAAGCAGTTGTTAGACAACACTTTAATCACTTTAATTTTTTTGTGACTTTTCTTTACTAGCAGATTTCCCTGTGGAAGTCCCTTTGACATCTCGGGTTTTATTTCTATGGCAAGGTTTTTTTGTTTTGTTTTTTTTTTAAAAAAAGGTGAAGAATACCTACTATGTATATAGTTTCTGGGGCTTCAAGGAGTCACTGGTTTGCATAGTTACTCTTTCGAGAAGGGCCTCTAACTATTTCTGCTGTTACAACCAAAAAAGGTTTTACCTCCACTTCTCTACTCAAACCTGTATCCATGTCTCCACTCATCCTTCCATTTTTTAGTTCAGAATGCTCATAATTTTTCATCTGTGCTACTATCATAGACATCTAGTTGGTCATCAGTCTTTGATATCTCACTTCTCCAATGTATCCTTTCAAAGAACTGGCAATATAATTTTCCTAATGCATAGTTTTGACTTTCCTAGATGAAAATCCTTTAGCAACTCTTTGTTACTTATAGAATAAAACACAAGCTCATTAACCCAGCATTTCAAGCTCTCCCCTATCTGCTACCACTCTACCTTTCCTGGAAGATTTCATACTTACTTCTCCCCTTGTTCTCACCCTTTTTATGCAGGCTATGTTCTAGGCAAACTGAGCCAAGTATGCCATTTTCTCAATCACATGTGCCATCTCCTTTTTCTGTTCATTTTCATAGACCACACTATGTTCCCATCATCATTGGAACACACTCTGTCCTCATCTTTGTCTTTGAGATTGCTTCTCTTCTTTCAGTGTTCAGTCACAGTAGCATTTCTCTACCCCACTTGAAACTGACCTCTCAATCATCAAATTTCCCTAAGAATATTTTGTATCTCATCCTTGCTTCCTCTCTGTTCTCCCTTGAATTGTCCTCATTTGTGTAAATATCCTATCCCATCTATTAGAAAAAATATATATATATATACATATTAGTGTGATGAGGGCAGAGCTAATCATTTTATCATAGGAAACTATCACTGTGTATTGCAGGTTGGTGACCTTGATAAATGTTTGTCCATCTTCTCTGACTTGTTCCAGTAGTCCTACTTCAGCCTGCCATGTTCCATGCCCCCTCTGACACCAAATACACACCCAGGGCCTTAGGGCAGGGATGGGGAAACTGGGGCCTCCAAACAATATGTGGTCCTCTAGGTCCTCAAGTGTGGCCTTTGACTAATCTGAACTTCACAGATTTTTTCTTCTGAAATTTGGATTCAGTCCAAGGGACACACTTGAGGACCAAGAGGTTTACATGTGGCCTGGAGGCCCCAGGTTCCCCACCCCTGGCAACAGCATTTCTACTTCCGTCATTCAAGTTGGTTCTTTGGTTTATGTAGACTAAAAATAATTATGAAAACTCAAATTGACTTGCTCCTGCTTAGAAGATCTTATTTTAGAAGAGTGATGTCACTAAAAAGAAAGGATTAATATGTATTTATTATATGCTCCCTGTAAAAATAAAAAATGAAAAGGCAGTTAACATCATTGATTACTGTATCCTAATTTATCTGTAATGAATATAAATATCCAAGCCTATTGCCTATTTCTTAAGAGGGTAGGTAGGAAGATGAATAAGTAATGAATTTTCAAATGGGACTTAGGGGAGATGCATTTATAGCTGAATTGCCTGTAGGAGTTTAATATAGAAGACAAAGAGTAGCTCCTCCCTAATCGTCTAAATGTATTATTTCAGTGAGGGAGAGGGAGGGAGTGTGTGTGTGTGTGAGTGTGTGTGTCTGTGTGAGTGTGTCTATCTGGGGTTTCTTGGCTAGGAACCTGCTAATATAGAAACTCCTTCATTGGTAAATATTAGTAACTCTTCTGTAACTTGAAGTCATAATTTCCTGGGGCACAGAGAGATTAAGTGACTTACCTGGGGTCCCCTAGCTGGTGTGTAGCAGCACATGAATTTGAACTTAACGTCGTTTTATTTGGAAGTCAGCCTAGGCTTCTTTCTAATATGCCTTGCTGACTCCTTGATTGGGGGAAAAACAACAACCCAACATACTTAACGATAGATTAGATACTATTATGTATCAAATACAAGTGACCTGGCCTGGTAGGTGGAGATCCTCAAAAATATAGGTTCAAATCCTGCTCCTGAGACATAATAACTTTGTGACCCTGAGTATGTCACTTGTTCTGGAAATGATACAGACAACTTTTTAAGATTATTAGTTTCAGAGAAAATTACAGTTTGCCTTGGGAGAGGGGGGTCTTAACATTGAGAGCTCCCTACATCAATGAAGTCATGGGTCCAAAGATCATGTCCTATTTCCTGCTGTTAGATTTTCTTCAGTGTTATTCTCTGACGCTACAGTTGATGGGAAGATTACACATTTATTAGAAAGCTTTCCTTCTCTATATTAATTTCTCTTCTCAGCAACAAAGTGCTTTAGATTTGAACAGAGGCCAGTCTACTTATCATAATATGCTTTCAATGTGGTCTACCTTGAGGAAACCCACCATTTTAAAGAAAAAGGGGAAATATAAATCACTGTGATATTTTTTGCAACATACACTGTTCCCATCAGTTGATATGACCAGGTTCCTGAAAGCCATCAACAAGCATTTACCAAGCACAAGCTAGTGCAAGACATCATGCCAATCTCCAGGGATACAAAAAAAGGCAAAAAATAATTCCTGCTCTGAAGATGCTCATGTTCTAATGGGGAGACAAGTTCCAGACAACTGTGTAATAAGAAGATATATACAAAATAAATTGGAAATAATTTCATGGCAGAAGGTACAAGTATTACCAGGGAGCAGGAAAGGCTTCTTACAGGGGGAGGAATTTGAACTGAGATTTGAAGGAAGTCAGGAGGCAGAGGGGAGGCTTATTTTACTTAGTTAAGGGTGACTAGTGAAAATGGCTAGAATTGAGATATGAATCATCTTGTGCAAGAAGGTCAGTTGTTGGATAGAAGGTTATATGGAGTGGAAGAAGGTGTAAGAAAACTGGAAAGATGGGAAGGGGCCAGATTATAAAACCATCATTTTATCACTAGTGAGAGGAAGTCCCAGAGAGGCGAAGTACTTGCATAAGGTCATATAGCAAGTTAATGGCAATGCTAAGGCTTCCCCCCTGGTTTCCAGGCACTTTCTGTAACAATTCAGTCCAATTCAACAATCATTTGTTAAGCACTCATCATGTGCCACGCACCATGCCCAGTCCTGGACACTGTGTTGTCCGTCATTATTGTCTTGTACGCAGACAGATGTGATGAGGCATTTCAACAGTAAGCCGTGGATACTCTGAGTGATCATAATCCAGTTCTTCTAATGCACTCTGGTGCTTCTGTCACTGTGACATATAATTATGAAATTTCCGCATCGATGTGATGACAACTACGTGCGCACATGTTTGGACGTGTGTACCTTTCTCTCCATTTAATCCAAGCACTTCTAGCAAAATCAGTAATTTGATAAAGTGGAATTGAAGTGACAGCAGATGACAGAGGTGCCAAAATAATAACCCAGTCTCCCTCTGAAGTGGCAGCCTTGCCGGCCTTTGTGGATCTTATGGATGCCTCGCACTCCGAGGCAGATTGTGCAATGTTTTCCAGCAAAACTTTTAGTTTTTTGGATTAAGGAAGGAGTTTTTAAAAGACCTGTAAAGAAAATGCTTCATTTTTTCCTTTCCTATTGTTTTCCTCTCACTTTGCCCCATTCTTTTCCTTTACCCCCTTTTCCTTACCCACTCCCCAGGCTTCTACTGTCTGCTCTGGTTTGGATATCAGATTTCAATGATTGCTGAGTGCTTGATAAAGTTGGGGTTTTTGTATGTTTGTGTAGAAAATGCAAAACTCTAAGTTTTGTCTCTAAACTCTGCCCTCTGCATCCTCCTTTCTCTGCCCATCACCTCACTCATTTCTACATCATAAGAAGGTTTAAGTTGAAAGGAACCTTCTTTTCTTGGTGCTCAGATCCATTGTAATGATGGTTGAGAATCCATGAATTTGAAAAGCTGAAGAGTTCTCATTTTAATGAAGAGGGGATGAATCTTTAGCCTAACTCTGCTCCCAGGGTATGTTCCATCTATGTCTGATGACTGAAACAAAGGTTTGTGGATTTTTTTCCTTTCCACTCATCTCTATCTCTCTTAGCTCTCAAAATCTATTTTTCATCATTCAGACACTGATCTAATTGTCGTTTGGCAGACTGCGCTCTATTGTTTGGGGAAAATTCATGGCATGTGTTGGGGTGTGGGTTTGGTTTGAATTTTGTTTTCCCTGTCTAACTGGCTAATTAATCTGAGAGTAGGGGCCCCCGCAGTTGGGTGTTTTCTTGGCTAGTTCTGGAAATAGGCAGTCATTCATCATCTGTCATAAGGGGTATACTATGCGCTTACAGAGCTTTTCACCCTAAATGGAAAGACAAAACACAGATTGTTTCCTTGCACAGGTGAAGGAGCACCACAGAACTAATGCAAATTTAGCAAAGGTGACAGGAAGCAACTCATCATTTTGAAGTGTCTGGATTGCTTCTAAAAGCAGAATCCGTTTGACATTTTACAGTGCTCAGGTTTCCAGTGGGGAACCAAGGCATTCAAATTCATTTTTATTTGTAGTGTAAAATCCATCTGAATTTTAATACTATTATGAAGATGAGATCCAGGTGATGAGAGCAAGGGTTGATGGATCATTCAGTGAGAAAAATCTGTCAGAATGGGTTGAAAACCCATTTGTCAAAGACCATAAACACAGACAAGGAAACAATTTCTTCTCACTCACCCCTGGGCTAGTTGCTGCTAAACAGTTCCTGGTCATTGGTAAAATTGTATATAAGTAGCTTAGTGGCTTTCATAGTACTGCTAACTTTTCTGGTCTGACACAGTTAAAGAATCACTAACTAGGAAAGTGTTGCTGAATCTCATATTAAATACACTAATTAAGTTTTAGGGACTTATGACTCTAACATGTAATACAAATCAGTTTTGAAATTTGAGAACCAACTTGTAAGTCATATGACCAATAAGATGGTAGATTAGACATTTTCTCCAATCTTCATGACTTCTAAATGACTCTGAAATAGGAATTATGTTTAAGAGATAAAGGAATTTCTGCTATCTCTATGGTCTAGGATAGTGGTCAGCAAACTGAGTCATTTAGCACATGAACCAAATTTGACCAACTCTTTTTTAGTTAAGAATACTTACATTTTAAAAAAAATTAAATAGCAGCATATAAAAATGATGTAAAAAAAACTACCCATAGCTTACAAACAGGTGGTTAGATCTGGCCTTCATCCATAGTTTGCTGACCCTGGCCCAGGACTTCAAGAAACCTAACAAGGTAATAACCTGATGAACTAGCAACAGACAAGGTTAATCCCTAGCCCTCAAGTTATTCACTCAATACCCTCTTCTCCACCACAAACATGCTCTGGCAATGATGCATAATATGTCCTGCTGCTGTGCAACAGAACTCAGTTCTGTTCTTTATTTTCCTCTGAGTGCCCCAGAAAACCAAAACGTTACTTACTAAGGTTAGGATAGTACCCTGTGTTACAACAGAGCACAGCCAGAGAACTGAGAAAAAGGAGGGAAGTAGAGCAGGATTCTAGTATGTGTCATGGTATTGTACTGCATTAAGCCTGAGGGAAAGTACCCAGCATGCAGCTAAGGTCAATTCTGTCCCAGCACCCCAGCCTAACCCCAGAAGTCACTTGGGGCAGAGACTGAGATCAGTTAAATGTGAATTGCTTAGTATGGGAGGATGCCAGGATATATTTGAGGATCACCGTCAACAAAATCTGTGATCAAAAGAGAGTGAGTTGAAAAGTGAGTAATAGGGAAACGTAAGGATAAAAGAGAAAGAGCTAATGATCTCAGTTAAATATCTTGAATATAAATAGGTGTGTTCATCCTTCATTGACAAAGAAGACCATGCCATCAGAGAAATAATGATATGACTTGCACTTGACTTTGTTTTGAGTGAGGGAGGGCTATGCAGGTCACCAGCTTCACTTCTCCTCCAGAGTCATCTGAATCCAGTGACCATCAGGATGACTGGAGATGACCCAGGATGGATTAAATTGGGGTTAAATGATTTGCCCAAGGTCACACAGCTGGTGAGCGTCAAGTGTCTGAGATGAGATTTGAACTGAGGTCCTCCTGAATCCTGCACTGGTGCTCTATCCACTGCACCACCTAGCTTCCCCAACCAACAGCAAAGGTATTAATAATAAGGAAATATGGCTACCTAAAGGTACTCTAAATGAATCTAGATATTTTTAAATAAATATTGTAAGACAAAAGAAAGTGAATTAATATCTCATAAGACAGAAGATCCTATGATTTACTTAGAGAGCAGAAAAAGACAGCCAACTGCTGCTTGATTATCTAAAATACAAAGAAAAAGTATGGAAGCAGAATTTAATGCCTATATGGCCAAAATAGTTAGTAGAATAGAAAAACTTAAATCTATACAGGAAAGTCTCATGAAAAAAAAACAAAAGATAGAGTAACTGATTGAGAATGCAAACAAGAAGTAAAAGACGGTCTGGAAGAAGAGAGCACAAAAGCAATGACATTAAAAATGATCCAAAAAAAGTGAAATATATTGATTTCAAGATGAGGTTCCATAAAGACAAATTAAACATTTTTAAGTGTCTCAAAAGAATACAAGTTTAATAAAAACCTGAAAAAATATCATTCAATTATAATGGCTCATCACTTCTGAGTACAGGAAAAATAAAGAAATCCAAAGATTGGCTGCAGATTAAAAAAAAGTAAACCACACACAAGGGTGCAGATGATGAAATTCATTTTCTAAAGAACAAAAGAGCTCAACATGAAACCCAGTCAGATACAGCCTACAAACCTAACCCTAATCATTAAGGAAAAAGATGAACAGTTAATAAAAAAAAGTATTCAAAGCATTCATAAGTTATTTCCATAGGTTCTCTTCCCCTCATGTTTAGACTACTCTCCTTTTCTTATTTGTTACCACTTTCTTTAGTTTTAGGGCCTTTCTTTATTAATTCCTTTTTCACTCTTCCTCCTACCTAGTTTAATTTTTTCCCATTTTTCTTTTCGCTCAGTTAAGTTGTCAAGTGAATCTCCCTTGCCTTTAAATAGCTGTGTTCATTAGTTTCTTTTTTTCATTTTTGTGCCTTTTTTCTAAAAATGATTTCATCTTCATTCTTTCCACTATTTATCTTCTCTTGCTGTCTGTTCTAGATCTTTATTATTTAACTCATGCCCTTTATATTTATTTAGTCCTTCTTTTGTCTCAGCCTTCCTTATGGAATTACCAATTCTGAGGTCAATATCTTGAGTTCCCTTTTCTGAAATGTGTTATTACTTTCTAATATGTGTCACTCTTAGAAATACCAATTTTGTTGTTGTCTTTGGTGTTTGTATTTACCTTTCCATGTTTCTGTTGCTTGGTGAAGAACATAGATATAAATACATGTATTTCTCAGAACCACATGGAATTTTTACCAAAGTAATATTAAGACTACTTCAAAGAAAATTGTAAAAAAAAATCAGAAATAGTAAAGCCATCCTTTGTAGACCATAGCACAGTTAAAATAACAGTTGATTCAGGGAAACAAAAGATATAGTCCCAAATAGAGACTTAACAAAAAAATCCTAAATAATGAGTGAATTAAAGAATAATGCATAGAAGCAGTGAATAATTATATGACAGATAAAGTAATGAAACAACCTACCAAAAAGTTCTGGGAGGTAAGTAAAGTGGTCCTCACAGCAAAGATCATGGCCCTAAAACATATATTAACAAAATAGAAAAAAAGGTTTAATGAACCAAATATTCATTTAGAAATAGAAAATCAACAAATAAATATAAAACATAATGTAGAGTTATTAAAAATTAGAGGAGAAACAGACAAACAGGAAAGTATAACTAAAACTAAAAATTGATTCTTAGGGAAAACTAATAAAAAAAGATAACACTCTTGACCTCTTGATAATTTGATTAAAAAGAAGAGGGCAGAAAATCAAATGAACAAAATAGCAAACAAACAAGGTAAGTTCATAGCTGAATCAGAAGAAATGAAAATAATTGTCAGAATCTACTGTGTGCACAATTTATATCAGAACACAAAAGACAAAATACCTTTGAAAACATAAAATACACAAACTAACAGAAAACCAAATGATGATCTTAAATAATTCAATTTCAGGAAAAAAAATAGCTAGAAAATAAAAAGAAATTAATTGTAAAAGAGAAATGTAAATAGGAAACAAAACTATCTCTATTTGCTGATTATATTGTATACTGTCAAAATTTTAGGGAATCAACCAAGTTATGGCAATAGCTTCAGTCAAATTGCAGGCTAAAAAATAAGTCAACAGCATTTCTCTATAATAATAGCAAAATCTAAGAGGTAATTGTAAGAAAGGAAATTTCATTCCAGTAGCAACAAAGTGTATAAATTATCTAGGAAATCTAATCTACCAAAGTCCATAAAAGACTTTTATAGATTGATTTTAAAAGTGCTCCTTAAAGAAATAAAGAAAACTTAAACAGAAGACTATTCAGTGTTCATGGCTGGGTCATGCTATTGTAAGAAAAATCACATTACTAATAAGATAAATTTACAATTTTAATGGTATAACAATCATGCTCTCAAAAGGATGTTTTCTAGAACTCAATAACATATTTACAACATTCATTTGAAAACAGAGAAGATTTAGAATGTCAAAGGAAATATTGAGAAGAGTAAGAACAAAGAAGAAACAGCACTTACGAACTTTAAAATATATCATATAGCATTTATATTATAAAATTGTATTAAAAACAGAGATCAATGAACAGATTAGAGAAGGAAGAATGAGAAACAGTGGAGGTCAATAATCTAATTTTTGATAAATCAGAAAATATATATTATTTAGGAGCAAATCCCCTATTTGATTAAAAAAATCTGGAAAAACTGGAAAAAAAGACATGGAGAAATTTGACTTAGACCAGTACCTTACACCTGATGTTGCATTACATTCTGTATGTAGACATGACCTTAAAATTAAAGATCATACTATTTTTAAAAATGAGGAGAAGCAGATCATCGCTCACATCTATGAGTAGAAAATATATTTTTAATCAAATGAGGGAAAATCACTTGCAGATGACAAAATAACTTTGATTCTGTTAAACTGAAAATCTTTAGCACAGAATTAGGCATCTAAGGTAAGAAGCGAAGCAGATTAATGGGGGGGTGAATTGTATCCTATTTCTCTCACAGAAGTGTGTTGTTC
>CM053769.1:64762086-64803676 GCA_028658325.1 Potorous gilbertii
GGTCTGAGCTCATTGGATATCTATTTCAGATGTTTGGGATACAGAGGCCTTGACTTCTATGTCTTTCCCTGATGGTAAGCATTGTTCTCCCTCATCAGAAAGGAAGGGAGGAAACATCTGGTCACCAAAAAGTAACTTTCTATGGTCTTAGTTTTTTTGCCTTTTCTGGGCATTTTCCCAGCCAGTTACTTGACTTCTGAGAGTCCTCTCCACCCCTGGCCTAGGTCTGCCCAGCTAGTGCTTGGGGTCTGAGATTCAAATGCTGCTCCCCAGCCTCAGGGCTTTCAGTGGAAGGTGGGGCTGCTATTCAGTGGGATTTAGTTCAGGTTCTCAGGTGGGGGCAGGGCCACCTCCCAGGCTCAGTTCCCTCAGGGGGTTTATGTGGAGATCTTCTGTAAAGGAGCTGCTGCTGAGCTCCTGCCTGCTCCAGGAGCCTCTGGCTGCCCGCTGCCTCTGCTGCTGCCTCCCTCGGGGGCCTGAGTTATGGAGACAGTCCACTCCTCTCTCAGCCAGCCCAGAAGTGTCTCTCACTGACCTGTAGTGCCTGTGGGTGGAGGGACCTTCTCGACCACAGGAGATTCTGTCCCTGAAGCCTGCTCTGATCTGTTCCTCTCCATGCCACGTGGCCAAGGCAGGGCAGGGCTTCACTCCTGTCTGGTACATGACAGACCTTTGGGGTAGGGTTTTGGGGCTCTCTGGAACAGAAATCTCCTTCACTCTGTTGCTGCGCAGCTTCCACTGCTCCAGAATTTGTTGGCAGTTCTTTTTACAGGAAATCCATTGGCCGTGGGTTCGGAGCTAGCATATGTGAATCTTTCTACTCCGCCATCTTGGCTCCTCCCCCCACAAATGTTTTTTGACAAAAGGATGCAGTGAGGAAAATTAATGGAAGACTTCCTGGTATAGACAGAATTAGCTTTGAATATGTAAAATTAGGAATAAATTTGAACCTTCCTCTTATAGAGAATCAGGTAAGTATAGGAAGAGGGGAATTCAAGAGATGAATGGGGGATGGCAAGGAATTCCATTTGACTTGAAACCAAGACTCTAAGTGAAAAGGAATGATGATGAGATGAATTGGAGAGGCTATACTAGGAAACCTCATGATAGTAAAGTTAAAACTTGGCCCAGTCAAAAGGCCATACCCAAGGACCTAGAAAGTCACACATGGCCTCAAGGTCATAGGTTCCCCACCCCATAGGATTATTACTAAAATGTTACTATAATAGGGGCAAAGACCCTGAGAATTACTCATAGTGAACCTCTCAAAAGTGACAGCAAACTAATTCCTTAGAATTAAGCACATATTATACATGGTCCTATACCAAATTATTATTCACATTCCTGCTTAAAACCTCAAAGCAAAACCAGAAGACAAAAAGGAAAATATGCCATCAAAATGATCCCCTTGTCCTCTATGTTACAAATGTGAATCAGTGAGATAGTGTCTGCCATTTGTCAACATGGTAGTCTGCTGAAAGTCAAGTGATTCAAGAGACCTTGCAGTGCTTCTTTCTAGGATAACTACTACCTTTTCTTCACATGCCATAAAGTCCAGGGTCACTATCTAAAAGTGCCCTTTGAAAAGCCCCAAAGTTTCATCCCTCTAATAACAACCACCACTAATAACAGCAATAAAAAAAAGCCATTAAGATGGAGGAAACTCCCATTTTTATTCAGGTGTCCAATGAAAAAAATGATTAATCTACCTTTAGGTCACCTCGCTGTGACACCAGAACAATAAAGTTGTTCTTCAGAACAACGCTACTTCCCCCTCTCCTCCAAATGCCATTGTCAAGGCTGGCTAAGCCAAGAGGACGAACAAAACAAAAATGGGAGGTAGTACATGGGTACTGGGCTTCGAGTCAGATGATGTGTGTTGGTATCTTGGCTGAAGTCAATTCAATAAAAATTCATTGACTTCCTACTATCTGGTAGTCAGTGTCCTAAGGTATTGGGGATACAAAGAAAAAAAATAACTGTCTGCCTTAAAGGAGTTTATAACTTAACAAAGTTGTTGTGTAACTTGAGCTACACTTAACCTTCACAGAGCTTCAGTTTCCTCATCTTAAAACTGGGATATTTACCAGCAACAACCAACCTAGTCAGATTCGACTAAGATAATGAAGGTAGGTGATATATGTCATAACTGCAAAACACCAAGGCAAGTTGTTACTATTTTTAATTAAGAAAAGGAGGAAAAAGAAATGTGACAGGAACTGTGCTATCAATTGCATACATGCTACAGCCCAAGAGGCCACTTGTCATAGATATTTAATATGAGACTGCTGTCCCTATTCTCCATATAATCAAGAAGAGTGATTACAATGAAATAGTATAAGGGCAGAAAAACAAGTATCTTTAGAGTAACTCTCATCACAGTAATCTCAGAACATGGAAATCTATATACCAAAGTCGCTAAGATGTCTAGATATAAAGCTGATTGCACAAAGAGGCAATTTTCATGTTGGGTCCAGATTTTTTAAAAAAAGTGACTAAAAATGAATTTTTTTTGCTTAACTTAAATTTCTTTCCCATCACTAGCAGGCTCTCCCTCCTAAGCTCATCTTCTCAGAATGAATGACTTCAAGACTCAGTTCAAATGCCTCTTCCAGGATAGTCGCACCTTGTCCCCCCACTTCCTCCTCTCACCTCTAGCTGCTATATCAATCCCACTGTCTACCTTTGATCTATTCCAGGAATGGGGAACCTACTGCCTTAAGGCCACATGTGGCCCTCCAGGTCCTCAAGTAAGGCCCTCTGACTGAATCCAAACTTCATAGAATAAATCTCCTTATAATAAAAGGATTTGTTCTGTAAAACTTGGCCCAGTCAAAAGGCCATACCCAAGGACCTAGAAAGTCACACATGGCCTCAAGGTCATAGGTTCCCCACCCCTGGTCTATTCTGTATTATCTTTTACATACTGCTTTATGTATATGTTGCCTCCCAATAAGAATATGAACTTCTTGAGAGACCTGTTTGGGGTACTTAAAAAAAAATCTCCCTAATATAGTGCTGGCAGATAGTAAATACTTAAGAAATGCTTGCTAATTAAAAAAAAAACCAACAGCCTTGTAAAAAAAGAAAGTAACCAGCCATTAAGAGATAGCACAGATTCAATGGACTTCAGATTAGAAAGCAAATCAGGGCAGACCTAGGATAGAGATTCATTTACCAGTGACCAAGAACAATATTTCCTTCCCTTCCTTTGCTCTCTGCCTTCCCTCTTTCACCCCAGTTTCTCTAGAAGAACCTATACTCTCAAGCTTAGCTCTCTGAATTTTTTGCATCTCATTTAAGGACATTGGAATCTTCAGAAGAGGAATAGATGAATTCCTTGGTATAGTTTAGAGTGTTTCTCTTTCCTTGTCTTTTTCCTAAAGTATAATCATGCTCAGCTTTGTTCTGAAGGTTTTCTAAATCGCTCAAAAGTGTTCCAGACTGGACTCTCATGTCAATTAATCAGTGTCAACAGCCTGTCTAACACTTTGCTACAAACTGTGTTCAATTGTAATTTGTCAACCGCAGCTCCTGTTGGTGTGACGAATGGCTCTGGTCTGGTTAATCTTTTGAACATAATAGTATTCTGCTACTTTGATAAATCTATTATACTGTAGTTTACATATGCTCTGGGGGGGAATTTTATTGTGCCATTTTACACCAAATTATCGCTGTTTTCCTTTCAAAAGCAAGTATTTGACTAATGAGGATGCAGGCTTTCTTCCCAATATCATGAAGGCTCAGCTCACCTCATATCTAAACCATGCAGGTGCCTTTTTTCATTCCCTTTTCCTCTTAAAAGGAAAAGTAGAAAAAGTATATCCTCATGCAATAATGCAAAAGAATAGTGAATTTGGAGTCAGAGAATCCCCACTTAAATCTCACCTCTTTTATTTACTATCTGTGTAATCTTGAGCAAGTCATCTCATCTCTCTGGACCTTGGATTTCTCATTTGTAAGAATAAGAATTCCACAACCAGAGAAAGAATTATGGAGTCTGAATGTAGATTGTAGCATTTTCTCTTTTATTTGTGGTTTTTTCCCCATTTGTTCTGATTCTTCCTTCACAACATGACTAATGTGGAAATACGTTGAATATGATTATATATGTATAGGCTATAGCAGATTGGGGAAGGAGAGAAAGGAGGGGGAAACTTTGGAACTCAAAATCTTATAAAAGTGAATGGTGAAAACTAAAACTAAATAAATAAATAATAAGGATCCAAGATGTGATGCCCTCCGTAGTCCCTTTCACCTCTAAATTTATGGTTCTGATGTCTCCTTTGCCACTCACTGTAAGGGATAGGTATAAACTAAAGCATGAATATGTGAGTAGAATTGGACTATAGATAGATAAGGAGACTGATGAGTGTCTACACAGAAATCTCAGAATCTAAGGATGAGTTTAGAAAACATCTAACCCAACCTCTTCGTATCTCACAAATGAAGAAATAGAGGTGCAAAAAGGTGAGTGCTTTGCCTAAACCGGTAATCAAAATATCTAGAATCCAAGTCTCCTCCCTCCAAATTCAGTGTTCTTTCTGGGGTCTTGGTGCTTTGTCTTTCTTTTTCACCCCAAACAACACTACCCCCCCCCCGCAACTTCTGGCCAGCTAATTCTGGATCAGCCCATCTGGAGATATTAAGGACAAGGCAGCCACTGAACATTTCATTAGTTTTTTGTTTTTCTTGAGACTTTAAGGGTTTTTAGTTTAATTTAGGCAAACAGGTGACTCAGTAGTTGATAGTACAGTGTAGCTTTAAGAAACATGGTGGAACTCATCTATAAAACCATGGTTGGAAGACAGGGCCAAAGGTCAGTTCTTAGGTTAACCAACTGTGGTCAGGCTTTTGTGGTTTGTTATTGTTTTATTTCTGCATACATGAATACATATCATATAATACACTACATAATCTTCACCTTACAGTTAATGGTGTTCCAGGACAAAAGAACATATTCAGTTTTAATACAGCCGCCCACCCCCCCCGTGTATGAATTCCCACTGTCAAAACAAACAGCACCCTGTCTGTAACTTAAGACTTTTTTTTAAACTAGATTTATGATTTCATTGCCATAGAGAACTCCAAGGAAGGAAATTCAATCTATTAATGCAGATTGGCACTTGCTCTGCATTTCACAGGCTTTGGATAGGGATTTTTAACCTTTTAAACGTCATGGACCCCTTTGGAAGCCTATGAATCCTTTCTCAGAATAATATATTTAAATACAGAAAAGAAAATACATATTACAAAGAAAACCTATCACATTTAAATTCAGTTATCAAAATATATATTTTTCAAAGTTCACGGACCTCAGGGTAAGAACATGTGTTTTAGTGCATTGCCTGTCACTACGAAGTTGAGTGATAGTCACATCTACAATATGTTTGAGGCAGGCCTTGAACCTTGGGTTTTCTGATTGGAAGAAAAAAGCCTGAGCCAAACCACATAGCATTTGACTTACATAAATCTTAGAAATTATAAAATGCCTCTCATTTAACAGATAAGACTTAGGCTAGTGTGTGAGGTACACAAAGGTCAAGTTAACTGGCCCCCTTGACAGACTTTAAACCAAGTCTTGTTAACTTTGGGCCCAGGATCTCATGGCTAATGTTTATAATTGAATCTAGGTCTTTCTGCCTGTAAACCTAGGACAGTAGCCCTGTTTCTTTATTTCTATACCATGAGATCACTCTCCTTCTGCTATAATAGAAATGGAAAATCACAAGAGCATAGATTAAGAACTAGAAGGTTCCTAAGTGTCTGTGAAGCCCAAGTTCTTCATTTTACAGATGACAAAACAAAATCACAGAGTGATTGTGACTTACATTAGGGTCATATAGTTGATAAGTGTCTGGAATGGGATGTGAGCCCAAGTCTTTCTGATTCCAAGTTTAGAGCTCTATCCACTGCAACAGAGGGTCTTAACTCTATCTGTGTGTATGTGTGTGTCTGTGCGTGTGTGTTTGTGTTGTGTGTGTATGTTTGTGTGAGATAGAACCGTTTGGTGGTGAAGCTTATGGAACCCATCTCAAAATGTTTTTAAGTTAGCATAAAAAAATTGAAGAAAATGACAAATTTCATTTAAAGGTTGGTGAAACACATAGATATGCACATACATACACATTTGTTTTTTCATCTAGGTTAATGGCCCCTCTGAAATGTATCCATGAATTCCTTGGATCTTAGGTTAGGAACCTCTCTCTAACTAAAATCATGCTAATATACTTTTTATGGAAAATTTAAATCAATTCACTTGGTATATTAGTCTTTTCTTAAAAGCGAGAGTATAGATGCACACAGTAGATTCCAAATAATCTACAAACCACTATGAGAAGCCCCTGTTTAATAAAAGATTTAGAGCTGAGGTAACTTCCCACACTTGTTAATGGAAAAGTTTAGATTTTGGAACATTCATGCTGCTAACTCCAAAAACCTTGCGGAAACAGTTTCCTGCCAAAAGAGCCAGAGATTTCCCGAGTGTCCACTCCCTAGGAGACACCTTATTGTGCATTGTCATCTAAACAAGGCTGATGTGATTGCAAGTAGACACTTATTGAACTTTCGATTCCTGACCTCAGCTAACAATTTGAAACTGGCTGTAAATTGTCCCTTTCAGTCTTAACACACAGGATGTTTCTACTTGGGGAAAGTGCACAGGCTGCAGATTTCAGCAATACATTCTCAAAAAGTCAATTTCACCTTTTGGCAGCTCTGAAGGAATCGAGATTACTTTAAAGCTAATAGCTCTGAATAAGGCCAATAGTTAACAGAGGGAAAAAAAGGGAGGGCAAAGGAATTGTTTTTAATGATATGAAAGTACAGCTATAAGAAAAGAGTTAACTATATACTTTTCCACTTTAAGTAATTAAAAGTATCTTTTTCCTCTCAAAAGTTCTAATTCTCTAAGAAAGGGCTACATTTGCCACACAATGAAAAATTGAAACAACACAACGGCCCTGCTGACTGCAATAAATGAAACATCAAAACGGTGGTAAATATTTAAGGTGTTCTGACACATTCTCTCAGTATTAAAACATTCATTTCCTGCTTCTCTCACTGAGGGGAAGCAGCCTCAATGTATTTTCCAGCTTTTGGATAATAGAGGGCTTACTCACACACCAAGCAATTGAGAACAACTGGGAGAAGAGGGGGAAATATATATATATGTATATGTATTTACACACATATATAAATGTATATATATAAATATATACACTCACATACATATGTTCATATGTATACATATACGTATATGTATGTATATACATATATATGTATACATGACAAAAGAACATAACAATACATCAAAATGTCAAGGATCTGAAATTTTGTCACTGTCCGTACTCCTAAACTGATGAGTAATGTAATCTCGATGACAAGAGATGATATGTGAAATTTACCATAGCTAAAAAAATGAAACAAATCAAACCTTTTGACACGATTTTCCAAATTTAACTAAGCTAGATTTAGGTCATCACTGGGCTCATGACTGTAGCATTCCCAGATGGGTAGGGTCATTCACACAGAGCTGTAGGGTGACAAAGCCTTTAGGAACTCAGGGTACTCCCAATGCCATGAAAAGCATATAATATTGATAACAACCTCATCCATAACATGCAAGGTGGAATAGAAAAGAGAACTGGATCTGGAACCCATTGACTTGGGTTCAGGTCCTGAGTCTGCTCCTTAGTAGCTGTGTGGCTGTGACAAGTTCTTGAGTTATTCCAGGTCTCAGTTTCCCCACCTATAAAATGAGGGAGTTTGACTAAATAGCTTCTAAGATCCCCTTCTGGCTTTAAAACGATGATCCTATGAAACCTCTCTCATCTTGAACAAGTCACTTAAAATCTCTGGGCCTCAGTTTCTCCCATCTGCAAATAATGCAGACAGACTAACTACCCTGTAAAATCCTTCCAGCTCTAAATCTATGATCGTTTCAATAGCAACTTCTTTTCGCATAGTTGTCTTATGGTTATAATGAGGTTTCGTATATATTATTCTACTTCATTCACACAACAACCCCACGAGGGAGGGTTGGTAGTTTGAGAAATACTAAAGACAGGATTCCATTCAATGAATATTTTTTAAGTCCAATATTTGAATTACTCCAGGTATTATGCTGCCTGAAGGGGGAAAGGAGAGAAGAAGGAAGGTGAAGAAAAGGCAAGAGAGGGAAGAGGAGAAGAAGAAACAATCTTTGCCCTCAAGGAGCCTAAAGCATAATGGAGTGAAAATAAGTATAAGTTAATTTTAAGGGAAGGAGAATACCATCCCCCAGTGGGGAGTGGGTAGGGGAATTGGGAAAGGCTTTATGTAGAAGGAGGTACTTAACATGAGCTTTGAGGGACACAGGCATCCCAAATGGTGGGAGTAAGGAGGGAAGACTTCCCTGGCATCACATGACCAACAGGTAGGCAAAGTAGCAGGAAAAGGGTTCTATAAATGGGACAGCAAACAGGAGTGACTTCAGGGAACTTGTTCTTAGTCACACAGCTATCAGTAGCTTAGTAGGGATTAGAATGCTGGTCCATTAACCTCAGGTGTAGTGCTCTTTTCCACTATTCCACAATTAACGATGCAATTAGCCTGACCAACCCTCCCCCCCAAAACAGGGCTGCCATCAAAATCCAACACATGGTAACATGTAATGTACTAACATATGAACTATTACTTTTTCAAATTTCTACAGAGTGTTCTGCCTGATCTAGGAGGTTTTTCAGAAATAAATGCACCTCTTCTTGTTGAAGTATTTCAGTTTCTGAATGGAGAGCACAGGCAGAAATGCATTTCTGAATAATAATTTCTGAGTATCTATAGCAGGGACAAAAGCAAAGAGAGTTTTGGACCCTTCTATGGCAAATTCCACATGAACATGTAGGTGCTACAAGGGATAGAGAGCAGGACCTAGAATCAGGAAGACCTGAATTCAAATCTAGTCTCAAATACTTACTAGTTGTGTGATCCTGGGTCAGTCTCTTAACCCTATTTATTTCAGTTTCCTCATCTCTAAAATGAGCTGGGAAAGGAAACGGTAAACCACCCCAGTATCTTTGCTGTCACATTTAAAAAGTTTGAGAGACATAATTGCTGGGTAATTAATCTTTTAACAATTATGCCAGTGGATGATTAATAAAAGAGGTCAAGGCACTCTTGAATGTCAAAGGTGCGTCATGGTGGCTTCTTGACGCTTATATGCCCTTGGGAATGTGGGTGTTTCCAACAGGTGTCAATCAAATCTGATTGGCTAACCATTAATGAGAGAATTAATAACAAAAGTTGGCCATATTCTAATGAGGGGCTGAAGTACATGACTCTGTTCCAGACCACCCTAAGCCTTGGGCAATTTAGACAAAAGATCTACCCTCTACCCAAGCCTGAGGAGAACACAATGAGCTTCTCCACTTGCACAGGGTCTGAACAAGATAAAGGAGAGAATTAATCCAATCTCATTATCCTTCAGATGTTGGTCTGACCTATTAGAGAATGAGGAAATAGGAAGAGAAAAAGCCCTGGATCTCTCCAATAATTGCTAATTTAATAATCATTTCTCTTATTACCAAGACAACCTCCAAAGAAGGTTGTAAAGAATAGGACACAACTAAACTATAACAAAAACAAAGATAAATACTCCACTTTACAACCAATTTTTAAATCAAGTAAAGTACTTTACTAACAAAGATTTGTTTTCTTACTTCTACATTACTGGGGGGGGGGGGAGGGCAGGAAACCAAGGAAAAATGCATGTATCATCCACCATTGTCCTACCCACTACTGGAGACTAGTGTTATTCTAAAAAACGATAGTGATCTGTCCCCATATTGTTTCAGTCTGAACTCCAAACATATATATGAAAATACTGAAGAAATAATAGCCCTTTGTGGTTTATAAAGCACTTTCCCTACTGCAATCACATGGACGAAGTCGTTTGAATATTATTAATCCTAGGTAGTGTGATAAAATGGTTGGACAACAATAAAATGCCTTGAAGGCAGGGAGATCTGAATCCATTTCTAGGCAATTCTCTTAACCTCTAGGTGCTCTAGGCAGCTCTGTCTAGGTTGACTATAAAGATTATGGATTGCAGAGAAGGGGATGACCTACACTGGTAGACAGTATTTCCTCCTAGATCCAATCCCTGTCCCCATTTTTCAGGTAAAGAAACTGAGGATCAGAAATTTAAAGTGCCTTTTCCTTGGTTGGTATAGTTATTGAGTGTTAAAATCAGAACTCAAAATTAGGTCTCATGGCTTGAAGTCTATGGCACTGGATGTAAAGGAAAAGACAGTGTGGTGTGTTGTACTAGAAGCCCAGAAGACCTTAGTTCAAATTCTACTTTTGACATTTAACTCTGTGGACAAGCTGCTTCCTTCTCTGAGCCTCAACTACTTTATCTATCAAATAGGTATTAATAATACCGCAGCACTTCCCTCACAGGGTGATCATGAGATTCAAAAGAGAGCATATGAAAAAATGCTTTTTAAACATTTAAATGATACCACTAAATAATAACATTCACTATCCCACAGTGATTCTCTAGTTAATACTGGTAAAATTTACTGCATTAACCAAACATAGCATGGGAGAATTTACTAGCAGAAGATAGCTAGCCAGTTATTCAACATTTATACCTGAACGCTCCGTGAAAACTCCCTACATCCTTTGCTCCTGCAGTAATTAAGTATTCAAATCAGTAAACAGCTTGCTGGGAATGATTTTATGACAAATGACCCAAAGCATATCAACCGTAAAACTCAGCCCCGCAAAAATCCCCTAAGCCCAGGAAGCTCAATCAATGTGAAATGGATGGCAACTTCCTGATGGCAGCACTCCCTCATCCATTCCAGGCTTTGCATAAATCCACATGGTGAATGGCATAGCTTTAGGATCTTCTGTACCCCAAAACAAAAGAGAAAGAAGGCAGGCTCAAAGATTCTCTTGGGGCAAACAGGATGGGTACTCTACTGCTGCTTCATTTGTTTAAAAGCCAAATGCAGATGAGCTGAACTCAATTCTATTAAGACTAAGGTCACTGATATTCAAAGAAGAGTATAATATGGAAGAATCTGCAAATATACATGTGAGGCAGCTACATAGTTAAGTGGCATTACTACAACTCTGAGTTCCTAAAGGAAATCATATCTTTATTTCTTGGAAAGAGAGCTTTAACCCTTTAGACTTTTCCATCATGTTCCACTCAGAAACCTCTTTATCCTGCAAGATCACATCAGCCATGGAACCTCACCAAGGATCTCTGCCTCTGGGGACCCTCTTATTGGAATATGGGGTGGAATATAAGGAGGGGTCTGGGTCAGTCAACTTTTCATTTCCCACAAAGTTGTCCTCCGTTGGACTTCTCCACCACCCACCCACTCTAGGCACCTTCCTCAAATCTCTTTCAGTTTCCTTTTGTCTGTCCTCCCTTCTATTACCCACCCTTCTTCCATCCCCCTTCACTTCATTTTCCTGTAGGGCAAAATAGATTTCTAGACTCCATTGCCTGTATAGCTTAATTTCCTGGGCAAATTTCTTAATCTCTGTTAATTCCTCATGTGTAAAATCAGGATAATACACATAGAGTATAGTGAGATTAAGACAAATAGTTTATACACATTGCTTTACAAACTTTAAAGTACTATATCAATTCACTTGTTGCTGTTTTCATTATTACAACTATAACTTCAACGGAGCTATGTTTTCATTGAAATAATCTCTTCTAACTGTGCAATTTTAACTTCTCCAGATTATCTCGAGTTTCAGCCTCAAGTCACAAATGGCCTCTTAGACATCTCAGAATAGATATCCCTATAGACACTTCAGACTCAAGATGTCCAAGACAGAACTCATTCTATTTTCTGAAACTCTTTCCTTTTCTGAACTTCTCTATCACTGTTGAAGGAACCACTGTATTCCCACTTACTCAAGCTCAGACCCTCAGCCTTATCTAGATTCTTCACTTGCACTCACCCCATTTCCAATCTGTTGCAAAGTTCTGTCAATTTCTATCATCACAACATTTCTCCTAAATTCTAGTATTAGTTTTCATTACCTCTCACTTCCTCTGTTTACAGTCACCTTCTGGTTGGTCTTCCTGCTTCAAGTCTTTCAATTCATCTGTCCACTCAGTTGCCCAAATAATCTTCCTAAAGCTCAGGTTTGGCCATATCACTGCTCTATTCAATATACTTCAGTGGTTTCCTATTCCCTCCAAGATCAAATACAGCATTAAAAAAATTTTTTAATGCCATTCAAAACCTAGTTCTCCCTTTCCTATTTTTCCAGTTGCCTCACTTTATTTTTTTCCATGTTCTCTATAATCCAACAACAACGACCTCCTTGCTGTTTCTCTCATCATACACTCTAAAACAACTTGTGTTATCATTCATTCATTTATTCATTGAATATGCCAGGCACTCTCATAAGACGTTCCACACCTCCACCCATTTTATTTCATTCATTTAATCATTCAATAAACATTTATTAAGTACCTGCTATATAATATAATGACAGACTTGTTCCCTATGGCTTGTATGGTCTCTCCAGTTACCTCCACCTTCCGTCATTTTCCTGGCCTCTTTCAAAATTAAGCTCAAATCCCACTTTCTATAGGAACTCTTTCACGATCTCAGTTGTAAGTGCCCTCCTTGATTACCTTCCACTTAACACTGTATTCATCTTGTATGAACCTTTTCTTTCTGCATGCGAGCTTTTTAAGAACAGGAACAATCTTTTATCTTCCTTCATATCCCTAATGTTCAGCGTCTGGCACATAGTAGGAGCTTAACAAATGTTTCATGATTGACTTTGCATAATTCTTTTCCATGTCATTTTGTAAATTCTGAAAAAGAAAATTGGCCCAAGGCATTAGGGGGTCTTCTTCTGGTTATTGTCAGTTAGTTGACAAATTTTTTTTAAATGTATACTCCATACTAAAAATTGTACTAAATTTTGGGAATACAAAGGAAGATAAAAAATAGTTCCCACTTTTAACAAGCAAACAGCCTAATGGAGGAGACAAAAATAAACAACTAATTAATAACAAACAATAAACTACATATAGGATAAATTGGAGATAATTGGGAGAAATATCACAATTCATTCTCTTCAGTTGCATATCTGTTATTCCTTACTTTTACAACAGGCCCTTCTCCTTTTCTAAATTTTTTGTAGATGTCTTTCATACTAATTCTTAATATAAAATCTTAATTGGTAACATCCTGCAGGCAAATATACAACCAGTAGGGATAACTGCATTGTCATTTAGATCATCTAAAATTCTTATTCTTCTGAGTTTGTGGTATTTCATGACTTTAAGTTATATGGTATGGCAATATCATCATTGAAAAGATGGGGCTTTTGAGCAAATGAGTGGAACCATTGAATATGATACAGAGTTTCCCAGATGTGATCTAGCCCAATCTCCATCTACAACATAGTTCTCTATTTATATTTATATATATGCACGTATATTCTGAAATACTAACTCAATGGACCAGCCATATAATTACATCTCAATCTGTGCTAGGGACATTCTTCATCCACTTAGGGTTGCCTATGTGAATGGTATGCAGTGGGGAAAGTGCTATATAATAATGCTTTCCCCCCATTAATTGGACTAAAAATAATTTTAATTTGAGAATGTCTCAGGTTTAGGATCATAGATTTAGATTTAGGAGGGATCTCAGAAGTCATGTCATCCAACTCATTTTATAGAAAAAGAAATTAAGGTAGTTGTAGATTATATTTTAAAAATATATACAGCTATAGGGATCTCAACCTTGACATTTTCAAATGGACTTCTCAATCTTCCTCTTATCTACTCCATTTCCATTGATGGCATGACTATTCTTCAACTTGCCTAGGTTCACAGCCTTGGAGTCATCCTTGACTATTCCCTCTCCTTCAATGTCCATATTCGATATTTTTCTAAGCCTTGTCATTCCTACTTCCATAATATCTCTTACCTCTACCTTCTTCTCTCTCTTTCTAAAGTCAAAAATTGGGGTAAGTGTTATCACTTCACCTGGTCTAGCACATTATAATAACCTATTAATAGTCTCTCTGCTTCCAGTCTCTTCCTTTCCAATTCATCCTGCACAAAACTATCAAACTGATATTCCTGAAACATAGATCTGACAATGTAACCCAACTAGGATAAAATGTAAATCCAAAGACAAAAATTTAAATCGTTTCATAATCTAACTGCTAGTCAATTTTCCAGACTTACTTCATATTACTCCCTTTTACTAGTTCTTTTTTGCACACAAAATTCCATCTCCCACATAAAGGCATTTGCACAAGTGGCTCCTCAAATCTGGAATGAACTCCTTCTTTCTCTCCACTTTTAATAATCTCTGGTTTCCTTCAAAGTACAGCTTTGGCACCACATCCTACATGAAAACATGTCTGTTTTTATTGCCTCATTTATTAACACTCCCTACTGAAATTATTTTAAGTTGTGTGTAATTTGTTTTCTGGTTTGCGGGTATATGTATACATATATAACATCTATGTATCTATCAATGTATCTATGTAACTATCTATCTATCTGTCTGTGTCTGTCTGTCTATCTATGTATCTATGTATCTATCTATATATCTCCACCCAGTTCCTGGAGTATAGAGACTGTTTTGGTTTTGCATCTATGGCCTCTAGAATAGCATTTTACCTTTAGTAGGCAATTTATAAATTCTAGTTCAATTGAAATCATCTTTTTTTATTCTGTTATCAACAGTATCAATCTCTGAGCCCAAAGATTCTTGTGGAAACAAATGCTGAAGTATATAACAAATATGTGAAATATTCTGGAGATGAACTGGTCATAAAGATGAAAGAAACTATGGAAAACAGGAGGAAGAAAGAGAAACAACTCTATTAGAAATCTAAAAAAACTTTAAGAGGTGACTGGAAATATACAATTTATGGATTTGTTAACAAGAAAAGCAGAAAAGGAAGGCCATCAATTAAGGTTAGCAACTAGCACCTAAGGCAATCCTTTCCTCAAATGCACACATTTGTATCTGATTTTAACATCAATAATAAAATTCTAGAATGTTAACAAATATTGAAAAGGACTCAAAACAATTAGATCGATCCTCTATGGGATTTATGGGATTACTAATGCAAAAGCTGCACAAAATTGGTAGGTACAGGTGGACTGAGCCATTCCTCACTGTAGGGAAAATCTTCAGTGATAAAATCATAGATCAATAGACATATCAATGTATTCTTCATGTTACTAGTTATTATTAAAGTTACTTCTAGACTTTCACTCTTCATTCTGTATGTAAAAAAAAATCAAAATGAAGACCTGTGGTTATAAAGATATATCTTACAAAGCACCTTTCTTACAATAGCTCTGGGGGATAATTAGTACATTATGCTTATCCCATTCTTACAGGAGAGGGTACTGAGGTTCATATTGCTTAAGTGGTTTGACCACAAACACATGGCTACTCAATGTTGAAATCAGTACTCAAGGCCATTTAATTTTTTTCTTAGCCCAATTCTCTTTCCCCTCTACCACATTTCTCCCCAAACTATCAAATTCTGAATGTATCAACCATCATCTGCACTCTCTAAATCCTCGATAGCATTCTCCAGGGAGCTACCACTTCTCACTGATTGACTTTAGGGTCCATTTTCTCCACTCTTTCACGTGGAACAAGCATATTAATTAGGGTGAGATCATCCTGTTTCATCCAATAATATCAACATTTTGGAGGTATGGAATGCATCCAAATTTCATTTCAATACATCACTTCAGCATTATAAATGATAAATCAATAGTTTTAATACTTTTCCATTCTAATGTATTCTAGTGGAAGTGAGCCAGTACATCATACAAGAAATATGCAGATTAAAAAGGCCATGTACTTGGAACATAATGGAATGGAAAACACTCTTTTTATGAGCCATTCAGGCAGTGGGTCACTAAAGTAGATGGACACTCAGCTGGAGTTAGAAAAATTAACACTTTTCTGAAGTCAAAACCAGTGGTAACTAGTTAATGAGTCACCTACTCCAACTGGGAAACCATTAGAGTGCTTGATTGGAGAACAAGAACATAAAACCTCAATTAAAAAAAATACAGCAACTGTTTGTTAAGACTTGGACTCATGCTGGTATCAGGAAAGTTTTATATAAAGCACCAGTGCTTTTCCTTCGGAGATTCAATTATGTAACTGATATCTTAGCAGGACTTAAGACAGTTCTGTTATGAAAATCAGAGCAAGTGGACCGCAATGATCATTCATCCTTCATGTGATCCTATCTAGCAAATAGGGCAGATCCAGAGGATGCAATTACTGTTTCTAGTTTCATCATCTCCCACATTTTTAATAGAAAATATGAGAGAATCATTTAGATGAGGGAAGCAAAGCACAATTGCTTACCTTACTAGGTGCTTTATACCTTAGCAGACAAATGAATTCTGACATTCCTAAATCAGGAATAAGGTATAGGGGAAAGGGATTAGACCCATTGTTTCATTGTTATAGTGAAATCTGGAGTGAGGAAACTCCCTCCAGCATGCAGGTCAGTACCTTCTCTACAGTTTATAGTCTCAGAGAGTTGCCTTGAATATTGTTTGCTCATCATCACCCAGACAGTATATGTCATAGGTGAGGCTTGAAATCAGGTGTCTGGTTATCAATAGGTTATCAATCAATCAAAGGTTATCAATATCCTCTGCCAAACTACCAATAGCAGGGAAGAAACAGATACTGTCTTTGTAAAGTACTCCATCTAGGTACTATCTATTTCATTTCTTTAAAGAAAGAAATTTCCTGTAGATTTTGCTGCAAGTGGAACATCAACTTTGGCAGTGAATTGATATATTAAGTGCAAGCAAGTCTGTGTTAGAAACAGACCTTTTACTCCCCAAAACAATGCTCACCTTGGATTATTTCTAGGTCTTCCTTGCCTTGTTTTTGTGCTTTTTATTTATATTATTTATAAAGATGCACAGACTGTACTTTGGATGCTACTCAGGTGTCACTAATGTAATTATTTTAATGTTCTGATAAGCAGTTTATAGGATATCCAGAAATGAAAGCTGTGCAATAATACAAAATTAAATCTGGATACAACTCAAGGATTCCTACTAGTCTGAAAACCTTAAGTCTGCACTGAATACAGCCCTAAAGCAGAATATTGCTTTTTGAGGTCAGTCTCAATAAAATGCACAGACACCAAAATAGCCATTGTTGTGTTTCCATCTCTGACTCATTATTAAAATCAAGAAGTGTTGTCAGGCTGCAAGAAATACTCAATACAAATGATTCCACAGTGGTTAATGAATTTACCTTTAACAAATGTACTCAAGTATGTCCCATGAGTCAATGGTCACACTGGAAGTTATTTTACTTTATCAAATACACCACTTGATGCTGGACCAGAGATATTTTTTGACAATGTAATAACAATGAAAATGGTGACAAAAACAACAACCAATATTTAAATATAATCTAGCATATTATAATAAAACAAACAGTATCAGTCAGGGGTAGGGGAGAGGGAAAATGTATCTTATTAGGTGCCTACTATATGCTAAGCACCTAGTTCAGTGCTGGGTATATAAAAGGAGGCAAATATTATACAATGCAATATATCACAAGTTTATTGTATGACACATGTTATATAATATACATTATAAAATATACTGTGCATTATATATACACATATACTATACATGTATGCTATATACACATGTGTATTATACACACACACACACACATATATATATAAACTTAACTGAAAGATGAGGATACTGACATTCAAAGAGGTTAAATATTGTAGCTAGTAAATAGCACGTAAGTGGGGCTTTAACAACAGTCCTTCTAACTAAAAAGCTACTCTTTCCACTATATCATAGCTCCCCATAGTTTAACTAAGGAACTAAAACATATGAAGGAGTGGGGAGGTGAAGGGGTGGAAAATTCTAGATAGTATCAGGGCATCTCCAAATAAGATAAACCTTCAGATTCCTTCAGAAAGCTATCGCTTTCACTCTATGCAAATAGATCATCTCAAGACTTGATAATCAAAGAATGATCATAACGTAATTCAACTGCACAAAAATCAGAATACTAGTCCCTAGCTGATGTCAATATAAATTTCAGGACAGTCCTTTCAATATAAAATTATTATAGGTATGAACAGTGGCGAAAGATTCTACCTCCTTCCCAGCTCAGGGCTCGTATACAGTGGATATGATCCCAGGGGCTAATTTACAAAGGTATTTTTCTCCTTTTGGCTCATAGCTGCCACCTAGAATTTACTCTGGGAAGATATCTAAATCTCACCAAAGTCCAGATTTTTAAAAATGTGGGTAATGGGATTCCCATATCTCAAATAAGTACTCTATATGGATAGAGGACAGACTTTATTTCAGCTCACATAAAATGCTAAAGGTGCAAAGGACTCCCAGGAGTCCCTGAATGGATACTGAAAACACATAAAACACTCCCAGTAGTTTCACTTAGAAGAAAATGAATTTAGTGGTAATTCTTTGATGTTCCAGTGGATCTCTTCCTCTACTACACAGTCCTATGTGGATTCCTAAGATGTACGGTACTCTCCCCTCCCCACACTGAAGTTTAGAATATTCCCAGCAGGCAAACCCTATGTTATGGAAACTGAATAATCACTCATTTTCCCATCAGACCTGCAGTGTCCAAATGACTGACCATAATAGTGGATGTTGAGAAGATCCAGATCTCATATCTCCCAAAGTCTCAAGTAACTTTCAATGTAGAAGAACAGTTTGGAAAAACATCAAGTTTTGTCATACTGATGAGTCAATCATTCAGGCAAGTAGAGATGTCTTCTCTATTCTCTGGTTAGGCTAGATTCTTTCATCCTAATGCTTGGAAAATAATCTACCCTCCTCAATACAGAAAGTTATGGTGGACTGAGTAGGCAAGCAAGTGTCCGCTATGTCATTTACTTTTGAAGGAGCTCTATCATTGCTCCAATCGTTGTAATATTTTAGGCTGGGAAATTTCACTATAAGGAACTCTGCTGTCAGGTTGTGTGGAAAATGTGCATTTACTCTTCCCATGTCAACTTCTATGACAGAGTGGGGGTGGGTGAGAGGGAAGAAAAGAAGGGAGAAATGTATTTGATTGGACCCTGCCCTTTTTGAGTCATTGTTATGATTAAATAAGACTATTTTTTCAACAATTATCAGTCAGTTATTCTTTTAGGTCAGTTTGACTTGTTATCCCCAAAATATTAACTATGAAATAGAGGTAGATGTGAGAGTTGCAAGGCAACAATCAACCTCAAAGGATTCTAGCCATTTTCCATATTTCTGATGAAAATCATGTAACTGTTTACAGCATTTGGGATATATTAGTAGTTATAAATCAAATCCAATTTGCAAAATTTGTATGTTTATGCATGTATAGAGACAATGTGTGTGTACATACAGACTATCAATTGATCAGACAGTAAACATATATTAAATGCCTACTATGTGCCAGACCCTATACTAGGTCCTCAAAAGGAGGCAAAAGGACAGTCCTGGCTCTCCAGTCCTTTACAATTTAATGGGGAGTCAACATGCAAACAAATCTACACAAACAAACTACATGTATTAGAAAACAGAATAGTGAACAGGGGGATGGCTGTCAAATTAAGAGGTCCATGACTCTGCAAAAGATCTATGATTTCACCTAACTGCAGTACTCCTGGTTTGGCAACTCCCCCATCAACAGAAAGCATATCTCTTCTATGACAGAGAGGTTAAAGGACTTGCTTTTCATTAGATAGCGAGTGGGCATAAGGGGTAGAAATTGAAATCTAGGTCTTCTAGACTCCAAGTTCATTATAATGTTATCGTAGTGTAAATAGTTCTCCCAGTTTCACTCTTCACTCTGCATTAATTCATATAGATCTTTCCAATTTCCTGTGAAACTCTCCATTTTTGTCATTTTTTTTTATAGCACAATAATATTTGACTACATTTGTATGCTATGATTTGTTTATCCTTTCTCCAATAGGAGGACACTCCCTTGGTGTCCAATTTGGAGCTTCCACAAAAAGACCTGCTATAAATATTTTTGTACAAATAGACCTTTTTTCTCCTTCTCTGACTTGGGTTTTGCAAACAAAAGTTGAATTTGCCTGGAGAAATAACCTAACTCCATATCGGGCTCCAATAAAGATTTTGGCAACATCCTGATGATGCACAGGCTTCACTTGGAATTAGTCTTCCCCCTCCAATCCTGTTATTGAAGAAGTAGTGCAGTTTTAATGTACATTGTAACTACTGTCAATCTATATTAGTACAAAACTCTGAGAAACTTGCCCATACTTGAAACAAAGAAACTTTAAGGAGTGTTCACAATGTGAGCAACTGGAAGAAGTATTAACTTAATTAACTTAAAATTAATGGGGGAGGGGGGTCTGTCTTTGCTGAGGTTTTAAACACCTTTAACTTAAAAAAACAAAATTGCCCAAGTTTCTAGGTCTCCATTCCTGTAATTGAGATATCAGATGTTACTAAGACCCAGTTTAAGCCCTACATACTCCCAGAAGCCTTTCTATGTAACCCTCTTCTTTAACTCTAAATTCACTTACTACTAGCACTTCAAATTTTTCCCTTTAATATATGCCTTCTTGCCCTCTAATTGATTCATGCTATTAGTCTTGTATTTGTAACTAAACTATAAGCCCCTACCCAGATGAAATAATGTCTTAGATTTTTATTTTGTATTCCACTTGGCATTTATTATGGTAGGCATTCTAATGTCTATTGGTTAAAAAACAATCATATTTGAAGAGTAAAAATACGCTTTTTCACTTACCCTCCTATTCTATCACTCTAACTTTTTTCCTCATGACCAACAATAGCGGAATGTTGCCATTTACACTATTCATTATAAAGAATAATTTATCTTGGCTTAAGGTAGAACCATCTTGGACTCCATACAAGGGAGTTTGATTTTGTCAATAAACAGGAGCAAAGGATTCACTTCTCAAGGCATAACATCAATGATATTTTTATAATGAAGCACTTTAAGAGTTGAGGGGTGAGACTTGTCCATCTCCACCCTAATAAGAACTAAATACAGTTCCAGTCTTTATTTATGTGCTAAAATCTTACCCCAAATAAACTTTGGGTAAGACCAAGACCTCTAAACTGACTCCAGCATTAGAACAAACAGTAGCTCAGCAGAATGACACCTTGGAAAGCTCCCTCCCTGAGTGCAATGAATCTACTAGTCAGAATGGCAGGATAGAGAGTAATGGAGGTTGTTTACCTGCCTTTCTAACTTATCTGAATTCTGTCTGAATATAATATCACAACCTAAAAAATAAATCTAAACTTACCATGACACTTTTCTTGAAAACCTCAACAACAGAATAATCTAGCCAAATACCACAAAGAGCATGATGAATGCTGGGAAATGACATCTATGCTTTAGAAGAAACACAGACTTATTATTAGAAGAGATGTGAGAGGTCATGTAGTTCAACTCCCCAAACCAGCCCTATGCAACACAACAAGATTTTATTAAGTAAGAAAAGTATTGTCATAGTTTAGTTGTTTCAGTTGTGTCCTACTCTTTGTGACCCCATTTGAAGTGGTTTGCCTTTTCTTTCTCCAGATAATTTTACATATGAGGAAACTGAGGCAAAGAGGGATAAGTGATTTCCTCAGGGCCACCCAGCTATTAAGTGTCGGAGGTTGGATTTGTACTCAGGTCTTCCTGACTCCAGGCCTAGAACTCTATCTGCAGCAGCAACTACCTGCCTTAACTAAGAAGAATGGGGTTTTACTAATTGTTGGAGATACAAAGCAGAAACAAGATCAGCCAATGCTCGCAAGGAATTTGCACTCAGCTCTCTGCCCTACTCAGGAATCCTTCTCAATAGAGATTCATCTAGTCTTTGCCTTCATACTAATTCATAAGGCAACCTCTTTCACTGTTGAATAGTTTGATTTTCCACCCTCTTGTACTATTCCTCTGGACTTCATTCACTGGGATCTCATTATCCTGCAAGATCCAATCAACCCTGAAACATACCTCCTTAGTACAACCTGCACCTGTGCCCTCTCCCTACATCTGACTTGAGAGGGTAAAGGGTGGAAAGTAGCACAAACCTCCCAGATTCCAATTAAGGAGGGCACCCAGGGCAGCTATCTCATCATACCCACCAGCTGCACTCCTCTGAATTTCATCATGATCCTGAGTGAGGAAGCCTACCCTCTCTTTTTGGTATCTTTTCAGTTCTGTATTCCCTCATTGGATTGTGAGATCCTTGAAGGTGGGACTTTTTCTTTTCTTTGATTCCAGGCATAATGCAGGGAATATGTGTGTTCAGCTGTTTTCATTCCTTTTTCACCCTTTCTGACCTCATTTGGGGTTTTCTTTGGAAAGATACTGAAATGGTTTGCCATTTCCTTCTCTAGCTCATTTCATAAATGAGAAAATTGAGGCAGAGTTTAGTGACTTTAGTCATACAGAGAGTATGTATGAGATGAGATTTGAATTCAGGAATATGAGTCTTCCTGACTCTGGGTAAGGCACTCTATCTACTCTATCACCTAGTTGCCCATATAATATGGCTGTCATATAGTTTGCACTTAATATATTTTTATTGACTGCCTGATTGACTGACTGAAGATTTCTGGTTGTTATCAAGTTCTCCCTCTTCACCTGGCTGTCAATTCATCTGTCCCAGGACTATTCTCTGGGACCACAATAATCAAATTTCCTCCCTTTTCTATATGTGAGTCCCTCATATTTTTGATTCTCCCTTCAGTTTTCTGTTCTGTATCCTTTGATCCTTCAATAAGTTTACCATCCCTATGTTTTTTTCAATATTTCCCAAAATAACATGATCTCCAGACCCCTTCCTACCCTGAATGTCCAAGCACTGTATCAATGTTCTGCTTGAAAAACTTGTAAATCCAAAATGAACATGAAACTACAGCAGTCTGACCAGTTCAGCCTACAGTTCAGTTATTCATTCCTGCAATAAAAATGATTGTATATCTTCCTAACCTGTTTTGCCATGATGAAAACAAGAAAAACCCTTGAAGACTAAGTCTTTTCTTTTTCTTCTTCAATATATAATGGATCAGAGTAAGGATGGATGGATGATCTCTAAGGTCCATTCAGTTCTAACAGTCTATTATGTACCATTAGCTCATAGGCTCAGCAAAACAAACAAATAATTGTATTGCTATCTCAATTCTTTCAAAAACATGTTAGAGGACTAAGAGTGAAATAACATCCTCACATATGTCTACATACAAAGTATGGTGTGAAGAACTCTAATTCTAATGATTAAAATTAAAGAATCTCTTGGCCTCAAATATATATGGATACTATGATCAAACATTTCAAAAGCAGGAGGAAGACAGCTGGCTATACTAGACAAGTGGTCCATTTCTCTAGTACTTCAGTTTTCTCAGGGAGACACAGCCCCAGTGTCCTGATCTGCTGAGCCTTACATCAACATCGTATACCAGGTGCACTTTTTTCCAGGAGCTGTCCAGCAGTTATTATCATGGAGTTGTTTTGTAAAATGCTCATTCTTTGTTCTTTAAAGATATAGAAGCAAAACCTAAGTATGAAGTTCATACTACAGCAATGACAAAATGTCTGATTTTAACCAAGGTGTAGGTCTTGCTTTTGTATTTCAGAAGATTAATAAGGCTGAAATGCTACATCAATGTTAAAGACTGACATTCAGCTTTTTACCAAAAATATATCTCTGTCCAATCCCTAAAGGTACTTTTCAAATTCAATCTTATTTTATTTTCATTTTGAATGATCTCCTTCCTACTTCCCCCACCTACTGAGAAAACAAGAAAAACAAAACCCATTGCAACTATACATGGTCAAACAAAACAAATTCTCATGTTAGATATGTAAAAAAAAGGTATCCAATCTACCCCATGAGTTCAACATCTCTTTATCTGGAGGAAAATTACAGTTTCAACATGCTCTGCAACAACTCTATCTGGTACCTTATATTAATTAGGGGTTTCAAGTCCTTGAAAACTATTTTGTTTTTATAGTATTGTTCTAGTTATATAATTTTTTCCTCCTGATTCTATTCATTTTGCTTTGTTCATACAAATCATCTCAGGTTTTTTTTCTCTTCATCTTCTTTCCAGCACAATAGTATTTTTCATTGTATACATATAACATAATTTGATTAGACATTCTCCAATTAATAGGCACCTTTTCAACTTCCAATTGTTGGCTACCATGAGCTGCTACATTGGTGTATATGTGGATCCTTTTCCTCTTTTTTTGATCTCTTTGGGGGTACAGACCTAGTAGTTGTATCACTGGATCAAAGGATGTACCATTTACTTTAGACTATGTTCTTTACAAAGAGCTACTATGCTCTTTATAAGTATGTATAAGTGAATAACTATGTTACAGAAGTTGAGGTAATCCAAATCAATTACTACATGAAACATCATTCCCATTCACAATAATCCCAAGTGGTGATCCAGGTAATATTTTAAAGTCCTCTGGTAATAGAGAATTCACTATTCTCCCTACTCCTATCACCATGTATTCTGTTGCATTTCAGGACAGCTTCAAAGGTTGCTGTTGTTTTCCTCTGGTGTTATTAAACTTAAACCTGCCCCGCTTCTAACTTCTACAGATTTGGCCCTTTGAGGTCAATCAGAACAAGTTTCATCTCTTCCATGATATTAAGCCTTCAAATTCTTGAGCACATCTATAATGTTCTATCCCCATGTCTTATCATCTTAATGCAAAATAGTGTTATTTTTTTCCAAACAGCACTTATGTAACATGGTATCTAATCATCTCATCTTTGGGTGCATTTCAGTTTCTAATTGTATCTCTTGAAATATGGAGTCTAAAATAGTACACAATATCCCATTTAAGGCAGAATATGGTAAAAAAAAAATGCCCCCTTAGCTCACTATTACCTGTTGTTCAGCCATTTAGGCATATTCAATTCTTCTTGAACCCACGGACCATAGCATCCATGGGGTTTTCTTAGCAAGGAAACTGTAGGGGTTTGCCATTTCCTTCTCTAGTGGATTAAGGCAAAGAGAGGTTAAGTGTCCTGCCCATAGCTAATAAGGATTTGAAGTTGGATTTGACCCTAGGCCATCCCAACTCTAGCCATCTAGATGCCTCATCACTACACTTCTATTAATCTCTGTAGAAAACAAATGACCTTTATGGTTGCACATATTGAGCATACATACATACATATATATGCATATGTATCACTTATATTGAATATACAACCATCTTTCTTTCCCACGTATATTGATTTCTATCCACATTTCTCTCACTCTCAACTTGTACAGCTGACTTTTTGAATCTATGTTGTCATTACCTACACTCCTATCATGATGTCCATGAGAAAGGGAGGAGATAAATTTTCTAAAGAGATTGATGTAGTCTTAGCATTATTTTAAGATTCAACTCATAATGAGGCTTTAGTTTTCCTGACCCCATTTTACAGAACCCTGGCACTTTTTTGTGATATCCATCCTCAGTGCCCTGCCTAAGCTTCTATCCCTCATACAAATTCATTTAAAATTAGAGTTTGCTGATGAGATACTTATGTAGCCACAATGCTCTCTCTAAATGCCTCTCCTCTTTTCTTCATTACTGAGATCAATGAATTGCAACTGAATGATGGAAATTTTGTTTCTGGGAACCTCCCATTCTTCTGCCAGCTCTGCTTTTAGATTTTCAGTTCTCTCTTTCCTATCTAGAGTATTTTTGAGCTCTTTTAACTCCACTATCTAAAAGTCCAAGGAATATGCCAGAATGTGCCTGATGTTCCCTTCTGTATCTGTTATGGCGTGTTTACTACCAGAAGGCAGTATATAAGTTCTTCCTGATTTTCAGTTCACTAATCAGTTTCTCTTTATTGACCTGCATCTAAGTCAGAATTGCTTCTTATATTATTTCCTCTGTCTTTAGAAAGATTGTTTATCAGCAAAGATAAAGCAATAACTTATCAACTCTTCTACTCTGAGAAGAGACCTTCAGTATCTGTCCAGATAGCTGAAGGTCCTGAACACAACTATTTGCAGATGCTTTGACAGCTTTTTTTTTAAAAATCTGGTACAATTCTTAAAAGCATATTAGAGTCCTACAGCATACTTCAATCTTTTTTCCTGCCATTTTTCTCTTTTACTCTCCTCACCCAAATTTTCATTATCCTATATTTTCCCTTCTTTTTGTGGATAGACCCCATGATTAGAAGTGAGTCACCTTAGGAATGACTCCTTTTAAGAGAAAACTTATTTCTCAATTGAGGAATAGTTAGAATATATGAATGTAGCAGGATGGTTCAGTGGATAGAAACCTGGAGTCAGGGAGACTTGAATTCAAATCACTGTGTGATCCTGGACAAGTCACTTATCCCTCTTTGCCTCAGTTTTATTATCTATAAAATGAGGTGGAGAAGGAAATGACCCTAAATGAGGGCATGACTAGTTGGACATGACACACTGACTAAACAGCAATAGAAGATATGAACAGGCAGTTCTGAAGGGAAGAAACCTCACTTTTCTTAAAACCCTTGAAGAACTTTAGGACTACTCAAAATGGAGATGCGAAAGATGTGGAAATCGATGCCATCAGCAGACCCTGAGGAACTCACAAACCTATGATTTGTTTTTAGGGGCAGAGTTCCTGTCTCCCTCCAAGAAGACAGCCCCCTTAACCATTCCCTCTATCTTTTCAGGAAGACAGCTTGCCATACCATTCTCTCTCCAGCTTAGGTGACAGAGAGACACTTCTCATAAGTAAAGAACTCCTCAAGTCTACCATTTTTTGTTAAGGCAAGTTTTTCAGATGGATCTGACACAATCAGGAATATTTTCAAAGGGAATATTTAAACTCAATCTATTTTTTTTACTTGAGTAAAATGAATTTTGGCAAATTAGGAACACTTTGCACTTAAACATGTAAGGAATGTTGCATGTCAATATTAATAATTATGCCAAAAAAATTCATCTGCTCCTTTTCATTTTTAAAAAACTGTCTTCCTTGTCCACTGTTTTGAATGGTACATGAATTAGATTAACTGTCCTGATCATGCAAAGAAATTTAGCTTAATGACCTGCAATTACTTTAATGGTTTTGAAATTCAGAAGGTAAGAAGGCACTATGTTTCTTCAAATGAGCATTAAATATAAAATGCATCTGATTGACTGTCATGAAAACCCAATTTTATTGCCATTTGAATTATTCAGAATCAATATCCAACCTTAGCCAGCATTGGGAAGCTTAAATATAAAGATGCATCTGAAAGCTGCAGTTTTCTCTATTGAGTAATGGTGCATCGTGCCGAAGATAATGAGTTGTTTGCTTGCGTGTCACCATTTCAGATGCATCAGAAATTAACAACTTTATCTTCCCTTTATATTATGTAATAAAAGGGATTATGTTTTGTAGACTCACATTCTTCCAACTTTATGAAACATTCAAAATTCAGCACTCATCTATTGTCTGCTACGTGCAATGCATTATACTAGGTACCAGGGACACAAAGATGAAATAAGACATGACTTTTGCCTACAAGGTACTTATAGTCTAATAGGTAGTGGAGGAGGAAGTATGTACACAGATGACTAGAATGCAAGTCAGAATATGGTACAAGGAACAAAGGAGAAATCCAAAGCTTTATGATATAATTTATGACAAATTGTGGAGATCAAGAAATAAAGTGCCACCTGAACTGGACCTTCAAGAAAAGAAAAAGCTTTTCAATGATAAGAGACTATGGGAAGAGTTCATTCCAGGCATTGGCACCAATGACTCAATAAATGTAGTGTTGAAGTTCTGAGCTACAGGTTGTCAGCACCATGGAAAAGGGACAACACCAGGTCACCTGAATTGAATAGCCACTATTATAGGCATTTGGAGACGGCATATAATAGAGATTTCACGAGAAAGGGAAAGGTCTCCCAATTTGGAAAACTAGATATTAGGCAAAGTTATTATGCCTGTTTGTATTTGCTTTCCCCCTTGACACCTTGTGTACTATGACTATTTGGTGCCTTCCCCCTTGGTCTGAGGGTCATTAGGTATTAGGCAATGCTGATAACATACTCCTCAAAGAGTCTAGGAAGATAGGTCAGATACATCAAAAGTCTGAGATTCTTCTCTGTCAACATTAGGGGTGATTTGAGATCCCTAGATATTACCTATATAGGCTTTGAACCCCTTAAGGACCAGAATGGTTCAGTCTTTTGCAGTTATATTCCCTAAAGCCTAGCACAATTCCTAACGTGGTGGGTGCCTAGTAAATGTTTATTAGTTGCCTGACTATTAATAATTAGCATGCTTTCCAAAGTCACGGAGATGGGAGAGGGCAAGAAGTTAACTGGGACCGGGAGAAGGGCTATCCAGTTTGACTGAAATATGTATTATGTGTAATGTAAGATTAGAAATGTATGTTCAATTAGGGTTCAGGGCTTTGCATTTACTCTAAGCACTACAGAAGATTATGTCTTATAACTACCTAACCATGCAGGTTTACCGAGAGAGAAACTAGTTTGAGTTATATAGATAGGAATTGATGCAAACATTAGTCTTACAAATAAGAAGACCTGGCTTCTTTCTAAGACTCAATTCAGTCATTTACTGGCTATGGAACTTTGGGCAAGTTAATCAAACTCTGTAAGTCTCAGATTTCATCTTTAAATGGGGAACATCAATACAAGTTCTTTCTTCTCCATACAGCTCTTTTGTATTCCCTATACAGGGCATCACACAGAACAGGCTTTTCATAAATTCTTGTTGTATTGGAATGAATGGGATGGGATGATGCATTTGAAATTGCTTTGTGATATATAAATGTAAAGCATTTTTCTTACCTTTGCATTTATTTAAATGTATTGTTCTCTCAATTGATTAGAAAATTTCTCTTTGAACCATTACAATGAATGATACTGCTTGAAGCTATTAACTATCTACCCTAAAATTAATGTAATCATTGATTAATAGAGTTGGGATGAAACTATCTTAAAAGATTCACTGATTCCAGAATCCTTATTTTATAAATGACAAAATTTTATCCCCCCAAATTTAAGTGACTCTTCCACCATCTTTCAACATCACGCGAAGCATTTGTAGACCAACTGAGATTAGAATTCAGATTTCTTGTGTTGTTCCCACTAAACCATGATTAACTTCCTCAAATCTGCTTTTAATTCAATTATTATTGCCCATTAATCCCATCAAATGGAAGTGCCTATCTTTGTCACTCTGTCCCTATTTGTCATCTGGAAAAAAAACTCATTAAAAAGTAAGAATAAAGTACCACTGACTAAAGTGGAAGAGGCTATATATTCAAACCCCTCTCATTGTGAAAGGTATACATTGAGACCTAGGAAACTTAAGTCTCTTACTCAAAGGTATAGAAATCATAAGGGAAAGAGGCAAGATTTGAATTCACCTCCTCTGCCTTGAATGTCAGTATAATTTCCTCTATACAACATGGATTAATATTTTTTCTTCTTTCCACCAAAATATCTCTACTGAAAACTCATTATTCAATCACCCAGCAAAAAAAGTGTTTAACCTTGGAATAGGCATATCATAAAATTCAGATAATTTCAACATACTTTGAGATGTGAGGTTAGGAATCACCTATAAAATGCTACTAAAACGAGCAAGCATGTGAATGATTATTGTTGCATAGTAAAAAAATACTTATATATACTAACAGAAAAAAAATGGGCAGAATCAACTAGAATCTTGACTCGACTGGGCATGGGATGAGGGAGCAAGGATATGTAGACTTAGGTGATATAAGTTACCTAAGTTTAGACTGTTTACTTTCACTTATACAACCTTCAAAATTTTTACTCCTACCTGGAGGATAAAAAAAGTGAAAAACTCCAAAATATTCAGCCTGAAATTGAGCTCTAGAGTTTGACGTGAACATATTTCCCCAAAGGGCATTCTTTTCTCCCCCCTTCATTAAAGTCCTGGCTGAGGTTAATAAATCAGTGTAAAATTTATATATAATCTAATTCTGGCCCTGTGTTTCATGTAGTGTAGGTGGAAGTCAAGCGAAGAGAGAAAAGCAGCTGTAAAATGAAGAATAACGAACACTTGAATCCTTAAAAAACATTTTTGAAATGAAATGTTCAATTTGCATTTGGTGACTTAAAATTGCATCAAGTCTGGTGCATTTTCAGCACTCCTTTGGTCAGGTCTTGTATGAAAAAAATAAGTTATCTGTGAAGGGAAATATACCCATAGTGACAATTACCACTTTTTGCACATGGGATGGTTTGGCAGTTACTTCATAACTTGACTAATGTTGCCTATTTTAACTGTTTAGTTGATATTGCATAGTCCATATGGACTGTTTCCATCAGAGAGAACTATCTGGACATTGAATGGAGGTGGTGGAAAGGGGTGCATTTTCAGAGGTTAGAAAGACGAGTTGTAGTTAAAAAACTGAAATTTAAAAGACATAAACGCAAATTGAGCATGGCTTACTAGATAGAGTTCTGGGCTCGAGTTAAACAAGATTATCAGTCAGATCCAACCATTGACACTTACTAATTGTTTGACCATGGGAAAAATAATTTGACTTCTGCATGCCTGGAGCAACTTCCTAGGAAGTCACAAATAGTTATCTATGTATGTTGGCAGAAGCAATTCCTAAACTAAGAGTTCCCCAAGGTAACACTTTCACAGATAGGTTGCATAATTGTTTAAATGTAAAATTTCACCTTTGGATTAAAAAATTTAACTGCGTTAAGTACTAGGTGAATAAGAGCAGGCTAGACAACAAATAGTCTATGGAAAAAGGGAAGGAATGATAAAGCACTGGAAGCTTATCATGGGCTAACAGCAAGATATAATAGTCTAGGTTTAACAGAAACAGAGTGCAAGAACATGGAAGATTCTAGTCCTGCTGCACTCTATCTCGGTTAGATCACAACTGGAGTACTGTGTTCAGCATTAGATGTCATATGGTCAAATGTAGTCAGTACAAAGGAGGGGACTAGAATGATATAAAGATTCAAAATCATGCCACTCATGACATTGGTGGTAGTATCTGGAGATAGTAAGCTTGGATAAGAAAATCATTGGTGAGTAGGGCATAATAGCAATCTTCAAATATTTGTTTTATTTGGTCTCAGAGGTCAAAATAAGGGTGAGGTGAGAAGACTAGATGCTGTAGAAAGGCAGATTTTGTCTTTGTAAAAGAGAGAAACTTTATAACATCAAGACTGCTAAGAAAGTAGAATGAATTGCCTCAGGTGTTGATGAGTTTCTCCTCTCTGATGTTATATGCCTTGCAGTGAGAGGAGAGAAAGTGCTCTATGGCCAAAAGCAGGAAACTACTAAGGCTAAAGGAAAAGTCTTGCCTGGGGCAAAAAAGGGGCATGATGAAAATCTGAATCCAAGCAAGGATAAACCAAAAGCCAAGTGAGGTGCCATGGTTTTCATAGGGTCTTGGTTTCTTTAGAAAGAAATGGAAATCTAGGGCTCCAGAATGGACATTTAAGCTACAGAGACCCATAGAGGGCCAAGAAAAACTACTAGAATATGAGAGAAATGACTGTATGTTGTATATACCCTCTCCCCCAAACTTGATACTTTTATGGTGGTACTGTCTATTTCTGTGTTCCTGACCTATGTTGATATACCAACACTGGTCATCTTCAACAGGCTACTTCCTGACTCACTCACAGGGGAAAACACAAAAGCCTTGAGCAACGGCTGGATGATTACTTAAAGGTGGATTAGAGAGAACTCATAATTCCCATATGGTTTGGACTAAATGACCTCTGAGGTCCCTTCCAACTTCCAGATGCCTCTGCTCTCACCAACAATACCATATCTGCCACTATTTTGCACTTCTTTGTTCCCTTATCCATTTATAGAAAATCCAATAATAATTCTCGTTCCACCCCCAACTCATCCCACAGAGACAACTTGATGTTCTTTAAAAGTAGCCAGATAATTTAGGTGCCAGAGCAGAGAACATAGCAATTACATAAGTTAATTCCACTCAAACACACCAGGTTGGGGGAGGGATAGGGAGAAGAAAGTTTGGGCGTCTAGGGTCTTCCATCTCAACATGTATCACTTTACCTCTCTTCTGGGTCTTTACATCTATCTGAAAAAGATGGGTATGTGACATCAGAAGGCGGTGCCTCATTACAAGTGGGTGAACAAGAGGACAGCACATGGATTTATTTATATGAACTGTTAGGTCTTTCCCAACTCTTAGGTATTTAGAGTGGAATCATAGCCAGGGGGATTTTTCTATAGCTAGAGAGATAGGTAGATAGATAGATTGATGGATGGATGAATGGATGGATGGATAGATAGGTAGATAGATTATGTATTCCTACATCAGTAACACAATGACTGGACCTGACTCCTCACTTTTCAGAGGGCTAGAAGCAAACAGACAGGAAGAGTAAAATATGAACAGAGGAATCATGTAGCGTAACTACATTTTCAGACGTCATCTGTCTTCTTACCTTATTTGATTCTGACCGGTTATGCTCATGAATGCACTGGGTGGGGCATGAGGGTGAGAATGGCTTTAGAAAATACATTATCTACTTTCATTTCTTCTTGAGTAGAACTCATCGTGGCTTAATGCTCTCAGACCACTGGAAGCTAGTTTGCAGTACTCAGAAGGGCTGATTACCACCTAGAGTTTACATTGGCAATGGTACTTACCAGCCAGGCAAGGTAGAAGAAAAGGGAAAGGGCAGAGTTAACAACAAGCCCATGGGCTCTTGCTAGCTCCTTTTGCAAAGGCTGCTTTTGATATTCACAGATTATACTGGCAGAGGATCATTGGATATAAGCAACTTCCTTCCCAGGAACCTTGAATGAGATGTTACATCTCTTATTTTACATGTGAAAAAAAAGAAGGACAGGAGAGAGAGGATCACTTACTCTAGGTCATACAGTAAATTAGTGGTAAAGTTGGGATGAAAACATAGCTCTTCTAAATCCCAATCAATTCTCTTTATCCACTGCACATTTCTCCGTAAGTATCAGGACATTTATTTGGGTGATGATGGGGATAGTGTGGTACAGTAGAAAAATGACTACATCTGGAGTCAGTGGACCTGGACACTAGTCTGTACCTAATATGTTACCATTGGGCAATTTACTTAGTTTCCCTGGGTCTTATTTCTTCATTTATAAAATGACTGGGTTGGTCCAAATGGCCTCAAAGGTCTAACTCTAGCTTTAAATCAATGACCCTTTTTGATGTTAATGTTTTCATATCAGTTTATATAGAGCAAGGATCCCTTAATCATTAGCCCTTTGGCAGGCTGGTAAAACCTACTGGACTCCTTAGAATCACATTTTAAAATGCAAACAATAAACTAAACAATTTTAAAGGAAAATAAAGTGAAAATAAAGATTCAATTTTTTCTCCATCCAAGTTCATGAACCCATTGAAATTTATTTGTAGATTTCTGGTTAAGACTCTCCTAGCTTATGGGAAAATTATTTCTTTAATGAAACTACACAAGTATGGGAAGGGTTAAAATGGATATTTGTTTTAAAAAGTCATTTTTTTCACTTGTAAAATGAAAAATAGATGCTTTTGAGAAGGATTAAAAAAGTCTTTCCCTGCCATATACACTCATTAGAACAGCAATTAAAACATAATAGACACATTATATAAAAACAGAATCACAATGCATCCCAGAGAAAATATACCGAAAATTTCTTCATACAGACAAAATGTTTATAGCTCAGTGATAGAGAAAACTGGAGAGATTCTGTTATGCATGCAGAGTTGGACCCATTTTTAATAACAGTAAAAAGAAATTTACTGCCCCCTCCTGGTTCTGTAAAACAAAGTTCTATTTTATTTAACACTGAATAACGTAATTATGTAGGAAGCACACTGAACAAATCTTGGCCCCTCTCCTTTTGCTGGAAAAAAAAGGTGGCTGATTTGCAATTCCAAAAGGATTAAGAAAAGGGCCAGTGTTATTATCTAATATAAAAAATAGATTTCCTAGTTTCCCTCAAGTGTATATCATTTGATACAGGGAGCAATATCAAACTGAATTACCAAGTATATTCTCTGATAAATCACCAAGTGAGGTGTGCTGGTGCAAAGGAGAAGCACACTTGTCCAACCTGATGTTCTAAGAAAATACACCACCCCGTCACTGGCTTAAAATGATGGAACGGGAAATATTTCTGGTTAATTTATAGAAGAAAGGAAATCCAAAAAACAGGTGTTTTTGTTGTAAAGACTTTAGAAAACGGACTGATGACTAATCAGTCCTTTAAAATGCTGACTTAGAGAGGATTCCTATTTGTCGTAAGATGGCACGCCAACAATTTTCATGTCTGTTGCATGGGCTCAACTGAGCCCATGCAGCATGGGGGAAAGTTTAGAAATACTGGAGGCAACTGAAGGATGGTTGTGAATAAATGAAAAACTGTAAGAGCCCGGTTGGAACAATCAGGTACCTAAATGCAGCTCACTCCTGGGCCACACATCCATTGCATTTAAATGGGTTTCCATCCATTGGCAGAAGCCTTAACCTTGTTATTCCTTGGCCTTGCCTTGTCAGTATTTGGGATGCCATATTTTCCCCCAGGATGAAATTTGCCTTAACACTTTTTCCAGTTGCTTTATACAAGCATGCTTTCAACTAAGAACAAAATTGTGTGCTGACTTTTTTCTTTCTTTCTCTAGATACTTGACATCTATTGCCATTAATTTACAACCACTGAAGAGGAGCTGCACACCTCACCTATCCAGTGAATTCCCCTTGGCTCCAACTTGCAAAAACACAGAATGGTGAGTCATGTCATCAGAGATCTCTGAACAAGGTTCTTTCATCAAGGTACATAAACCTTTTCATGAGGAAAGTTGATTGAAGTCATATGCTTGACTAATCTAATGGGGAAAAAAAAGTCCTAGAAGAAGAAAAATAAAAAAAAAATCTATACAGGGGGGTGGGGGAATGAAGATCTCAAGTTTATTCTACTCCAAGTACCAGTTTACGTGGTTTGCCCTAGCATCAGAAAGATTTTTCTTCATAAAGATATAGCTATCAGTGCCATCCTTTTAGGTAAATTTCCTCCTTCTCTTCTGTGCCCTGAAATCACTGTGCTACCATTTATCCTGCCCTGATGGAAGCTGCCTGTGTGGTGATAAATTATGTGTCAAAAGCAGAGAACTTGTAGCAATCCCCGTGTGCCTAGAAGCAGAGGGCTCCTCTTCCCAGATTACAAATATTCACTCTGGCATGTGGGTGGTCAGACTTTGCGCAGATGTTGGTACACTGAAGCTGCTTTTGGATTTCTTACTGATGAATATTGCAGCCAGTGCACCCATCTGGCCGCCTAGATAAATAATGTAAAAATGAAGATATGCCTACATAATTCATGTAGTATTGATGAACAGGGGCCTTAATTCAGGCTGCTCATACAAATCATTTAATTATGGGTTTTACAATTGTAAAAGAGAAACAGTATTTTAATCATTTTTCAAATGAGGAAGAATTAGATTTTTTTAAGTGCACAAACAACACAGGAATTCAAGTACCCTCGATCATTCTATGGAGGTACGTGCATTTTCTTAAACACAGACTAGGCAAATGCGATGCTAACTTCATTTCACATTGCTGTCAAAGGCAAGATGCCATGTGTTTACCTCCACAGTAAGGATCATATAAAACACAAATTAAGCTTCTAGCAGGAAGGAGTACTTACAGCAAAAGTATGTTAAAGATGAGTGAAGGAAAGGATATTTTTTCCCCCTATTACAGACTCAACACGTCTATGCTATCGAAAGACGTTAAACTCAAACCATGACCTAGAACAACATGGAAGTTGTTTTTTTAATAATGGTTCATGTTCTTAGGGTGTTTACAATTCAGTAGAAATGATAAGAAAAAGATATGAGAATATCTAGTCTGGATGGACACCCACAATGTTATTTCCTGGCCTTTAAGCTATCATTCTACTGCACCCCAACAAGTCCTTCATTTAAGAAGCCCAACTCCCATCCTAATACCCTGGGCTCTGTGATGAACATCCATTATGTGACTAGATGAAAAGTTACCATTCTTTCTCCCATGCATTTTTATATAAGTGACATACTTTTATTTCCTCCCCCACCCTGCTTTTTAACTCTAGCGCTGAGAAAAATAATTATAACACTATCATTACTTTAAAAAAAAATCATGTCAGTTGGTTGCCCTCTGACTCTGGTCACATTTCTTATTCTTCTCTGTCTCTGGGGTGGCTAGGCTGCACAGTGGATACAGCTCTGGTCCTGAAGTTAGGGCAACATGAGCTAAAATTCAGCCTTAGACATTCACTGGCTGTGTGACTGTGGGTGTGTCACTTGTCCTCTCTCTGTATGCTTCCATTTTCTTAATTGTAAAAGGAATCTAATAATATTATCTATCTTCCAGGGTTGTTGAAAGGATCAAATGCCATCAAGTGCTTATCATAGTGTCTGGTACATAATAGGTACTTAACAAACATACCCATCCATCCATGTATCCCTCCCTCCCTCCCTTCCTTCCTTCCTTCCTCTGCTCATGGGCTTATCGTATAGCACTCCTAGATCTGTTGACTTCATCTATCACCATGAAAGCTTGTTGAAAATAGGGACTGTTTTACTTGTTGGTATTTGTAGCCCCAGTGAACTTGATATATAGTAAGTGCTTAATAAATGTTATTTCATTCATTCATTCATGACATCACATGAGGGAGAAATCACTTTGAGCTACAGTAATCAGGGAAAGCTACAGAGAGAATGAAAATGGGCAGAGATGCGACAGGGAAGATATTCCACATATTGGAAATAACAGTGTCATCTTCCAAATATACCTTCCTCCTTACCTCTCCCACTAGTTTTTTACTTACAAAACCTTAGAAACCTTCCCAAGGAATCATACTACACTGTGCTCTCTTTGGTCACTCACTATTATACAAATTATTCATTTTCACTGTGTCCTTCTTTCAGCGGTTTTCTGAACTCAAAAGAAAAGGGAGATTTAGGAATCACTTGTAGCAATCATCATTATCCCTATCACCACAACCATCATCACACTATTTTAGTTCTTAATCTGCCATATTTTTAGTTTTCCCACTTACATCCAACTCTAAAAACTTATCATGGAAAGGAGGTAACCTTAGATTCTCAAAGAGATCAGTCAGTGGAAATCTCTGGCAGGTACCACTAGTATGTGTCTGTCCTCTGAGAACCACTCAAATGCTGCTTTCAAAGGGTCATCACCAAAAGGTTGTCTACTAGGTGATTTTTTTCATCCATGACTGTATTAAGTATCTATAGCAATAGATGGATTATAGATTTCTGAGCTCTTAAAAGTAAGAATCAACTATGGACTTCTCAAAAATGCCTTGACATTCACCTTGACATTATTCTTACAAAAAAACCTGTGAGATAGGAAGAACAGGTATTATTATACCTTCCAGAATTCCAGTTCCAAACAAAACAAAACAGAAACAAAAATTTACTGGGTGACCTTGAACAAACCATCATTTTCTTTGGGTAACATTTGGACTAGAATCACTTCTAAGCTCTCTTCAAACTGAAAGTCTCTGGAATCTGACTCATGAGGTAACTAAAGCCCAGAGGAATTAAGGAGCTTGCTCAAGACCCTATGCTTGCCTAGCTACTGGTTAAGTCCCAGCTCAGGGGCTAAACAGAGTTGAGAACCCAGATCTGTGGCCGTCTAGTAATCTTTTTTATTATAAACAACACTTGATTATAAACAACATTTCCTTTTCTACTTCCTCTTTGTGGATACTCAGCTTCTCTTCCCATGTCTGCCATGGTCAGACCCAACGCCAAAATCAAACAAAATACAAAAATTCAGTTATATGGTAGTCAAGCAGTGCAATTCTCAAAATGGTAGCAGGGTATTCAATTGTTTTATCACTTGTCAGCTCTGGCAGACACTTTCTGAGATGACAGATCTATCCCAGAGCACGACACATAAAAATGACTACAGTTCAAAAGGAAGAAAAAATGTCACTGCTGCACCTGAAGCTTATAGAAACCCTTCCTTTATCAGGCAAACTCACAATATTTTTAATAGTCAATATTACTCTTGGTTAGGTTTACAAAAATCCTTTGTCATCCATAGTCTGTGTCTGGGGTGTATATCTTTTCTTTTCTAAGTAAAACAGGGAGACAAAATGGAAAACCTCAGATAAATTCTATACTTCACCCCTGAAATATCTGAATTTTTTTCCTTTTTTTCCTCTTTACCTCATCCTCCCTTTTTAGAAGCACCACTGAACTAGGCAAGCAGCTTCTCAGGGGAATTTTTAAAGAAATCGGTAGTCCCTGGGGTGTCTTATATGAGTAGGAGCTGAAGGCAGGAAACAAAAGGCAAAGGAGAATGCAAACATCACCCAAGTGGTGTTCCAACTTTCATAGCTCTGAAGGAGGCTGCTGTGACAGAGTCAATGAAGTTTTGATGGAGCTTAAATTTGTAGAGACACAAAGCTCCTTCCAGATTTTAAGCCCCTTCCTCGCCAATTACAAACTTGGCAAGCATATATTTATTAACGTGGTGGCCTGTTATGTTAAACTGCATAACTTATTTATAAAGCACCCTCATGATGCTATTGTACTCAGAATCATTAACCCCAGCTGTCCCTTGCCCAGGCCCCACCCCCTCCTATCCCTTTTTTTCATGTCACTCTCCTCTGGTACATGTTCCAAAAGGCCTTTTTCAAAGTAACTTAGAAATATCATATTTTTCAAAAAGTCACATATTTTGTTACTGTTATGAGTCAGTCGTAGTTATGGAGGGACATCACCTCAAGGTAGGATTTGATATCAGAGGCCATCTTTTCTTTCCTATGCCTGAGTGAGACCCCCCTTTGCAACATCTCTAATAAGTTGTCTTTCAGTCTTTGCTTAGAGAACTCCTTCCCATGAAGAGGAATCCACTATATTCTGTGGCAGTATATTATACTCTCTGACCTCGCTAATTTTAGCATATATTTCCTTATTTGGAGCCTAAATCTGCCTCATAGAAGCTATTACTCGTGGCTCCAAGTTCTTGCCCTTCATAGCCAAGTAGCTCTAGTATATTTCTTGCATATGGAAGAGCTTTCAGGAGGGTTTCGTCTGAAAATCCTCCTTTAGCTCAAGTTTTTTTATCTAAGTGTATATATGTATGGTAAAATTCTTTTCTTAAATGCATTATAAGTGAGGAACCTGCTTAAATTCTTTCATTTGAATCTCAGTGTTATGAATCTAATATAAAATGTCACTGCATTTACCACCTCATGCCAACATATATATTTTAAAAATAGCTTTTAAAGGGCAGGTCTTAGTAAGCCACTGATGGGCTCATTCCCCAATGTTTTTTTTTCTGTATACTTTTTCTCGTAGTCATATCTTCTACAATCTTAGCTTTTATGACCACTCTCTGATAACGTGCTTCTCTTATATTCTCTTTCCTCTCTAGGTTTTTATGAGATTCCTTTGTCGTGGTCTTCCTCCTGCCCATCTGATAGATTCTCAGTCTCCTTTGACTCGATCTTCATCCAGGTCATAACCACTAACTATGAGTATTCCCCAAGGGTCCGTACTCAAGCCTCATCTCTTTTTCCTTCTATATTACCTCACATGGTGATTTCATCAATTCATAGGGATTCAATTATCATCTCTCTGAAGATGAATCTCAAATCTAGTGATCTGGCCTTAACCTTTTTCTGACCTATAATCTCCTCTCACCAACTCCCTACTGGATATCACAAACTGGACAGCCCTTAGACATCTTAAATTCAACGTGTCCAAAAGAGAACTCAGTAACTTTTCTCCAAAACACTTCCCTCTTTCACTCTTCCTTATTACTATCTGGCTTTCAAAGTCTTTCATAACCTGGACCTTTCCTACCTTTCCAGTCTTACTTTCCCCCTCATTATACACAAATATACACAGACACATATATATAAGTCATACACATATTACATCATATATGTATATCTATATGCAGACATACCATATATAGATATAAACATATGAACATATATACTACATAAGATCTATCATATATAATCTTATATCTGTTTAGCTTATATGGATACAGTTGTTTGTATGTTATCCCTAATTAGAATGTAAGGTTCTTGAGGTCATGGATTATATTTTTGCCTTTCTTTTTATCCCCAGTGTTTAGCATGGTACTTTGTATTGGATAAGTGTTTAATAAATTCCAAAAGACTAACTGACTTGTTGTTGTTGTGTTTGTCCTTCATTCTCGAAGAGGACCATGACATCAAGATGATGACATGACTTGCAGTTGACCTTGATTTGAGAGAGGGAGGGCTGTGCAAGGTCACTAGTATCACTTTCTTCTCCTGAGCCATCTGGGTCCAGTGACCAGATATTCATCAGGACGACTGGAGATGGCCCAGGATACAATGTATCCTGACCCTTTCAGGCTAAGGTCTTACAGCATTCTCACTATGAGTGAGATACCCACATTAAATGAATAACCTTTGTAACTGACTACACAGACCACAATACCTTAAAATGAATTTGCCCCAAAGACCATGTAGGTCATCTTCACTAAGACCAATCTCTCCTCTCCCTTCCCCTCCCCACCAAAATTTCTCTTGAAATTTCATTCTTCTCCATTTCTCTGAGCCACATGGTGTCACATATAGCCCCCTGCCAGTGTCAGTGGAAACTCTCAGAACATTTGGAAGCACTTCTTAGTACTGGTCAGGTTCCTTTACACCAAAGTCAGTTCCTCTTTTGAGCCACACTTATACTCCTTTTCCCATTTTGCTTCTTTCAACCCTGACACCCTTCAGAAAAGAAGACAATTTTCCAGCTTCTATTCTATTCTGCTGTCAGCATAATAATTCTTTCCATTTTCATTATGTTTTACTGATAATAACTAAGATATTAATATTCTTGGGTTATATACTCTTTATAAATTTACATGGAAACAGTAATCAAAATAATACACCAAAGAAGACTTACAAAAGTGTTTTTAAACATCTTTTACAATTTCAGAAGGTAAGGCTGATGATCTTCAGTGAAATGAAAACTGAGTTAGATCTGTTCTTCTCTCCTCTCCTTGTCCCCTAAATCAAACACATTCAAGACTATTTTTTCTTTAGGATGATGTTCTTGTATTTCTTGCTCTCTTTGATAAGAGAGAAGAAGGTCTTCACCCCATTTCTTTACCTTTTAGGTTAACAGCACAGAGCTGGGTGGGTGATAGGTAGGGGGAGAGGTTGATAAGAAAGCTGCATTTAATTGTGGTCTATTGGGTCCTGTGGAAGAAGTAAGATTTATTTTCATTTCAGAAGAAATAGCAAAGGTTATTTCTTCATTATAATGTTTCTCTCAACAACACAGCTTCAAACCTTGTAATCATTTTTCACTACTTTCTCTCTTTTACTACCCCTTTCCAATCAGTTGCCAAGTCTTGTTTCTTCTATCCCTGAAATATCTGTACATCTTCTTCCAAATTCCCATGGCCTCTTGCCTACTTTATTACTGCAGATTCTTAGTCATATTCCTGCATCCAGTCTTGACACACTACCATCTATCATGTCTATCATCTATCACA
>CM053769.1:64804176-64848286 GCA_028658325.1 Potorous gilbertii
AAATATTTTCTAAAAAAAGAAAACAGTTCAAAGACTACTGCTTAAGAACTCCTACACTATGTCATGAAACCTCACTAGCTGTGTGGTCTTGATAAAGTCTGTTCACCTCTTAGGACCTCGGTTTATTCATTTGTAAAAATATGGATTTAACTAATCTCTAATGCTTCTTTTCAGTTCTGACATGCTGTGACTACCCATGACTGTGCATTAGTATTTCCTTGTCTTCATTTAATATCATATTTGTTTGATTTTTTTTTGGTATGTGTTGCTGATACAAGTTAAATTTATGCTAATTTGACTGGTGTCATTTTTTTCCTCTATAAAATAAGTAGGTTCATTTTCAATATCATATATTATAAATTAATATTTATAAAGTTACAATTAATGTTTCATGAATTATTTGGTTACAGAAAATACCTGCATCAGTCAGTCAGTCAGTCAGTAAGCATTTAATCATATCTACTGTATTACCATGCTAAACCTCATCCTGTTCATGGCTCCATTGCCATATTGGAATGCAAAGTGATTTCTATTGGTACCAATTATGAAACCATATCACTCAGCTCATTTTTTTTTCATTTTACTCTAGGAAATGCAGCAAAAGCAGCAGGCTTATATTGATGGATAGTCTCTGATTTTCCTCAGCAAAAATACTTTACTTGAAGCTATAAGTTTTCCCTATTAAAAAGCTATACCTTGAGTTAAATGATACAGGAAATTGGTACCTTGAATTTCAGTAGAGGAAGACTATGAAACTGTGAAGATGGCTAAGTTCAAAGGTGCTTTGGAATTTATGGAATTGTAAAATGCCAGTGCTATGGTTTATCCAGCATCTTCATAGTATATATGGGGAAACTGAGTCTCAGAGAGGTTTGTGTGATTTGGCCCAAGTCACACAATAGTTTTATGGCAAAGGTGGGCTAGAGCCTATAATTTCTGACTCTGAATCTGCTAAATCATGTTAATATAGAGGGACTAGAATCCTGAATAGAAAAATTCAATCAAGTTCTTGGTTTTGTTAATATGGTATTAGTGAGCAGGTGTCAGAAAATACATTTCAAGTAGCAATCCCCTGTAGATACTGCAATGTAATGTGCTTCAGAAAAAACAATAGCATGTAGGAGGAATGCTGGGAAGATGGCACAGTCAGAGGAAAGAAATAAGCATTTATTAAGCATCTACTGTGTGTGTCAATCACTGTTCTAAGTGCTTTGCATATTTTATCTCATTTGATCCTGACAACAAATTTGGGAGGAAAGTGCTATAATTGTTTCCATTTTAGAGTTGAGGATACTAAGGCAAGGGTTAAAGGACTTTCCCCAGATCACACAGCTATTGAATGTCTTAGACAGGATTTGAACTTAGATTTGCCTGCCATTGGGCTCACCTAGCTGCTCTCAGAGGTAGCCACCACCATGAGTAAATAAGAAAAGCAATTCCAAATGCAGCAAAGCAAGCAAGAATAAGAAGGAAGGAGGGAACTCAAAGACCTCCCCCACCAAAAAAAAAAAAAAAAAAGGTAATTCCTACAAGAAAAAAAAAACCCTGAAAATCAGTTATTTACATAACTAAAGGTTATCAGCAGTCTTCTACAATGGACATTCCACCCTTATATTAATCTGTTTAGCCCTGCATTTTCCATGGTATCTCTGGTTATAGGTCAAGACTTCTGAAGTTAATGCCTTATTAGCATTCGTAGGGAACCCCTTTCCAAAGGTACATGCAGGCCTATAAATTAGACCAGAGCTGAGGCTTAAGAGGAAGGAAAGGGAGAGACTTTTGGAGGAGACTTTGGAGGACAATGGAGCATGGGAGAGGGGACAGCAAGAGGAAGACTGTGCAAGAGAGAAAACCAGGAAGATGCCCCTTTTTGCTACTATTTAATAATATACAGGAGTAAACAGACACAGTGAATAAGGAGTGGGGGGAGGAGAGAAGATTCCCAACTGCAAGAGTTTCTCAATTTACCATTAATATTACCCAAGAGTGACCCTTTTCCAATCCATTCCTCACTGATCAGGCTAGGAACTTTAGAAAGTCAGGAACAGAGACCAGAGTGGAGCACAGAATAGTGAGGCTGAGAATTAATAGAAAATAAACTCAAACACAAGGACTTCTGAGTCTCTCTACAGCAGAATCCCAAGAAGTTAGCCTCACCCTCTTCGTTCCCTCGAGTGTAACAGATCTCATCTACATCCAATGATCTGAAGGAACAGAGGAGAAGAATTAGGTCTGGGACATAGGATAACAACCCTGGACCTACAGAAGAGATAGGATTAATGATTTAAAACAAGGCACAGGAAAATCAGTGGATTGATCTAAGAGATAAAAGATAAAGAGAGATTAAAAAAAAAGGCTGAGAAGCAAAAGTAACTCAGCAGAACAAAAAAAATGTGCCATATCATTGAACAAGTAGAGTCATAATCCCATTAGGAAGGAAAAAGTATCATATGATCATCTCTATAGATCTCCTGAGAACATAGCTAGATGAGAATGGAACAGGAACTACAGGTTCAAAAAAGCGGAACACATCAAAAAGGTCAAGCAACGAAGGAAAAAGAAAATTCAAAAAACTCAAAGTTTGGGGCTCCCAAGACTTCTGTTACAAAGCATTTCCCAGTGTGCTCTGCTGCATCTATCAAAGTTTAACATTTCTGAGTAGATTCTAGAGGAATCAAGAATGGGAAATAGTAAGAAAGAGAATAGCAGAGGGGAAAAAAATCCTAGAAAAGGATACTACAAATGAAGCCCACTGGAAATTAACAATGAATGAGATAGATAGTGAGCATCAGCCAGGGAAAATTAGGCAACAGACTCCTCTAAGTTGAGAGTGAGAAAAGTAAAAGTGATAGCAGGAAAAGGGAAGGAATAATAAACATAAAAAAAGAAATAAACATGAGGTATTTTAGATTAGCAGTAATTGGAGGGAAGAGGTCATGAGCAAGTTAGTATGAGTAAAAATAAAAATCAGAAATCAAATGCTGGCTTAAGTAAGAAGAAATAGATTTTTAATATCCCTAGATTTCCTGCATATAGGAACTACAATTAAAACCTATAGATGTACAAAATAAAAATGAGGAGATGGAACAATATGTATACTTGATGCCTCAAGCCAGCCTAACAAAAGCAGGAGTTTCAACCATAATTTCAATAAGGTAATATGAAGAAAAATAATATTGAGTAGTACACAAGAGAACTACAATGAAAAATAACATTAAAATGCATATGCATCAAATGTATAGCCTCTAAGAACTTAAAAGAAAACCTAGATCAACTATGAAGGAGACATTGATAGTAACAGAATAGTGAGGGAGTAACATCCCCTTCCCTCAGAGCTGGAGGAATATAATCCAAAGGTAAAGAAGAAGAAAAGAAAACTGGTTTGGAGGTGTTGGGGAAGATTTGGCTTACCTAAAAGGATTTCTTAATGGGAATATTAAAAAGTAAGCATATTTACAAAAAAATGCTCATGTGTTAAGAAATAAAGAAATCATAAATACATGGAACATATGGAAGAAATAATCATAAACACATCCTTTAGTGACTATAATGCAATAAACTATATGACAAAATTTTCATAGTACATTTTTGGGAAGAAAGAACCAGAAACAAAGAAGACTGGAAAATGATTGAAAAAAAAACTATGCCATATGAATACAATAAGATATTATTATAGAGGATGTTACTGAACTTGAGAAATTCAGAAAAACAGGAATATTTCTAGTTCCTTATCGAGAGCATAATTAAAGCAGAACCAAAAGAACATTGTGCAGTTTACTAAAAGGAAGAAAGATTTTGAATAAGTGAAATACCAGTAATAATTCTGGAAGACTATAACAAAATATAATTCTTTTCTTATTGTAAAAGGATGGAGATGATTAGGGCAGGACTTTGTATATGTTATCAGATATCATCACTTTATCAGGTGATTTTACTTGTATTTCTTCCTTATAAGGAAGCATTCAAAACTTTGAAGGGAAAGGATTGTTTCTTGTTTCTCCAGAAATGACTGATGTAAAAACAAAAGCATCAGCTTTTTTTTTTAAAGGAAAACATATGATATTATCCTTGAGCTTGAGTCTTTCATATAAATACCCAAAGAAATTATAATGCTGGAGTTAGGGTGTATATTCAACAGATTCTTCCAGTTTGACTGGGTCAACAAGATATATTTTGTCCTTAGAAATCTTTTCTTTCCTTCTACCTTTAATTTTCTTTGAAAGCATTGGTAAAAGTTAGGTTTAAACCAAACTATTGTACCATATACCACAAAAAGATACTAATGGAATCATGACCTAAATATAAATTGTTATAATATGAAAATAAGAATATAATTATGGCTAATGGGAGTATTCTTAACCCAAATAAGAACAGAAGTGATCATAAAATGTGAAATGAGCAATTTTAAGTTTTTAATTAAAAAGCTTCACAAAGTTAATTCATAAATTCAATCAGAAGAGAAGCCTGTAAATTGAGGGAAACATATCTTTAAAGAAAATGCCTTTAGAAGCCCTGATGTCCAAAATTTATAGGAAAGTTGAAAAAAATATATGAGACCAACAGTAATTTCCCAATAAACAAGTAGTTAAATGATTTGAATAGGCAGTGTACAAAAGGAGAAATGCAAGCTTAGCAACAGTCATATGAAAGCGTCCCAAGTTACTAATTCATAAGAGAAATTCATACCAAAAACCTATGAAAATAAAATTCATATCCTTCAGTTTGGTGAAAAGGACAGAAGACAAAATAATAACCTTTGGAGAGACTATGAGGAAGGAAAATACACTAATGTACTGTTGATAAAGCTGTCAATTAGTGTAGCCATTCTCAAAAACAACTTGGGACTATACTAAAAATTTACCATATCATACATATCCTTTCATAGCAATATCATTTCTGGCATATAGTCCAAAAAAGGTGAAAGAAAAAGGGAAATGTATACCTGTAAAAAGGTATTTACAGCAGTACTTTTTGGACTAACAAAGAACAAGAAGCAAAATGGGTATCCATGACTTAACCAGTCATGACACATGAAGGTACCAGAATATTATTGTGCCACAAGAAATCATGAATATTCAGAGATTATTGGGGATGATCTCATGAACTGATACAAGAGTTAAGTAAACAAGATCAGTAGAACAGAATTACAAAATAATTGTAATACTATAAAATGGTATTACATTTATAGACACATAAACTCTTATCAATTAATTGTTTCTTAAGAGTACTGAAAAATATTTCCTTCCCCTAAACAAATAGGTCATATAATATAAGTACAAAATATATTGTATAAAACATAACCATGTGTTCATTTTTTTGTTTAACCTGTTTGTGGCAAGTGAAGTGATAGCAGTATAAAATAATCAGTTACAAAACATATATATATATATATATATATATATATACATACATATGTAAAATATGTGTATGTGTATTACATGTTTGTATATGTATACGTGTGGGTACACATATGTAATATATAGAGGTACTCAAATGCAACTGAAGAGTATGACCTCTGGTAGCTTAGAAATGCAGACAAACTTGGCAGCCATTGATTGGAGAATGACTGAACAAATTCACATATAATCATAATGAAATATTATTACACCCTAAAAGAAAACAAATATGACAAATTTAGAGAAATTTGAGAAGACTTGTATGAACTTAAGCAAAGTGAAAAAAAATTTAGGAGAACAATTTTCTCAGTGGTCACCGTAATGTAAACAAAAACAATATGGAAAGACATCAGAATTTTATTAATTTAATGACCAATGGATTAACAATGATGCCTCCATCCTTGCTGCAGAGAAATATTGGACCACAGGTTAAACGGAGACATATATTTTGAGGCATGGACAAATGTCTGATTTTTCTTCTCTCGACTGTACTTTTGTGATCCAGAGACCCTATAGCTAGGCATATTTCACAAAGATGTCAAAAATAGAGAGAAAGGTTCATCTATACCAAAATATTCATATCAACACTTTCTATGATAGCAAAGAACTGGAAACAAAATAGATGCCCATCATTTGGGAAATAGCTAAATAATTTGTTGTACATAGATGTAGTGCAATTTTGTTATGCTACAAAAAAAAAAAGTAGAATTCAGAGAATCACGGGAAGATTACTTGAACTGATGTAGAATGAAGTAAGCAGCATCAGGTTAACAATATACACAATGACTACACCAGTGTAAAATGAAAGAAAAAAGCAAACAAAAAAGCCTTCAACCAAATACTGTGCTCAGCCTCAGGGAAGACATGAAAAATGTTGCCTCCCTCCCTTCTTTTCAGAGTTAGGGACACTGTACAGATGTGTTGTATATACTGCTGGACTTTGATTATAATATTGGTTAGTTTTGCTGAACTGTTTCCCCCTCCCCCTTTGCTATAATAGAAGATTTGCTAGATAGATGAAATAAGGAATATAATTGGAAATAAAGGTGATATAAAAGGAAAAGTTACAATTTCAGAAGTTTAAAATTTTTGTCACAAGGGAAGGAGCCTGTTTTTGTGTGAGAGAGGCCATTGAGAAGTGACAGTGATTTTTTTTCTTAAAGCATCAATAAAACATTTGAAAAAGAACTGAAAAAAATAGATAGCCCATACAGGACTAGCCAAAACTATTTAAACAGAAATAGAACCTTCTGCTATCTGATCTGGTCAATAAATCCTAGCTAAGTACACACTAGAAAAATTGTTAGATAGCTCATGGCTTCAGTGACATGGATTTCTAGTTTCCTGAGGGCCAAACTTCATATCAATGCTATTAACTTCCCAAAATGTTGCAAGCCTATGTGTGATGATGGAGTGTGCAAAAAGGGATGAATGATTGATAAGATGAGTTTCTCCCCAAAGTAGAAACAGGCTGGTTGGAAGCTTTCTTTAATATCATATTTTATATACAACTGCGGGTCAGGCTGGGCTGTGGATATACGATGTCTGACCCCCGTACGAAGGAGCTATTGATTGTGTTCAAACAGTGAGCTTTCCAAATGATTTATTTATGCAGCAATGCAGCATTCTGCTACTTGGGAGGTGGGAGCCGACTGGAACAGTGTCTTGCTGCGTGCCTGCATGTACGCATGCCCATCCTCCCAACAATCCTCTAAATTTATTCTAAGATTTTAATTAGATCCTCAGAGACAAAAAGATAATGAAACTAGGCTTCTTTCCCCCTCTATGTAATATGTAAACGTTTATTTTGTTTCCTAATTTCTTGTCGATTTCATAATTGTAAACCACACAAAATTGCTGCTACTACTGACAAGACACCAGGTTATCAGGAATGGAAAGCAACCTTCTAGGAAGACTGTTGAAGACCGAACTGGAAATTTTTCTGAGTCTTTGAGTTAGTTTGAAAAATCTTTTTAGGATAGCCATGGTCCTTCTCTTAGTTAAATCTAGATTAAGACATGCATCAGCATGAAGGCAGTATACAGACTGGTGTTTCTGTTCTGGCTGCAGCACACAGGCATACAAACATAATGAAATGAATAGTTTGACCTGGTAAATGTGATCACATGGTCCTTGTAATGATGATGATGATGAAAGTTCAGGTTTACAAAACCACTTGATGGTTTACAAAAAAAAAACAACTTCCCTACAAATCTGTGATGTTGCTAATGCCAGTATTTCACAGTCCCATTTTATAAATGAGAAAGCTCTGACAGTTGAAATGATATGGTGGAAAAAGTGTTGAATTTAGAGTCAAGGTACCTAACTGAACAAATTCCTCAGTCTCTCTGGGCCTCTCTGTCCTCATCTGTAAAATGAAGGAGGTAGAATAGATGATGTCTAATGTTCTTTCTGAACAGCTAGGTGGTGCAGCAGATACAGACAGAAAGACCCATCTTCCCAAGTTCAAATCTGGCTTCAAACACTTACTAACTGTGTGACCTTCATCTGTAAAATATGGGAAGAAGGATAAATTGGGAGAAATAAATATTTCTCTCTTGTATTTAATCACTAATTATTGTAGTAGGACCAAGTTTTTTTCCCCCTTTTTTACATCCTGATCCAGAAGCCAACCAATGGGGTAAATGTCTTTTAAAGATTTACCCAGACCAAGATCTAATAAGACAGTAAAAGAAATTTTAAATTTGGACTAGTGGGTATATGACTACTCCTTGCGTTTGCTCAGACAAGTACGGGAAAATGTTGATTCTTCCTCTTGTCAAGACAGGGGATATGGAAATTGATGTCCCTTTGATCAAGATTTGGGTGACCTAAGTCACACATCCAAGACTTTCATTTTAATATAGCCCACCTCCCATTGTGTTAACTGGTCAGAGTTGATTGGCACCCCACAGCAACATCCACTCTTCTAAGGGCATATAAACCATGAGCATACCACCATCTTTGGTCTAAGACAATTGGTCAAATGACAATCTTTTTTGTAAATAACATACTGTCCTTATTAATAAAATGATTAAATAACCCAGAAACTATGTCTCTCAGATTTTTTTAATTGTCACAAGATGATGTATAATCTTCCTTCTAGTTTTAACATTCCATGATCACACAATCTATGACTTGCCCAGAGTCACAAAATTAGGAAGTTTTCCAGCTTAAATTTGAACTTAGACTCTCTTGACTTGAGCTCTTTTTACTATAATAAGGGCCCCAAAATACTTTTTAGTGGAGAACCAGTTTGAAAATAAACCTCCCCAACCCCCTTCTGCAGTCAAACTTGAATCATGCTGATAATAGCCTTAATTTTCTGTTTCATTTCATCTTGTAAATATAGCTTGGATTTCTTAAAATGGCCAAAGTTCTGTATTTTAGGGAAAGTGGCTGAAGAGTCTGTGTGAAGAAGTGGGTAGAGAAGGAGAGTCAGGAAGACTGAGTTTAATTTACATTGTTATCATTGTTCCATTTCATCTTATGTGACCCTGAGGCAAGACACAATTTCTTAGTGCCCCCAAGAGACTCTCAGTCTCTAAGTTACTTTGAATTGGAAAAGGGAGTATCTTCATCTGGAGATATTTACATAAAGACAAATAACATAATTTTTAAAAATTAAAAAGAAAACAGAATAGGGGTTCTTAACTTTTGTTGTATGCTGTGGACTTATATGTCTGTCTGATGAAATCTTTGGGCAGAAGAGGCAAGGCAGAATGGTACATAGAGAGCAGGAGTCCAGAAGGCACAGGTTCAAGCTGCACCGGATTAATATTAAGGATGTGACACAAAATATACATAATTGCAAAGGAAATCAATGATCTTGGAACACAATTATTGACATATTAAAACAATAAACTGACAGACCCTAATATATGAATCCCTGACTTTGAATCATAGAAAAGTATTTCTAGAAAGGATCTTAGAGGCCATCTAACCTTGTAGCTTCCTCAGTTTGCAGTTAAGAACACTGAAATCTAGGGATATTAATTGACAGTCACATAGCTGTTTCACATTTGAACCAAAACTAGAATTAAGTTGTTTGAGGTCTCACTCTACTCTTGTCTCTTCCTTAGCATACAGTTCCATTTCTTCATGTGCATGTACCCCTACAATACAAATATACACATGCTCACATATATACCCTATGCACATACAAAGATATGCATGCATACACACACACATTCAAATTGTGAATCATCACCATGGCTCAATAAAACCATTTTTTAATTGGAAAACCCAGAGTTAGAGTTAAAAGACACTTTAGTAAAGATTTAATCTAACCCTTCATTTTATAAATAAGGAAAGTAAGAACCAGGGTGGTTGAATAATTTCCCTAAGGTCATGCAGGTGCCAAGTAGCACCAAAGATTTGTTTCCAGATCCTCAGACATCCACATCCTAATATTTTTTCCACTACCATATACTGGTACTGCTATTTACTCCCAACCCCCAAATACCATATACATAAACATAACATCTTTTGTCACAATTGTTTTAGGTGGAAATTCCCTCTGGACCTCACTAATCTCTTCTGTGCATGTGTAAATATATCCTCAACAATTATTTTTTTTTCAATTAAGAAGGTTATTTGGATTTGAGATTCTTCCTCATGTTAACTCATAGACCTATGAAACATTCGAATGGTGGTAAATTACAGGTAGAGAGTATAGTGGTCATAGGAACAAATGAAGCTTCTTCTTGGTCTTAAAGGTGGGTCAGAACCTAACCTACCTTTCCAAACATGTTATTTATTATTCCCAGTCATAAGGATAGAGTATAATGGCAGTAGTGAGAACAAAGATGTATAAAAAAAATTTCATAGAACACAGTAAATTTCCATATTTATGAATGACATTGGTAACAATTCAGATTTAATTGCTTTGTTGGCAAGATATCAGTTAAATCCTCTTTTTCATTCTCCTATTAAATGATGCAGATGCAACTAACCTAAAATTAAGTTTATACATTTGTCAATTCCAGGTTTACTATATAGTCATAAATTTTCTTGCATGATTTGTTTTAAAGTGGTCAACAATTAATAAATTGTATTGTGTGTGTATACACACACACACATGTAAAATAGTTCCTGTTCCTGTTTTAAGAGCACTTTAATGATACTTATGGGAAAAGAAGCCATGGGAAAATGGGGTTGAACAATTTTTTAGCTGATTGCGATAGAAACTGAAGTAAGATACACCCTTTGAAAAATGCAGAAACAGGGCATATCCTGCCCAAGAAATAGGTTCCTAAGTATTTTGCAAGTTTATCAAAACCCTGGGTGTCATCAGTGTTTCTTATTTTTGTTAATTCTAGAGGTGCTCAGTCTATAATCAAGACTCAGATATTGTCGCTGCAATACTGCGGCAATACATCTATCTTCTGTAGCTCTGGGATTTTGTACATTTCTGTTACCAAGGGGCACTGCAGTGATAAACCTGCATGAACAGATGAAACCAAATTAGAAGTAATGTCGATAGCATAACCAGCTACCTACCACATGGGACCTCCCGTGACTTCTATTACTGTGGCTGTGAAATCAACAGTACATATGGCCCATTTTAATTTCAGCAAATATCAGTTTTCTTAAATAAAAACAGACCTCGCTTTGTACCCAGCTTGTATTGTCTCAGCCTTTGAAATGTGCTAGGTATTGACAAGACTTTTTATTGAAGTGGAAAAGGAGCGTGGAGGCTTGTCCTGTGTAGTCCAGCTCAGGATAGCATAGCACAGCACAACTCCCATATATAAAGACTTTAAGATTTGCTAAGTTTGTTCCTCACTATAAGCCCATGAGGTTGGTGCTATACTAATCCCCCACTTTACAAATAAGGAAACCAAGGCTTAAGGAAATAAAGAGACTTTCTCAGAGGTGCAAAGCCAAAAAATAAATACATCAGAAGGAATCAAACCCAGGCTTCCTTATTTTCCATTATCAGCACTCTATCTATAATGCCGTAATTGGTCATCAACAGTCATTAATACATAATGACATTGTTAGGAGAGTATCAATAAAATCCGATTCAAATGTTGAAAAATTCTTTGGGAACTTTTCCTCTCTTCTCGTTCAACATCTGCCCTAATTCAGGTTCATAATACCTCTTTTTCAATTGATGGTTAGTTATTCTCCTTGCCTTATCTTACCCCTTTCCATTCTGGACGCCACAAGCTATTAGTCACAAAGATTCATGTCATTTGATCCTGATATCAATAAAGTATTATTAGTCACAGAGTAAACTGAGGGTAAACGAGTTTAAGTGACTTGCTGTGTGACACATCTGGTAAGTATCCAGGACAGGATTTGAACTCAAGGCTTCTTGATTCCAAGTCATAGTTTGTACCCACTGTGCCACCTAGATATCTCTGGATGTGACCCTTCCCAAATTACCATGTACTATTTTATACATGCCTCTATTTATGGATGTGTTATTTCCCCAAGCTAAATTACAAGTTTTTGAGGAACAGTCTATTTCATTATTGTACTGTTTGCTTAAAGCACAGGTCTAATCAAATTATTCCCATGGCCAATAAAAGTGGCTCCCTATTGTTATTTCTAGGATCTGCCAGGCTTGTAAGATGGGACAGGACCTAACCTACCTTTCCAGCCATGTTACTAGTTACTCCCTTCTCTTTCTCTGTCTCTCTGTCTTTTAATCTCTCTCTCTCTCTCTCTCTCTCTCTCTCGCTCTCTCTCTCTCTCTCTCTCATTCACCTATACTTGTCATTACTTTTTCCCACATAATAAATTCCCTCTCTCATCTGTGCCCTTGTACTAGGTCTCCCATATTTGTAATACACTTTTCCTTTACCCTAACCTCTTAGAATTCCTGGTTTCCTATAAGTTTGGTTCTTTGGCACTTCTACATGAGGTATTTCTAATCTTCACTCTCCCTGCCAAGCCTCATACCCTAATGATTGGAGGAGGAGGTGAAATAGGAGGACATAATAGCTAACATTTATGTCATAGCACTTGGAGGTTTGCAAAATGATTAACAAAAGTTATTTCATTTCAATTACTCTTATTAACCCCATTTTGCAGATTAGGAAATTGAAGGTGTAAGGGGTTAAGTGATTTGCCTGTGGTCACACAGTTGGTAAGTGTCTGAAGTGGATTTGAACCTGAAAAGAGGAGATGTTACTGAAGGAAGATGGCAGAAGTTGAGCCTGGAAGTAGTAACTGGGAACAAAGAGTATTCTAATTCCCCACTACAATGGGGTAGGGGAGATTGGAGTGAAAGCACTGTCCGTACTAGAAACAGTAGTCAAGGAAGCTATGTTGTGGGAAGGAAGCCAAGCATCAGTGGGTACAAGAAAATAGAGAGACTAAGAAAGGAACAGGTTTAAGACAAAAAGGAATTTGTTAACTACAGAGCAGGAACTCCAGAGAGACAATAGGAGGAGTGGCTAGCTTAAGAATGGGATATTGGTGGGGCTGGGTTGAGCCAGGGGGGAACAGGAAAAGGTCACTGGTTGGGGAAGAATGAGTCTGACAATGGCTAATGGCTAATAATGTCAGGAGCAAGTTCAAAATTACTGGGATAGGGAGGGAAGAGTGGAGAGTGTGTGAAGGGGAATCATGAAATAATGCTGGAAATTTGGTATGGAACAAGAATGTGAGCCTTTAATGCCAAGCTGAAGCATTCTCTCTCCCTTATTAGAATTCCCACAGCAGTTAATATCTGTACTCAGAAATTTGGCACTTATTTGGCACTTATCCCAGAAATCTGACTCTTTGATATTCTCTATTGTTTATCTTGATGCATGTCTTGATTTTCCCACTAGAAGTTAAACTGAACAAGAACTAGGATGCCATCTTGAGTGCTTTTATATCTGTCACAGTTCCTAGCACACTGCTAAATCCCTTGGAGGCCCTTAGTAAGTAACATAGTCTAATAGATATTGTTGGAAGTTCAGCCTGCTAGTTTGGCATTTAGGAACATTTATCCAACCTCCTTTACAGAAGTAAGTTCACCTGTTGTGATAGGCTTGGGAAATTTTTTGGCCAATTTGGACCAGTTACTTGGTACAGTGAAACTCAATGAGGAAGCTTTTTCTACCATAGCAGAAAAAGGTTTTGAACCTTATAGTCTTGGCATTTGAGGGGGCAGGGAAGGAAACAATTGGGAGCAAGTGACTTGTCCTGAGTCACACACCTAGTGTCTGAGGTTGAATTTGAACTCAGATTTTCCTGACTCCAAGGCCAGTGCCTTATTCACTGCATCATCTAGCTGTCCACGTGGATTCTTAATATTTTCTGTGTTTGCACTTTGATGAAGTCTATGGACCTCTTCACAGAATACTCTTTTAAATGCATAAAATGCAAAGAGTTGTGAAGAAACCAATTATGTTGAAATGAGGGTTTATTTATTTTTTTCTCATCCAAGCTCATAGACCCATTAAGTCCATGTACCCCAGTTTAAGAAGTCCTATCTAGAAGAATTTCCTAAAGTCACTGAGACTTTATGTGAATTGCCCAGCATCATACTTTCAAGGTGTATTAGAGACAGAATTTGAACCCAGGTTTAATTGATTCCAAGATAATCTCTCACTATGCTAGCAAGACCACTCCCTCTCATAGCTTTATGGATTGCCATCTGTCAACTAAGAATTTCAGCCTGTAGCTACAAGGCTGCTACTCTTTAGGTATTAGTCTTGGTATATGATGACCTTTTACTTAACAGAGATAGCCTAGTCTAGCAGATAACTTGTAGTGAGTAAGTCCTGGGTTTGAATCATGTCTCTCTATTTAGCCATGAGACTCTCAGCAAGTATAGACTAGACAGCAGGATAGACCAATCATTTCGCTTCTCTGAGCCTCAGTTTCCTAATCGGTTAGAGAATAATAGTGCCTCCCTCACAGGGTTACCATGAAGACCAAATGGTATCATGGATATGAAACATTTTGCAAACTTTAAAATAACATAAATACATGCTGTTATGAACACCTTTATTTTCACTAATGAGCTTAAGTAAAATATGCCTGTACTTTTCTCATGTTTTTTTCACTGAGCACATAAAGATTTCTTTCTTGTCTTCTTTCCTACTGCCACTCCCCCCTCCATTCATTTACCAAACAGATCTAATAAGAATGGATTTGGGGGTTAGTTAATTGTAAGCTATATGAAAGCCAATTACTACTGTCAATATCCTCATCCTCATAATCCATATTATGAATTCAAAGAAATAGTCATATTCCAACGGAAATATACCATACTTTCCTAATGAGCCACAATTACATAAACAACTATTATTTTAATGTGTGTTTATGTCTCTGTTTTAAGGAATAAATTTGAATTTAACTCCCCCAGAAAACTCTAAAGAACCAGAAAAGTTCAAACCCAGTATTGATTTTTAGTCAGTCATAAATTCAGCGCTAAAAAAATTAATGTTTTTATTAGGAAGATCTCTAAATTCCATTTTGTAATTTATATCTCTGTGGGGAACTCTAGACCTTTCCAGTTCTATCCGGTATTCCTCTCACATTTTTGGAAAAAAAAAAAAAGAAAAGATGAGACTAGAATAATAGAAAATTCACAAGTTCTTCAGCTAAAAAAAGAAATAGTTTCTTGGACAATTTCTTAAATCTTTGGTCCTTGATATTTTAATCTTATGCATGTGTCTAGAGTTTGACTTTCATAGCTGGTAGATCTGATAAATTTTTAAACAGCCAGTTGAATCTGATAAGGAAACACAAGGGGCATTTTGCATTTTGCATCTTGTATACTAGTGTTCAAGCTTAATTTTCACTTTTTGCACTATTTCTTGAAGGCATTACCACTGAAGCACATATTATCCAAAGTTGACTTCTCTTCATATACGCGCGCACACACATACACACACACACACAAACACACACAGAAAGAGAGCTTCCCAAGAGTCCTTTTTCAGTCAGTGTTTCAGCAGTAGACTAGAAATCAGTTTAAAACTCAGATGTAAGGATATTTTCTTTCTCAGAGCTCATAATGTGCTGGATAAATCTCATCATTTCCACAGATGAGATATTGGATAGAACTCACTATTTTGGGTAATATATACTCTCAATGCTCAAAGAAAACTAACTTTCAAAAGTGTATGTTTGATTTTAACTACAAAGACAATGAATTTTATATCTGAGGCTAAAACATGTTGGAGGCCATTTAGAAGCAGTTCAAAACTATTTGAATTGTATTTAAGACATCTATTCAATGCCGGTTATCTGTAAGACACTGTGACTCAGGAGGCGAAACAGAAGAACTTCCATTTTCTTATGATTTCATTATATCTCACAGATATTTTTAAACTATCGTGTGTCCTGTTTTGAAAGTTTTTAACTACTTAGATGAGTTTTTCTAAAAATATTGAACAAATAGCACAAATAAATGAATGCATTGATGATGGTTCAACCAGTAACACTCTTTATTGGACTTTTTTCCATTTGTTAATGTTGATTCTATCAACTTTCTTCAGAGTAAATGCTAATTAAAATTCAAAATTCTGACCTGATAAGGAGTGATTTGCTCATAGGGAGAAGAGAAGAAAGGAGCTACCTTGGCTTAAAGTTACTGCATAGAAGCTTTTGTTTAGTTGCTTCTCAATAGCGTCAGTGATCTTGCATTAAGAGCTTAAATGAGGTTTCTTCCTTACCTTGATAAACTCATAACTGCCAGTGATATTGATTTTACCCCTACTGAGGAAAGTAAATATGGGAATTGGTTTGAAATATATTAAACTTATGCAGTAGAATGAGTATCTGTGGATACTGTCTTCATTATGATAAAAACACTTTTTAAACATCCAATTTTATGTGATGCTATGCTAAGCCCTGTATAAAAGGTGTTATTAGACAGAGCCTTAGATTTTGGGTAAACAGATAAAGAGAAAGCCAAAACTCTGACATTTTCCTCCCTAACTCCCTTCTGGGAGATAAACACTTTTCTTTCTAGCTTCTTTTCTCTTTTCATCCCTTTCTTTCTTTACCCCTCTGTCTCATGGCTTGCCTTCTTTTTTTCCTTCCCTTTTCTCTTTTTTCTTTCCTGCCCCTTTCTCCTCTCTCTTTTCTTTCTGCCTCCTCCCCTTCCTTTTCTATCTGCCTTTTTCCTTCTTTTTCCTTCTCCCTTTTTCACTTCCTGCCTATATCCCCTTTTCTCATTCCTGTCTCCTCCTTACTCACTTTTCCTTCTCCTCTGCATTCTCCTTTTAAGTCCTTCTGTCGCCTTTTCCTTTCCTTTTATTCTCTTTTCTCCTTTTCCCTTTTCTTTCTTGTCGCTTACTTCTTTCCCTAGTTTGTATGAGTACATATGCTTTCTAGAATACAGTTATCTCTCATATTGCAACTTTGCCTATCATGGTTTCAACATATTGCAGTGTGGCATACAAAATTAAGCAGGAATTTTGGAAGAGTTTTGTGGAAGCTGCAGGTGACACACAAAGACCAGCAGATGACACAGAGCCTATGACCAAATTTTACAATAAACTTCTGTAAACAGCCCATGAAAGAAAAAGGAAAAAAAAGTCAGATTTCTCTGGTACAAAGGGAGGGCCAAAAATTTTTACATGGATTTTTCGTATCACTGGGGTCCTGCACCCTTAACCCCTGTGATGTGGAAGGGATAACTGAGAAAAATGTAGACAAAGGAACAAGCCAAGAGGCCATGTATGTCAGACTTTCCATAGGAAATTTTCTTCTTGCCAGATACTAAACTGAGGTGGAGAAAATTAGAACATTTACACCCAGCCCCCATGCTCTGACAAGAGAAGAGATACAAGAGCCAATGCCACTATTCACTTCAACAACGACTCAGGGAAACAGTGGGATGGGTGCAGGGAAAAAAAGATACTTTTGTTAACTAGTGCTAAAAAGACAAAAATGAAAGCAAACCTCAAGGTTGTATAAGGACAATCAATTTAAGAGACCCATTTGGTTTGGGGCCCATATCTACTCTTAGTTGTTTGGGGGTGAGGAAGGACAGATATTTTATAGTGATTTTACTTGCATTAAATTAGAGTCAGACCCTAGGTGCTCAATCTCACTCAGAAATGAACTCTTCTTATATGGTATCTGAGGTTTAACAGGTTCAATCATTCAGTAAATCAACAAACATTTATTAGGTTTATCTCTTTTTTTATTTTTTCATTGAGTGTTCCTTGAAGGCATTAAGATTAAACCATATATTATCCAGATCAGGTACTATGCTGAGTGCTGTATCTACCAAATAAAAGAAAAATCAGCCCATGTCCTCAAGGGGTTTACATTCTAATGGGGAGACAACATGCACATGATGGGAAATTGAAGGATAACTTTTTCATTACTGGTCTGAAGTGAATGAGTTAAAATAAATTAGCATTTATTTTGTGCAAAGTCCTAAAGACATAAATAGAAAAATAAGATATTCCCTCCTCTCAAGGAGCCTACAGTCTAATGGGGGAGACTATACATAAATACATATATATATATATATATATATACACATATATATGTGTGTGTATATATCTATGTAGCTATCTATATATATATATGTACATAGGAAGATTTTAGTGACAAGTAAAATGGGAATGGGAAGGTTCCGTGGTGCAACAGCAAACCAGATGGTAATACCTCTTCTTTAATATCATTTCCACAGATAAAATCTCATCAATTTTCAAGAAAAAAGTCACATTCTACTTCCATACAGACAGCTGCTGGATAATCCATTCTCCTACCCCCAGGAAGTTTTAAAATAATTTTTATCTGCATAGAGCTATCCAGGCCAGGATTAAAATGTTCCACAGAGAAGAAGCTGTCATTTCCCCTTGTGCCTGAGAAAATAATAAGTAGCAGAATTCTGTAGCTATTCCATTTGGGGCCTGCCCTGATATATGTCAGTAAAGGGGCTTATCTATAGAGAATAAGTTCCCAAAGTCCATATTTCCATATCTGGAACCCTTCTACATGGGTTTATGGGGAATGTCCCCCACCTGGTGTTCCTGGCAATAGGAGACTAAGAAATAGAATTAACTTAAATGATTCTCTGAAAGTGAACACACACCCTCTCAAAGCAGCAGATGGAGGAGGCACGCTTGTCTAGAAAACATTGGATCCTGTCACTGATACTGTAAAATCAACAGAAATGTGACCCAGAGACAGGATATTTCAGACCAACTAGAAGAAAATTGCTTAGTCTGTGATTCTTCCCCAAAGATAACTTATTGACCATCCGGTATCTTTTGCCAAACTCAGATGAGCACACATTTTTTTTTTCTGAGGAAACTGACCAGTTTTTGCTACAGAAACCCCAGCATTAGGATTCACAGCTCATCCTTGATTTCTGCTTCGGAGGTAAAAGTCAATACTGTGAAAATGCTGGAGTGTGTGGGAGGAAAATATTTCTAGCAAGATAAGCCTTGACTGAGAGGTTCTGATTTGGTTTAAAGACCTAGAGGGCCCTTAGTATTCCTGGACACTAGTACATTCCCTTTCTCTTTTTGCCCTAAATTATAACCCCAATTTAGCATTACATGCCAATATAATCTATCACTTCACATTTGAGCTGGGTTGCCCCCAAAAATTTGATGAGGTGAATTTAGTACTATTTAGTCATGTGTCTGGTGAATATAAACCATAGATTTTTGTCATGTCAATATATAAAAGTCCTTTTTATAATTTATTTATAATTTCATAATTATATATAAAATTTTATCTATTTATACATAAATATATAAATAATGTATATTAATATAGTATATATTATATATTTACAATAAATTTATCATTTCTTTATAAAATTTCTTTATATAGGTGGTCAACCCCCTGAAATATTCTTTCCTGCTTCTATACTCAAACTCCCTAGAAACACATGATTTTATCAATGGAAATGACTTGAAGGAAGATGAATTATAATTATCTTTGCTTCAGTACCCTAAAGACCCATGAAATCTTCCCATTGGACTTACAACTGAAACCTCCCATGTATTATTTCTCCTTATTAGAACATGAGCTCCTTGAGAGCAGAAACTGCTTTACTGGTTTATTTAAACCCTTACTGTTTTAACACATCGCATTTAATACATGCTTCATTCATTCATTCACTCACAGTATTTAGTTGCTACTTTCTTCATAAGGCTTTTGCATATCCCCAATCCCTCTCAAAGATTGATAGTGCTTCCTCTTGAAATTACTTTTGATTTTGTTATGCATTTTTAAATGTTACATCCCTCTACTGGAATGTGAGCCTTTTAAGAGTAGTTTCTATTTCTTTGTGTTTTGTTTTCTTTGTTTTCTGTTTTTCTCTGCCTAGTCCCTGGAATAGTGTCTGACACAGAATAGGTACACAGAAAAGTTAAATTTTTATCATATTGAAGCATATATTTGCTTTGCAGTGGGCTGTAACAAATCAATAATTCAAAAATCATTGATGAAGTACCTATTCTGTGCTAGGTGCTCTGCTAAGTGCTGGTGTTGCAGTGATAGTCAAGGAGATCAGAAGCTGGTGGTAGAGAAGATATGCAAAAAACTACATATAAACAAGATAGAAACAGATTAAGTTGGAGACAATCTTAGACAGAATGGACTAGTATTAAGGGAAATTGAAAAAAAAAACTTATTGTAGAATATGGGATGTTAGCTGGAACCTGAAGGAAACCAAGGGACAGAGAGGAGGAGTGAGACTCTTGTGAATGGCAATGGCAGAAATGGGTCATGGATTTGTATAGCATCTGTGCAAATCAGCCCCTTTGTTATTATTGAAATGGATGCTGGAAGTTTCTGACATCCTAGCATAGATACTCTTTAGTTATTTGTTTCCAGTGATCCCCATTGTTGTTTTCCTTCATTTTCAAAGAGGACCTGTAACATCATGGGATATTGTCTTGACCCCTATAATCTGAAGTGGTAATGCTTCACTCTCTGAGGCAGATTGTAGAATATCAGAAATAGTATGTTAAAATCATTAAGTCCAGGGGTTCTTCAAATGGAGTGTATGGGCCCCCCTATGGAGGCATTCATGGATAGATTTGGGGATAGATTTGTCTGTAAAATTGAATGGGAAAACAAAATAGATCTTTATTCACTAACCTCTGTCTGAAATTTAACATTTATTTCCATTATATATTTCTTAAAAGATTTTGCTCCAGACAGGAGTCTATAGGCTTTGCCTATGGGCAAATGGGATCCACAACTTAAAAATGATTAAGAATCCCTGATCTTTTTACAGATAAAAGAAACTGAGATTGAGAGAAATAAAGGTGAATCATTTCAGACACAAAACTAGAACTTTTTTTTAAGTACAATTAGATCTCTCTCCCTACACTAAAAATATGGAAGCTACTCACAGATTCGATCTCAGTACTGATTGACACAAGAGTTTTGAACTTCTGTTTCTGTCCTGGGCCAGTTTGTCTCTCCTTAATCGTCAGAGTAATCCCTCACTCCCTAAAAGTCACCATATTATTGTGAAACTTAGTGGGGTACCTGAATGTCTCCTGCAACTCCTGAACTCAATAGATTGCCTAGGCTCAAACTCCCTGTAGCTCAAATCAGAGGTGTGTTAGCTCCACTTGGCTCAATTCAGTACTCTTTCCAATATTCCCCACTGATTGCAATCTGACATTCTTGACTATCAGATCAGATACCTCATGGGAGATACCTGCTTTCTGCTCTACCCTACTTGTCAGAATAGATATTTAGTGTCCATTGGGAGAGCTGGGAAATACTTGGGGAATGCCAATATATAGAGAGTATTAAGTGCACAGTTCAGCACTTGAGGAAGACAAATAGCCAAACACATTGGACTAAGCTGTAACTCATGTTTACAGCCAGTCTTAGCTCTTTTGCCAGGGTTTGGGATTTCTCTTGATAACTACATTAGCATTGATGGAGGAGCTTCCAAATGGCTTGTACCCAGCATTTACAGGAAAAATGCAAGGTGATCTAAAATGGACTCTAATGGCTTCTTGCAAGAAGAGATAAATTACAAGCCCCCAGAAGAATAGAGAGAAAAGGGAGAAGTTATTGTTATGCTGAGTTGCAAAGAATATTCTCACCATTCATGAGACTGGATAGATGAGAAAATTTGAAACCTAAAAGAAAGGAAAGTTAACTATCTCAGGATCCAGCACCTCCCACTATGGGTCTCACTCTTAATCTCTAAGTTGCTACTGAACTTGGAGGTCTGTAAATGGATGTTTGGCTCTTTGGAGCTCTAAAAGAGAAATTCCCTTTCCAAAGATCTATGTTGGATGGAGTAGCAGTAGGCAGTTTACAAATGTGATATAAGCCACTGTATGTTTCCAGAAATGTACTGTCCCAATACAGAAAATGGCAACGAGGGAGTTTACTCACATCTAGAAACTTCAGCCTCTGCTACCCCATTCATCCAAAATGTATCTTTGGGAAGGAGTCTTCATGTTTTGAGCCCCCAGGAGGCAAAACTCCATGAAAAGATGACGTATACAGAGAGACCATTAGTACATAAAGAGTGTACAGAAAAATTACTATTATTTTTTGGGATTCCTAGAAATGCTAAACTCATTTGTAACTGTTAATAAATTAAGGAGATGGTACCAGTAATTTTATGAATAGTAATTAACAATGTAATAATAGTCACTAATATTAATGTAACACTTCAAGGTTTTCAAAGTTTACCAAGTTTATTTAATTTTATCCTCATAGCATCTCTGGGAGATGGAAGTTATTATGATTCCCCTTTTATAGTTAAAGAAAGTGAGAGAGATTGATGTTTTGTGACTTGCCTAGGGTCATACATCTACTAAGTTCTGAAGTAGGATTAGAACTCTGCAATTTGGAACTATGCTCAAAGGGCTGTAAAAATACGCATGCCCTTTGATCCAGCAATATCACTCCTAAATCTGTGTGCCAGAGATCAGAAAAATGGGAAACGAATTCACATTTACCAAAACATTTATAGCAGTTCTTTTCATGATGGCAAAAAATTAGAAACTGAGGTTTTGCTTATCAGTTGGGGAATGTATATGAATGTAATGGAATACTATTGTGCTATAAGAAATAATAAATGTGAGGATTTCAGGAAAAGTTGGAAAGACTTACTTGAATTGAGGCAGGGTGAAGTAAGCAGAACCAGAAAAACATCGTATACAGTAACAGCAACATTGTATATAGTAATAGCAACATTGTGCAGTGATCAGCTATGTTAGATTTAGCTCTTCTCAGCAATGCAATGATCCTAGACAATTCCAAAGGACTTGTGATGGAATATGTTGACCACATCCAGAGAAAGAACTATGGAGTCTGAATGCAGATGGAAGCATACTCTTTTCACTTGTTTTGTTTTCTTATTTCTCTTTATCTTTCCGTTTTGTCCTGGGTCTCCTTTCACGTAATCAATGTGGAAATGTATTTAACATCATTGTACATGTTGTAACAGTAATCACCCTGGCATGCACAGGAGGGCTTGCTGTACAGGTTCTTACATCTGCTTTTCTAAAGGAAAACAACTTTAGAGGGTCAACAATCTAGTTTAATCAAGCACATGTATCATTCACTTAGTTCAGGGAAAAATGTCAGCACCCTGAATTGTGGAGAAAATGCAAACATAAATTACAAGCAGAAATTACAAACAGAAGGACCAACAGACAGGGCTTGCAACCGTCTGGCCATAGACAATAAATACATTATTACCAGAGAGAGAAGCACCATCATCTTGGTTTTCAAAGTCATGGGGCTTCTTAAAATGACTGCCCAGAGTCTCATCTGGCGCACCAATCTTCTTCCAAAAAATAAGCCCCAAAGCAAAACCTCACCTCAGAGTATATATACTATTTTCAGGGCTGGAGGGCATGACCTTCATGACCTTGTGCCTCATTAGAAATTAATAAAAGGTGTCTGAGGCCTATTAATGGAAAGGGAAGATCTTCAACTCTTCCCCCCACTCACCATTAACCTTACAAATGTATAATCTATATCAGATTGCTTGCTGTCTTGGGGAGGGGAGTGGGAAGGAAGGAAGTGAGAAAAATTTAGAGTTGAAAATCTTACAACGATGAATGTTGAAAACTATCTTTACATGTCAAATGGGAAAAAAATAAAATGCTATTAAGGATTAGAACTCTGATCTTCCTGACCCCTGGTCTAACATTCTATCCATTTATCTGCTGATAATTAGACAACAAAAATTTATTAAGTATTGGGCATGTCCTTTTATTCATCACTGGAGATGTATGAATTCAGACAGAGGTAATATTGGCCCTGCCCTGCACGAGCTTATATTCTAATAAGAAAACAACATGTACCTATGCAAATATCTACAGAATATATCTATCCATCTGTCTATCTCTCTATATCTGTATATATATATATATATATATATATATATATACATATATGTGTGTGTGTGTGTGTGTGTGTGTGTGTATTTGTGTGTGTATGTATGCTTATGTGTATATAATGAAAACAAATAAGTTTTGGAAGGTGGTCCCCTAGTAACTGAGGGACTTTTTGAAAGAAGTAGAACTGAATCTTGTAGGAAGTGAGGAGGGACTGCATTTCAGGCAGGGGGCACAAAGAGTGCAAAGGAGCAAAAGTGGGAGATGGAGCATCTTCTATGTAGAACAAAGAATAAAATGGTATCACTGGGACATACAGTTGAAAGAGAGGAATAAAATATAAATAAGGCTTTAAAAGTAGAAAGGAAACAGGTTTGAAAGAACTTTAAGTACCAAACAAAGGAATTCATATTTGATCCAGAGTCAAGGGGAAGACCTTGGATTTTGTTGAGAGATGAGGGAGGAAGGTAATGTGATCTGATCTGCTGTTTAGGAAATGATTAACAGAGGACAGGTTGGAGCGAAGACTTCAGTCAGGAACATCAGTGAGAAGGCTATTGATCTAGACCAGGCAAGAGGTCATGAGGACTTGAACTAGACTGAGGGCTGTGTGAGTAAAGAGAAGAGAGCAGATGGGAGAGATCCAGGAGACATAAGGAGGAGAAGATTTGGAAACTGAATATGTGAGATGAGGGTGAGAAATTGAGGGTGGAAATGTGGATGACATAAAGGATAGTGGTGCACAGTGCCCTCAGCAATATAATAAGGATATGTGGAAAAAGGGAAGAGTAGCTTGGTGGGGTAATGCTAATAGTTCTGTTTCAGGTATGCTGACTTTGAGAGGTCTCCAGGACATCCGGTATGACATAATTAATAGGTAATTGGTGATGTGAGACTGTGGCTTAGGAGAGAATTTGTAGAGTTTCTTTTTCAATAAGTCGTTTGTTGATTACAGAGTATTTCTTGATTAAAAAAAATGTTCATTATATTAATTGTAATGAAAGACTTTTCTTGCTAGTAAAAAGAGAAATACAATCTTTGAAAAGGGAAAAAAAAGTCTGAAAATTCTGAAATGTGGTTCAGCCTGTTTTATCATGGGAGGGATTATGGAACTATAGAAATCGAACTAGTTTTGAAGCTACAAGACTTGGATTCAGTTCCTACCTCTGATTTTAGTACTCCTATGATTGTAGGGAATTAGTTCAACCTCCTTCAGTTTGTTTCCTCATCTGTAAAATTTGAGAATAGGTTACTTGGCCACTGAGGTCCCTTCCAGCTCTATATTCAAGAGCTTGAGTCCAAAGTTTCAATGACCAACTCTGCTTCTTAGTATCTGGATGGCCTTCCATTTTCCTCTAAATCTATGATAGCTCTTTCAAGGAAGAGCTAGTCTGTGATGGTTTCAGGATTCCAGTGTTCTTCATTGCATGATTCCTTCCTTTTGAGGATTCACCTTCTGCAATATCACCATCTGCTATCTCTGCTGCCTAGTACTGCAGTGTTAAACCTGTCAGAGCTGGAAAGACAATACCAGAAATGAAACTATCTATGGTGACTTGACTTCAGTTATTTTTGATGGTTGTTACCATGCATGCCAAGGCTGTCACTTAGCAGTTTTCCACATAGATTTTCCATGAGCAAAAATGAGCTCTGATCCTGTACATCTGTTGTTGAGTAATTTTGATTTAATCTGTCAGATGTAACTTAAGTACCCAGCCTGGCTGTACAAGACTGAATGTCATTCTCCAGACCTAATTTGATTAACTTTTTAAATATTCAAACATTTTAATTTGGAGGCTTAAAAATAGATGATGCATGTCAGTTAAAAGTGAAATAATTTTTAAACAAATAGGTTATTTGTGGTTTGAATTTAATGGGTCATTAGGAACAGAAAAATTCCCCTTTAGGCACAGTTTTTCCTTGCTTCCATACTTAGGAAACATTATGACTGCTGTTTTGTGTACTTCCCATACTAATCTGAATGGTGACCCCTTTTCTCCCCACCGCAAGTAAATAATACCAGGAGTAGCTTTGCCCAACAAACACACACACACACACACACACACACACACATACACACACACACACAGTCCTCAGTAGATGGTCAACCTTCTGTTGATAAATCTCTCCATACTTAACTAGGCTAGTATTCAAATGACAGTATTCAGAGACAAGCCCTCATTCACAGACCATCCAATGTGGTAGAACTTGCTGGTATAGCCTGCTGGTGTAGCCTTTAAAAATATTCTATCACCTCCATTCCATGGATGGGGGATTGGAGTAGAAGCTCACGGAGGGGTAGGTTTCATACATACATATGTATATAAATCTATATAGTATGTATATTAATTATAAATACACATATATTTTATCCATATGCACTTATATAGAATCTTCATTATACCACCACCTATTTTTCAAAAGCTTATATTCAGTCTTTATCCCTACCACTCAAATAAAACCACTCATTCAAAGTTCACTGATTCAAAATTTCTCACTTCTAGTTCTCCTAATTCTTTTTTTAATTATACAATTTCAGCTTATTTACTTTTAGTTTTCAACATTCATTTCCATAAGTTTTAAATTTTCTCCCCCTCCCCTCCTTCCTCCCTGAGATGGCATGCATCTACTATAGGCTGTACATGTACATTCTTATTAAACCTATTTTCACATTAGTCATGTTGTATAGAAGAATTAGAGCCATTCTCTTGATTTTTTTTCACCATTGACTACTTCTTCATTCCTGATTACCTCTTTCCTCCTCCAACTTTTCTTTGTACAATTTCTATTATTTCTTGATTTTCCTTCACCCTATCCATTGAATACTTCTTGGTCTCCATCACCAGTTCATCTTTCTCCTCTCCACTCTCAAATCTCTCCTTTGGTCTCTTTTCTTTTCCCATTTCACTTTCAACTTTTGGAGTCTCTCATCTATTTCTGTGATTTGAGTTAGCATCTTTGTGAATAATGGGAAGTGTGGTAAAATTTAAAAAAAGAGCTATGTTTGTAGACAGATGACATGCGTTTAAATCCCGGCTCCTTCTCTGCCTCTTTGTCCTTGGGCAAGTCATTTAATATATGTGGGCCCCAGGTCCTCATCTGAAAAGGAGAAGTTTTGGCCTCTAAAGTCCCTGTTAGGGCAGCTAGGTGGCACAGTAAACAGAGTACCAGTCTTGGAGGCAAGAAGACGCATCTTCATAAGTTCAAATTTGGCCTCCAGTACTTACTATCTGTGTGATCCTGGGTAAGTCTCTTTAACCCTGTTTGCTTCAATTCTTCAACTATAAAATGAGCTCAAGAAGAAAATGGCAAATCATTCCAGTATCTTTCCAATAAAACCCAAGATAGGGTTACAGGGAGTTGGACATAAGATCCTTGTCAAATCTCATTCTGTGATCATATAATCTTATGACTCATGAAACTATATATCTAATCCCAGTCTCTCCATGGAATTCTAGTCATTAATTTCCTCCTGACTACTAAATATTTCTATAATTGATTGCCCAATGAAATCTCCAACTCATTAAGTCCAACATTAATGTCATCAAATTCCTCCAAAATGTGATCCTCTTTCTGGTGATGGCCATGTCATTTTCCCAGTCAATGATGTTTAGTCTTCTATTCTCCTCCAGGTCAGGAAATATCTTGATTCCCTCCTCTCATGTCTTCTTTGGGAACTTGAACCATAGCATATTCTTCCTTTTTCTTACCTTCATTTTGTACTTTTCTACTGGCTTCTGTCTTATTAATTACAAAAAAAAACCCTTGGGTATTCAAAAAAATTTAAGTTTAAAAACAATTTAACCATCAAAATATTTTTTTTAAAAATTCCCTTCTTTGACATGGCTATCACCTTCAATTAATGTCCTATTGGTCTTTTCCTCTTTATTGCTAAATTCCTAGAAACAATCTATATTCCCTGCTTCTTTTCTTTGTCATCTGCCATAGAGCTTCACCATTCTGAAGGAGCTGCTTTCTCTAAGCTTTGCAATTATCTCTTAATTTATTAATCTGACCCCCCTTTCTCAGTCATTCTCAGTCACCTTTGCATAGGGTTTGACATGGTTATCCATTACCTCTTGGTAATGGCTTGTATCTCCTCCACTGGTTTCCATTCAAGCCTCAGTTCTAGCACCACCCCTGATGCTCCCCAATTGTTATTATCCGTTCCCTTCTCAAATTACTTCATATTTATTTACTTGTTTGTACCTGTTGCGTTATACCCAATAGTAGGTAAGCTCCTTGAGGTCAGAGTCTTTCCATTTTCTCTGCTTCTTTTAAACCCAACCAACACCTTCTGCATAGTAGGATCTTAATTCATATATGTGAGATTGAAAAAGTGGAAGAGAAGAAAAAGGAATAGATTGGCCTCTACTAACTTAAATTTATCACAAAACTTGAAAGTCAGAAAGCACCGTGTTGCTCTTCAGGCATGTCTGACCCTTCATGGCTCCATGGACCACTATAGAAGGCCAGAACTATCCAGGGAATTTTTCTTTTAAAGATGCTAGAGTGGTTTGCTCTTTCCTTCTCCAACAGATTAAGGTAAACAGAGGCTAAATGACTTGCTCAGGGTCACAATTAGTAGATGTCTGAGGCCAGAATTGAACTCGGATCTTCCTGATTCCAGGCCGCATAGCTTCCACAAATATCAGGGATTCTTGAGCTAGTATCCATGGATTCTTTAAAAAAAAGATTTGGTAATTGTATTTCACTACATCTGGATTCCTTTGTGGTCCTACGTATTTCATTTTATGCGTTTAAAACATCGCTTAGAGAATGAGTCCATAAATGTCATCACCCTGCCAAAGGGGTCCATGACATAAAAGATGATGAGAACCTCAGATTTCTGGTCCAGTCTCATTCTAGCCATTCATTTCAACTGTCATTTAAAAGCTCTTGTGCATGGAGCTCTGTGGTAGGACATGAAGAAGGTTAGAACTTCCTGCTAGACTAGATACCTCCCTACCCTCTTAGAGTTTAGGCTTGTGTTTAGAGGAGGAGAGGAAAGAAAAGTCAGGTGCAACATGCACACAAATAAATGTATTGTGACATATTATGTAGTAAGTGCATTATCAAAGATCATAGATTTAGAGTTGTATGGGACCTTACAGGTCACTTGTCTCACTTTATAGATGATGTTAATGAGGACTATAGAGGTTAGGAAAGTTTTCCAGCATCATTAAACTAGGAAGTGTTTAATGTAGGACTAGAACTTGGGACTTTCAAGATTTCATCCCCTTTTTTAAAAATTCATTATAATTTTAAACCTTGCTGCCTTTCAAACCTAGATCTGAAAGGTAATTCAAAGACCAACTATCTGGTTCAAGTTTTCCACTTTATGAATGAGGAACTGAGCCCCAAAGTTAGATGCCTTGCTCAGAGATACATAGGCTATACAAGTGAGTTTTGACCTTAGAGCTTGTGGCTCCAAAATTATTATTCTTTTCATTGTACCAGTCTGCCTCTAGGTAGATAGCAACAATGGTATTTGTGAGATCTGGAGGATGAAAGGTGATCAATGACTAAGGATATCAAAAAGGGGTTTCTGGAGGAGTTGGCACTGCCAAACATGAGCGCAGAGACCAAAAAAGTACAAGTGAAAAACTGATGCCTAAGACTTGAAATCAATTTGTAATCCTGCTAGGACTTGGGAGGTAGTTAGTTACACGATATGTCCAGAGTCTAGGGTATATAAAAAAAATAATGGAGAAGTAGAGTGGCATTACATTATGGGAGATGTAGACTACCAGATAAAGGAATTTGAAATCTAACATACAGGAAGTAAGGAACTAAGTGAAATACAATGAGTCAGGAAATGATATGATCAGACAGATATATATGCAAGGATACGATATGCAAGGGTGTGCAGGAACTAGCTCCAATGCCTTGGAAGAGCCCATTGTTAAATTTTCAGGGGTGTGCTGAAATTTGCTCCTACAGCTTAGAAGAGTGAATTGTAAAATTTTCAATATGAACATGTACACCTCAAGAGTCTATGCCAAGTAGGGTTTGATTTATTGTTTTTTCTTTTTGTTTTGTTTTGTTTTTATTGTCTAGAGCAGGCCTGCGTAACATACAGCTTGCAGGTCACTTGCCATCCGTCAAAGTGGCACTCAAGCAGTATGTTGAGCAGACCTGTTTTACTCCCTCTACCTTTTTCACAAGCTACCCAAAATCCTTTTATAGGCTGAATGTTATGCAGGCATGATCTAGAGTTAAGAAAGTGATGGAGAAAATTATAATAATGCAAATTAAATTCAAAAGTCTGCCTTGGGTACTTTGAGGGGTTATTTAGAGGAGAACTAATTGTTAAATATTTACCAACACAACTCTGAACATATGCATAATGAAGATAAGTTTAGCATCAGAGTTGCCTGGGAAAAAGTGGAGGTGTAATATGAGTTAGGACTTATTTCATCGTTCTAAGCAGGTAGCAATGAATATCTGTAGAAGGTTGTGTAAAACAGAGGTCTAGAGATGGACTGCAAATTCCCAAGTATCACACATCACTTAGAAAGAAGATGAATTGAGGGTTGATTATTTTTGTTACCAGTGGATACTTTACTTCACAAAAGGATTTAACAGAGGGCTCTTTAAATATAAATCTTCTCTGGAGTATTTAAGAAGGATTTAATTTACAAAGCAAACAAAATAAACAGAAAAAATCAAATCTTGTCAAAACTATGTCTGTGCCTTAGAATTCGTGACTGCCTGTATTTCCCAAAGAGAATTCCTTTGAGAATGAGATGTATGATGCTGTGGAATTAGACAATGAGAATAGGAGACTTCAGAAAGGATTTTTATTTCCCTTTTGAGTCTCAGTCACTGAGGATAGGCTCTCTAAGTTCTTTCCAGTTGATGAATTCTAGGATGACTGAACCAGTAGCATGGCCTGCTGGGCCTATGGGAAATTCCATTATCTGTCCTGTGTGTATGCCATTGGGACACCTTTTCACCCTTAGAATCTTTGCAGCCTTGTGGTCATGTCCAAAAGTTGCCTGATAGTGCATCTAATCTGTGATGTTTCCCTTCTGCCCACTTCCTCATTCTTTCAAAGATGATCTTGAACTCTTTGCCCTCTTGTCAGATGCAAAACTGTCTGTGTTTTACAAGGAAGTCTGGAAGTCTAGATCCCAGACTGAAAAAAGACAATTGGAGCCAAAACAACTGCCCTATAGAATATAAAAAAGTGCTATCAGTGGCTTATCTTTCACACGGCTGTTGACTTAAAATATATTAAATTAAAACAGTCAGCTTACACCAACTTAAATTAGTTTCCGTGGTCTGTTATTAGATTTATGTAGGGTTGGATTTTTTTTTGGCTGATAAAAGAAGAGGTGGTATATTAAATTGATAGTATTGTATCGCTCTTGGGAATGATTTTTTTTTTAAAGGAGACAAAATAGATATCTCCCTCTTGTGCAATAGTCCGGAGGAGAAATCACAGACTGAAATCAAAATGAGAGGGTAGTAATATTGCAAACAGTGTATGATTCAATAACCCCACTGGATTGCTTTGTTGGTTAGCTAATGAAGCATGCCAGCAAATTTCAACTCAAACATAAGTCAACATATTGCCAGCTAACACTCACAACAACAGGGCTGCAGGTTTAGGAAACAGGAGACTGGGTGGTAAATGACTCACTAAAGAAGCGATGCTCCAAGAATATTCCTTTCCCCCTTACCATCTTTCGAAGTCCCTGTGTGGGTTGTGTTGGATACGCAAGCAACTTTTATTCCTAGTTGAGTTTTGTTGATGTTTAAGGCATAGGACATGAACCTGATGCACCACATGATAGCATTAGGAACTATTCACTGAAACCCAAGTTCTCTTTCCCTAATAGGAGAGACTCAGTATGTCTGAAGTTGGTTTTAATTAGCTGCTGCTTTTCTAATTGTCACCTTCCCTTCAGGATTTGTGTAGGGGTTGGAGGAAAGAGGAATTTTCACAGCTGTTTAATGTAATTATTCATAATAACTACATATGGTCATTTTATCAGTCTCTAATTATTTTAAGTGATTGGTGCATGGATATTTGCATAGGTTGTTTAGCAGTGCACAGAATTTATTCATTGACCCATGTACAAATCACAGACGATGATCAAGGCTTCCAGAGGAGAATGTGGACGTGCACCATTCAGTGTTCCAAATCGGGCCGTCTAGAATGTGTAACGCAAATTACAATGGCAACTCGAATTCCAAGGAAATACGTTTTAGATATAGGGAAATCCTTTATCTTATTTCTCTTTTTAAACTTTCCCTTTTTTATAATGACACATTGGACCTGAATTACATTTGGAGAAGGCACAGTGGAAAAGGTGATGGATTTAGAGAGGATTTGAGTTGACATCCTGACTGTTATTTACTACCTGGATGATCTAGAGGAAGTTTCTTCAGCTTTTTTAAAGAGTCTCCATTTCTTCACCTGTAAAATGGAAGTATTGAACAATATGAATACTGTGGACTCATAATCTGTGAACATATGGTCCCACATAACAAGTACCTGCTTCATTCTAGGGAAACCAAGTTTCACCAGTTCACAAGAAGAACCAACTATTCCATGGAATGAACACCCAGAGAATCATACAGATAGAACACTCCTTTAACAGGTCTTCCCCCTGTCAAAGTCGCATCAGCCAATCCAAACTTTTACTACCCAACAAAACAGAGAATCAAAGCCATCTGTTTTTCTTTCATTAAAACTCTGAGACATAAAAATGGCAGTCTTTCCTCCTCACCACATGTGCATATATACACACACATATAATACATATACACATACACATACACATATGTAGTGAGGAGGAAAGAGTGCAATTATAGGCATATGTACATATATGTATAAAATCAAGAGAGAGAAACAGAGATAGCAGTTATCCTGATCTATGCTATTAAGGAATAGATTATATCTTGCATTATCATTGTACTTGAATGCTTCAGTGATTTCATCAATGTCCTCATAGTGCAGAGAGTTTCTTCTATCTATGACTTCTCATCCTATAAGTTTCTTGTGCACAACCTACTATAAATTTTCTATAGAGAATCTACCAAATGTGTTGGAGTCCTTCTAGACCTTTCAGTATTTCATGAGTAACAGTATAGCACATCAAATATCCACTATTATCCTAAACTCATTATCCTTTCTAGTCATAAAACTACCTCAGTTTACATATACGTTCCCAGGTGGTATCTCTTATTCTAATTCTTGGGCACATGTCAGCACTGGAAATGTGCTACTACCTACTTATGCCTGCCACATATCTCTTTATTCTCCTTTAGATAATTCACAAGTAGAGTATCCCTGTGCATTTTCCATATGCAAGAGGGATTTCTTACACATAGTAAGGATCTCACAGGGCTGAGTAGTCTTGGCTGTCTTTATTAAGCCATAAAATAATGCTCCTCATTGGTGAGATTCACAGTTACTAAAAAGAAACTGGTTCAAAAAAGTCCATGTAGGAAAACCATTTGGATGAAGAATGCTTGCTGTCCAGACTATGATATGGAATTAGATAGGCACGCTCATTGAGTTCATTACTACATTTATGGCGTGCATGTATATATGTATTTCTATGTGTCTGGGTATCTTAGCCAGACACTGAAGACTGGAAATGAGTTCATAAGAAACCTTTGAAAGGGAAATAGATCCATCAAATTTAAGCCAATATTAAATCTGTAGTATTCTCAGATCTGCTGGGGTACCTGGACTCCGGGATCTTTTGGTTTTGTTTTGAGAATACTTAAAAAGCTGAACCCCACAAAATAAACAATTTAATTTTGCTCTAGCAAAGACCATATAATAGGTATCATCAAAATGTAAAAGATAAAGGAATTTTTAACTCAGTGATGAGCATACCAATCCATTCAGTTTGAATTGCCAAGAACATAGGTGGTTAATTGGGAGGATCATTAGCTCAACTGCACAGAGATTTATCAATAAATACTTCTACACAGTTAAAATAGACTCTTTAGCCATAATATTGCTCTTGCTGTATTTGTTCTTCATTCTCGAAGAGGACCATGACATGAAGATGATGACATGACTTGCAGTTGACTTGGATTTAAGTCAAGGAGGGCTGAGCAAGGTCACTAGCCTCACTTTCTCCTCCAGAGTCATCTGGATTCAGTGGCCTGATATTCATTAGGAAGATGGCTCAGGATGCCATGGGAGACCCTGGCCCTTTTAGGCTAAGGTCTCATCAGATTTCCACTTTGAGTGAGATACAGCCATTCAATGGATAGGTCTCTTTAAGTAGGTACTCAAGGGATGGCCCCTTTAAAAAAATCAAACTGGGAGGGAGAAGACTGTCAGGTTCCTGGGTAAAAGGGAAACAGTTACTATTTAGTATTTAAAGCAACCTGAACATACACCGATGTTGAGGTAGTGTGGGATAGTAGATACAGAGCTACCTTCAAAGCCGGGAAAACCTAGGTTTAAGTAATATTTCTCACAGGTACAGGTTGTGTGGCCATAAGCAAATCGCTTAACCTTTCAGTGTTATAGTAAATATTTTAAAACGATAAATCACATGAAAGACACCGATCTATTTTGGCAGAGGGAATTTCCTCATCCAAGAGCTCTCTATACCAATGAAGTCCTTAGAGTTATTCTTATCAATAATTATAAACATAAAAATCACAAAAATATTCCTACAATGAGTATCACAGTGGCTTCTACTTGATAAATGGTGAGGGAGATAGGAACAGAGAGACATACGACTAGATATTCCTACTCTCTCATTGACATTTGGAAGGGAAAGGATCCTGAGCATAGCCTGGTTGCTACCATCTTGTCACACCAGTCAGTAAGAAATAGAGCAAGGAGAAGGTGGAAAATAGCTTCTAGGCACCTACACCCTCAACAACCAATAGGGAAGAGAAAAGGAAATCAAATAAAAGATCCAAACTCTAGAATCTGAGTTTACTACTTCTAAAAAAAACCAAACTAACCAAAACATGCGCTACTCTATACTTCAACTCTTTATCTCCACCTTTTTGGAGGTGATACAATGATGATACACATTGTGAGAAATCATTTTTGGAAGGAGGCACACTGGACCTCACTTAAATAGAAATAAATCAATCTAGAGACTCCTCTTCTTCCTAAGAGAAAAGCTACCTCTTCCCCACCCCTCCCCAATCCTGTGACCCAAAGCAGAACTCTTTTTTCCTGGAAGGTTGCAGAAAGAGCGATAGTTTATTTTGCCATCTTGCTGTTTAAAATGTAGAAGCCATCAGAGAAGTTAGGGATGCCATTATGAGGGAGTAGTGGACCTGACGGTAAAGATACAAAATGTCAGGTGCTAACCTACATTATTACCAAGAAAGGGGCAAATCAGGGACTCCCCCAAAGAAACTGGCCCCAGAATTAAATAAGAATAAAAGAGCAAGATGTTTGGCAATAGGGAAATTACGCGAAGCTTGAGTTGATCTACGTGATAGCTGAAATGTATAGAGCCCTTTAAGATCTGAAGAATGTTTTGTGTATTATTTTTCTCATGTCACATGACTGTCACAACAACACTGTGACGATAAGCCTTATTTATCCCTTTTTTATGGATAATGAGGCTGGGAGTCAGACTGGAGAAACTTGCCCATGGTCACAGTTAATAAGTATCAAAGGTCTGTGTTGAACCTAGATCTTTCCTGGAAATAAGTGCAGGGTTCTTTCTCATGTAGCTATGTGATATAAAGTTATATCCTTTTAACTGTGGTATTCTTCTGAGGATGCTATATGACTGTGAATGAATCCTGTAGAACCGCAATCTCTGAAGAATCCATTGTAATTACCTAGATTGAACTCACTGCGCTTGCTCAGTCATTCACTTCATTATACCCTCCTACCCTTTCCGCCATAGCTACCATGCATACAAAGCTCACAGAACTAACTCTTCAAATATTAGCTTATGCCAAGCCATCGGTCTATGCAGATGGTGTATTTGACGGATATAACAGCTGTCTCCATTCAGAGCGGGTGCATGTCTGTCCCTGTGTGTGGAGTGGCTTTTTATCCTGTAGACAGAAAGAATGCTATTTTGGCTTAATTCTGCATTTTTTTAACTCATCAAAATTTTTGTCCACAGGAACTAAAATATTTGCATGGCCCAGATAATGAAAATAATCAATGATAAATAGAAGAAAGAGTGCAAGCATTAAAAAGAGTTATTGGCACCATAGCTTATTGAGCATCTGTGATTAGATTGTGTTCCCTATTATACTTAGGGGACTGGAATTCAATCTGCAGCCTGAACAGAGAACTCCATTCTGCAGCAGCTCAGAACAAATTTTAGAGTCTAAAGATCCCAGGTTTCCTTTAAAATGACCATTTCCCTAAATGCTGGGACAGAGGGACTTGTGCTTGGAAAGAAAAGCTATTGTTGATGTCAACTTTATTAATAAAAAAGGATGGAAGTGGGACATCATTGGCATTTTAGAGAACACAGTTTCCTGTCAGACAAAATGTATGAGAGTGAATGAATGCTTAGTGAATGAACTACCTTAACATAATGAAATTCTGATGACGTTCTTACTTTTTGAATCCTGGGCAACAAAGGAACCAAGGTCTGAGATAGGCAATAACAAAACAGCTTGCCTATTCATTTTTTAAAAAAAATATTCCAAAAGGGTACATAGCATTATATGTGTATGGGCATGTGTACGTTCAAGTATATGTATACATGTGTGTATGTACACTCAGATGCATATGGATGGGGATTGGGCCTGTAATTTCATGGGTGTAGGAAATTTCTAGATAAAACTTCTACCAATGTATGTCAGCACTTTATCTGCAACCAAGAATCTTATTTTTCTAGAATACTAAGAAATTAAGGGATTCACCCAGTGTATGTAGGACATTTAACTTGAACCCATATCTTTTTGGCTTTAAGGCCTTCTATCTTCTATTTTACGCTACTTTTCATTGTGTGTGCATGTGTGCATGTATGTATAGATATATATGTGTGTATGTATGTACATGTGTAATAAAAATATATGTGTGTATTTATGTGTGTGTATGTATATATATATATATATATATATATATATAAACATATACAAACATATAAAATCTCAAAAGTACTATCACTATTTTAAACCTAAGTTTAAATCTGCACTATGATTTTTGGGATACAGGACAAACACACACATATACATATATGTATCCATAGAAGTGTGTGCATATGTATACATATATGTGTGTATGCATATATATCTATACACATATGTATGCGTGCTTATATTAAATCCACTAGGCAATTGATTATGTGTTTCATTTTTCATATATAGTGGATAAACATTCCAGTGACTCACATGGAAAGTTTTAAAAGTATTACAGATGCATTATGGATCTGAAATTTCATTGTTTCTGGGAATTCCTCCATGAATATAGATTGTAAAACATTTGAGACCCAGTATATTGTCTTCAAAAGTTGCATTGACTAAGAAATTTTTCATCCTGTGGTCAATGGCAATAAACCTCTCTAAATTTAACTAGCCTGATCCACAAACATTTCATATACAAGTCCATCCTTGGTCCCATACCCTAAGTCTTTGAGCTTGATAGAATTTTCTAGTGTAGTCAATGAGAACCTAGGGGCACTATTGATAAGAGCTCTCCTAATAATGATATCTTATATTTGTAGACATATTTACAGAAATGTAGTATTTTACATCTATCATTTCATTTGCTCCTAATGCTTTAGTTTCTGGCAAGTGGTTCCATAATGCATGTCTGAGAAGTTCTCCAAAGACCCCAAGCTCATAGACCATGTCTGATCCTTGGGCTGATTCCCAAGAGCATGTATGTCTTTCTCTCTTTGGCTCACTGCCCCTATCTGGAGATAATCCACAAACATCCGCAAAACAAAGCTAAAATGGAGCCCTTGCCGAGGTTTCCCAAAATATGTGTAACAGGGTCCTCAATTCTCACACAGGTAGGTATTGAATGTACAATATGGATATTGGGTATTGAACAGTCTTTATCATATGCCACAGAAAATGCATAGGATGCTAAGGACTTACAGGAGAGCAGGGGTAAAAATAGAAGTAGAAAGTGCCATCTCCAATGGGGAAGTGAACTTTGATGTTTCTGGTAAGGAAGTCTTCTATAATTTTGATGAGTTCCCCTTTCCTGTAGAGTTCTCCACAGACTCCTCAGGCCTCAAAGTATCATTCTGTGTGTTTAGATCCACTCCCACTCCCATTCCTCACCCTAGAAAGATAAACATATTTGTAAACTTGTGAACTAAAGGACACCTTCATATCAATCATAACCTCTCGGTTAGCAAAGTTGAGATTTCCTGACCTTTCTCATACCCTCTTCCCTCTCTCAGTCTCAGGGTGAGTGCCCTGGTGCATAAGGATTCTCTCTCCACCAGTTCCCCTTGATTTTTGATATAAGCGAAAAAGATTGAAAAATATCTCACTTTTCCTTTACCAAGAAGCAAACGCTCTATGAACTCTTCTTCCTATAAGAAACTGGTGCTAGACTCTCCAGTTCTTGAGGATTCTCAAATTTGCATGGGAAAAAAACACTTTGAGAAACTCTTGTCTCTGACCTATTCTCAGAAAAAGAAACAAAATTGAAGGTGGCATCCAGGAATTCAAGGTGGCATCCAGGAACTGGAGGTACATAAATTCTTCCCTTATATTTGCCCAGGCAAGAATGGACTGCTTATCATGTGCTTCTCCTGCAGTTTTCTGTTTTCTGCTACTGGTGGAGAGCAGATAAACCAGTCATCAGGGCATGATCTCAATCTCTGAAATCCAATTAATAAAGTGACAATGCAAGTCCACCTCTTGAATACCTATTCTTTGGATGCCTTCAGGAAGGACCATATCTTGTGACCTCATAAAATGACTGAGGGCCACTCATCAAGTTGATCAAGGAATCTCCTAAACACCCCCCATACAATTACATGATATACACAAGAAATAATTAAAACCATGTCTTTTACCCCTATTAAGTGACTTTGTAAGGAGATGTGATTTTTGTGATTTAAAAACATAAATGGAATACATTAAATGAGATAAATATGTACACAACTGTGGGTAAAGGTAGAATCAACATATTACACCCCCGATAAAACAATTTCACATTATTTAGCATAAAAATTGCCTATGACTCTAAATTAGGCACCACCTTGATCCTTAGTCTTGTATTGGGGTATCTAAAACACAATTTGAGTTCTTAGACACAGTTTGGGTATCCATGTACATACTACATAGACCGACCAGATGAAAATGTTTTAACAATAGAAGAGTATAGAATAAGAATTATTAATTCTATACACGCCAAGGGTAAGCAAATTTTAAGGTTGGAGGTAGGTCAGGAGTAACTCCAGAACTTGAGGGATGGCCATGGGAATGGGATACTCAGACTGAACCAGCTAATTGAGTTGGGAAACAGAAGTAGTGTGTACATCCCTTCAGGGAATTTGATAGCTTGTATAATATTCACCATTTATCTTTAAAACTTAATTTTGGAAGAATTACATTGCAGTAAATATTAAATAATTTCTTTTCTTACAGAACAGGCTGTGTTCTCTGTTCATTCATATTTAACTCACCCTACCTCCCACCCATATAAGTGTACGAAGACAATCAAAGTTTCATGCTGGCCAAAATATAGCACAAATGTCAGAGGTTTTGTTGTGGGTATATAGAGATATAGATATATTTTTGTGTGTATACACACATTTTGCATTCATATATACATATATATCCACATAAACATACCCACATATATACACATATATATAAATACATACATATATACATATACAAATGTATGTAATGTTTATGTATATATGTAATTATATATGTAATATTTATATAATTAAGGCCTGAAATATAGATTCTGCCTATTTTAAATACTTGGTTCATATGAAAAGGAGAGGGGATCTTGAGAGTAAGCCTTCCTTCACCTTGCACATACAATTTCCACACAACTCTTAGAGGGTTTTTCTGTGTAGTCCCTGAAATGGGTTTGGAAGTCAGGGGCTCACTCTCAGCAATTAAACCAGAAATTCTTGAATCCCAAGTCAGAATGTTATCTGGAAATAGGTACCTCAAATCTTACAAGCAAAGGCAATAAAAAGAATAGACTGAGTTTTAGCTTAGGCTGCAGTGGGGAACCTGGGGCCTTGAGGCCACAAGTGGCCCTCTGGGTCCTCATGTGCGGCCCTTTGAATCCAAACTTCATAGATTAAATCCCCCTAATAAAAGCATGTGTTCTGTAAAACTGGGACTCGGTCAAAAGGCCATACTCAAAGACCTAGAAGGCCACATGTGGCCTTGAGGCCTTAGGTTCCCCACCTCTGGGTGGTATTCTGCTGGCTTAGTCAGTTTCCTGGGTTGGTGTGGGGAATCATAACTTTATGTGTTTATTAAAAATCAAACAAACAATAACCTTCCTTTTTCTCAGAGAGATTATCTTGCTATTAGCTCTTAGAATATAGGAACAAAGAGCATAATATAGTCTTGTGATTAAGAAGCCCAGCAGTCAGTAGCCAAGAGTATCTTAATGGCCATGAGATCACAAGTGCTTATGCTCAGCATCGGTGAGATATTTCTGGGTGGAAACTTGACCCAGCAGAGATGACAAGATACCCAACTGAGAGTAGCATGACAGCATTAAACAGAGTACATCAACAGTTCAACATTATTAGAGATCCATATCTGTCCCTACTTATGTGCTCTCCACCCATGAACCATAACCATACCAATTCCTGCCATTTGCGTAGGTCACTTGGTTCTTGTACATGTATGCCTTCACACACGTGATCTAGATATGAATGCTAGAATGAATTCATTCTTGTTCCTTGCCTAGGTGACCTACATTTCCTGGTCATGTGTGTTCCATGCCTATGTGCCTTACCCTCACAGATGGTAGAGTAACCTATGTGAAGATGTAAGTCATTTGGCCATGGAAAGGGATCATTTCTTAACATTTTATTTGCTATGAAAATTGATTAAATAAATGTCTTTTGCTTTGAACTAATGTGTTCAAAGGCAGGTAGGTGGTGCAATGGATAGAGCTCTGGACTGGTGTTGGAAATCCAAATCCAAATCAAATTTGGCTTCTGACAGTTGCTAGCTATGTGACCCAAGACAAGTCACTTAACCTCTATTTGCCTCAGTTTCTTCAACTATAAAATGGGATAACAATAGCATTAATCTCTCAGAGTCATAGTGAGGAATCAAATGACATATCTGTAAAGCACCGTGCCACAGCAGGCATAGTAGATACTTCATAAATGAACGTCTCCTTCCCTCCTCTAAGTGGCTGCTAAAAGCAAACACATTAGTAGGGGTTCCTGAGCTTTAGCATTCTATGAGTATTGAACAAAAGTATCCAGATGTAGCTTTTTGGGAATTCACATATGAGGGGGCATCTTTTAGATGCTGATTTCATTTTTGTTACAATATTGAACCTTTGGGGCATGGGATACCTTCAAGGACTCACCCACATAAAGTGTTTTGGAAATTTTTCCAAGTCACTTCTTTTTTAATAGCCTACAACTGGTTTGTGGATTGAAACTTTTATTGAACTCTGAAATGAGAGGGCAGAATGGGTTTACCTAGCTTTTTAAGCTATCTAAATAATGTTTTGGATTGGTCAGTATGATTTGAAAGATTACATTTAGTAGGGATGGTTGTCTTTGCTATGGAACCCAGCAAGTGACAACATGGTTGGGCTTCTTAGAGCCAAGTCTGGAGGTATGTAAGATTATAGAACTGTCTATGTACAACATGCAGAAGGGGCATGGATGCCTTTTTCAGTGTTATTTTTTATACCCTCACCTCTTTTTATTCCCCAAGTCATTGCCCAATGTGCCTACCTAGTTTTTTTGTGGAGGTATTTTTGTGCTAAATTGCATGTATTGCGATAAAGATACAAATACTTTGAATGCTGGGTGTGTGCATATGTGCTAGGGGGTTGGAGAGAGTAATGTTGAGAGGGTATGACTTTCACGTCCTGCATAATATGCCCAAATTCTTAATCTTGACTCTAGCTGCATGGGCCTTTTTTTAAATTGACTGGCATCCTTAACTAATATGGATTATGTGATGACATATCTATATGCTATACAAATTGTTACCACAAGGTGATAGATTTAAAGCTAGAAGAGAGTTCTAGGTTGCATGGGTGAATTTGAACTATTTGAGAGGATTCGTGGTCCCAGATTTAATAGAAGGGGCAAAGTTAGCAAGTGCATGCACATTCACACAAGCAGCACACACAAACACATACATACACACTTCCATTTAAAAACACATATCTAAGAAAACCTGAAGATTCCATTACAGACATGTTATGTTGTTTAGTTACTTTGAAATTTGCAGACGTTCTTATATGGTGATAATATCTAGCTTTCCCAGCTTCTTCATCTGGATATCCAGAGGAAAACAAAAACAGTGATGTCTGGCTTTCATAAAGTAGTTTCTAATTTGGAAGGCACTTTCTAGACATTCTAATTAGTAGGAAATACAGGTACTATTGCCCCCATTTTTACAAATGATGAAACGAAAGTTCAAAGAAGTGAGATGACTTGCCCACAGTCTGAGTGTTTTAAGTGTTACATCTAGTAAGTGTTAGAAATGGTTTTAGGTGTTTTTAATTCAAAGTATAAAACTCTATCCAAGAATGTGTTAATATAAAATTAGAAAACAACTTTCAGTGTCTCTCTTTTGCCTCTGAGGAAAATTTATATGTGTCTTTATGCACATGCATGTGTGAATGTGCTTGTGTGTGTGGGGCTAATTAAAGAATCATTTACTTGTCCTTGTCAAGGAGATATTCTCCCTACTATATACTGGCAGAATGAAGATTATGTGGCCAAGAATAGATGAGCTACAATGCCTTTCCTCTCATACACTCTTTTTCATCATATTCACACATACTACATGTATACATACACACATGCTGTTGAGTTGTTTCAGTCATGTCCAACTCTTCATGACCCTGAGGTTTTCTTGGCAAAGATAGTACAGTACTTTGCCATTTCCATCTCCAACTCATTTTACAGATGAGGAAACTGAGGAAAATGAGTTTCAGTGAATTGCCCAAGGTCACACAGCTAGTGTCTGAGACCAGGTTTGAACTCACGAAGATGAATCTTCCTGATTCCAAACCCAGTGCTCTATCAACTGCCCTACTTGGCTGCCATATCTATATCTATATTTACATACATACACTCACATTCCTCAGCTAAGCACTTAAGGACCTTCATGTTCTACCTCCACTTCTACCTTCAGACTTATTCTACACTGTTCCTCTCTAGGTATTGTATAATCTGAGCAAACTTGCCTATTTGCAGTTCTCTAATTTGGAATTCCATCTTTCACCTCCACACCTTTGTACAGGCTGTCCCCCTGTGTCAGAAATGTACTCCCCATTTAGGTTCACTTCTTAGAACCCCTTAACTTCTTTCAAGCCTGAGCTCAGGTACCACTGCTTGTGGGAAGTTTTTGCTAATCCTCTTCTTTTCAAATAATTTTGTTTTAAGAGACTTGTTTCCTTTCTTTCTTTGTATCCCTGATAGATAGAGCCTAGTATGCCTAGAAAGTACTTGATGACTACTTACTGAATTGAAAGGAGGATTCAGACCATTGTTATCTGCCTTTTTTTCCAGCTACTGAGTTCATCTTCCCCCTTACTCCCACCTCTGGCTACAAGAGTGCCAATTTGGCATAGTAGGGTAAGGAAAACCTATTCCCAGTAAGGGGCAGTAGCTATGGCTTTGGTTATATTGCCTCAAGGCTAATATTAAGTCTGATTCTTTTCTGTAACCTGGATATCCAAAAACTCTGTAACAGATAACTCTCTAATCCGGAGTTGGGTATTCCCAAGATCCTCTCAGTTTTAGCTTACAAATGAATTCAAAAGAACAAAATGTAAGCTTAGGAAGCAAGGGTTTTGTTCTCCAAACACCTGGCAAATATTCCTACCTTTATTATGTATATCCATCAACAGCAATATCTGATGGCTTTGGAACTTCATTTTGCCCAGCAAAAAAAAAAATTACTGTCTTCCCATATTTCTAATACCACCTTGTGGCCTGGAAGAGTGAAGATATAAAGATAAATAAACTTGTACTGTGAAGTAAGTGATCAACAGAAAAATTGTAGCTCAAGGGCTACATCTCTGGCAAAGTGAACATCAGGTCTTAGCAAAAAATGAGGATTAGAATGTAAAACAATGTAAAAACAATTATGGGGATGCTTTTTATGTATCTACTCTTTATTAGGTTATTTTTAAGGCCACAATTTTCTTTCATTAAGATTATTGACTTTCTATTACATAGTAAGCAGAAAATCCATTTCAGTCCCACTGGCATTTAGGAAGCGTTATCATTCAGTCATTTTTCATTCATGTCCAGCTCTTTGTGACCTCATTTGGGATTTTCTTGCCAAAGGTCCTGAAGTGGTTTGCCATTTCCTTCTCCAGCT
>CM053769.1:64848386-64865165 GCA_028658325.1 Potorous gilbertii
TTTTATGAAGTATAGAAGGTCCAATTCTGGAGATAGGGTAGAGACCCAACTCACAAGGAATTTGAATTAAAATAGGGTAGATAATGTTGAGTATGAATTTTGGATATACATAGTAAAAATTAATTGGTCTGAACAGTTCAGGGGTTGGGGAAAAAATGGGGTGAGATTAATTTGGGATTTTTAAAATTCTGAATTATAGAGAGGTTCTCAAGAATTACAGTTTGATTATTTTCAACCTTACTTTCTAAGTAATGCTCCTATAGAGTATATTTTTTTAAAAAATGATACAATTCTGTAATTGGCAACTTTTTTGCATTCAGTGACAATTTCCTATAATCCTTGAAAAATAATGTACTTTTATACGCAGAATAAACCTATCTCCTGCAATTTTGTTTACCCAGTTAATATTCTTGGCAATTTTTTCCTTATAGATAACTCAATGAAATTAGAGTATGGATAGATATAGAGGTACAGAAACAGTTACATGTACACACACACATATGAGAGAAAAAGAGAGAGGGAAAAGGGAAGAGGCACAGGGAGGAAAGAGAGACAGAAAGAGAAAGAGAGAGAGTTGACTAACTTGGACTTGTGATAATTCGACATGGTTGAAGTGTATTCCAAGTTAGTCAAGTTCAAACAAATAAGATTTTACAGTCTTTGTTTGCTAGATTTATTTATATTCCCAGACAGGCATCTGTTTAAACTCTCAATTCATCAGCTTGTTAAAAACAAAACAAATAAACAAAAGCCTACCACCTAGCTGGAGTTCTACTACAGCTTCCATGTTAAAGAAATTACATTATTTAGTAATAATACAGAACTCAGTCAATACTATGGCCATTAGGGTAATAACAGTGGTATGTATTCAAATGAAGGACTCTTCCCATAGAAATTATTTCCATAAAGGGACATATATCACAGAAATGAACTTCCCTTTATAAGAAAAGAATAAAATTAGAAAGTTATTGCATTATTGATTTTTAAAATGATCTATGTGCTGTATCCATATGTTACACCTAGGTGCCTAGGATGACTCTCTCCCCATTATCATTTATAAAACAGAGTTGGACAAATTACTCCTAAAGATCTTTCCATCTCTAGCTCTATGGTCTTACAATTCACTGGGCCAACTTTCAGCTCTGTTACTCACTAGCTGCATGAACTTTACCTCACTTCAGTTTCCTTTTCTTTAAAAATTACACAGTTCATCCAAGAGATGTTTATGTGACTTTCTAAATTAAAGCTCCCTACCCCCATCTGCTGACATGCATACCTTGTTGGCCTTGATGAAGTCATAGAGATTATAGTATTAATTCTATTTTCCCTATCAAAAACTACTGCTTTTGTGCTACTAGGAATGAAATTCAAAATTTTTCACTTGACTCTGAGACCTCCTTCAGAGTCTTTAATGATTTTTGAACAAGATTTTAAGGAAAAGTATTAGAATATCTGCTTTCTGTTTTCTGTGCCAGCAACTCCTTGAAAGTAAGAGTCAGGCTTAGATGACCTATAAGAACCATTTATCTCAATATTCTAGGCTTCTGCTAATGAAAACACATAAATCCCTGTGTATTTATAAAGATGGGAGTGATAACTATACTCATGTAATTTGATATTATTTTAAATAAATATTCTATCTGTTCACTTAATGTATGTCTTATAAAAACTGATAAGGGGTAGAGGGGTAATGAAAAAAAGAGGGAATAAAGGGAGTTTTATGTTAAAATGGATTGTCACTACCAGAACCATAACTATATATTGTGTTCTTTGGAGTAAGCAGCACAAATCTTCCCAGATAGTAGAAAACACACCTCAAACCAATTTATGTCATGAAAAAATGTAATGAATAAAAATACAGTTGAATTGTTGGTGCACAGTCATTTCAGTCATATCCAACTTTTTGTGTCCCTTTTGGGATTGTCTTGGTTTCAAATAGAAAAAGTACGAATAAAGAAGACTATAGGATTAGTGCTAGAAGGCAAATTACCAAACACTTACTTGGTGCCTATTATGTGTCAGTTAGATGATATGTTCCAGAATTTTAATACTGGAAGAGTCCTAGAATTCTTGAACCTGTAGGCACATTAAAATACATCTAGTCCAGTGTCCATATTTTACATAAGGTAAAATTGAAACCAGTGGAGCTGAAATGACTTGCTGAAGGCCACCCAGCTAATGAATGGGAAAGTCCAGATTAGAAGTTAGTTCGTCTGTATCTCAGTCCATTCAGGGTTCTCTCCCTTATATGAGATGGGAGAAGCACACTGTCTCCCACTTTAAGTAGCTGTTCTGAGGGCAAGGATTATGTCTACTTCCTCTTTCTTAACTATCTATCATGTCTGTTCCATTAGATAACTAAATATAAAGAAATGTTAAAAGAAAGAGAATACTAACCTTGGTGGGTTTAGGAAAGAACTTTTGTGTGGAAAATGGTACCTGAGTGGTTTTGAAGGAATATACTAATTCTAGAAGACCTAGATGAGGAAGGAATCCATTCCTGACAAGGGGGAAAGGGGAGCAAGAGATAGTATTTCATAAGCTATTTCATACTCCAATGGTTGGCCATTTCCTTCTCCAACTCATTTTGGAGAAAACTGAGGCAAATGGACAAGGGACTTGCCCAGGATCACACAGGTAGTCTGTGTTTAAGGTTGGATTTGAACTCAAGTCTTCCTGACTCCAGATTCAGTATTCTATTGGCAGTATTACCTTGTTGCTCAGTTCAGAAGGAAGAGATATTGGTTATTATACTGCTTCTGTGCAACTGAGGAAATATATCTTAAACATCTGTGCCTCCTTAATGGTAATGCTCTGAGAAAAAGCCTCAGTCAGCCCACCACAGCTATAGGTTTACTCATGCTTCTTTGAATTGGTTCAATGAAGGAGGGATCATTCAGGTAGGTGGGTTAAAGCATTCTGGGATTGATGCACACAGCTTGGCAGAGTGTTTGGAGAAGTAGGAGTGAGATGGGCAGAGGAAGGGCAGCCATTGAGTCATTTTACTTGGAAGAGCTGATTAGACTGGTGGATAACAAACCAAATCATTGGGATTATGTAGGAGATTAAATGAGGGCATGCATTCACACAAAGAGTGACAATGTTATTTTCAATGAGTGCAATGGAACTTTCCTTCCCTCTTCTCCCTGTCTTCTCCCTCAAGTAGTATCCCTTGACTGAACAGTAATATGGGGAAAAATTGGACATATTCTTCCTTGGGAATTTATAATACAAGAGAGAAACACATTGGCCTGAGTTTGTTTGAAGTTCACACAATTAAAAAGAGGCCTCCTTTTTTATGAGGTGATTGGATCATATGAAAGATGAAGGCTCTTACCCTTTGAACTTTCCTGTTCATATTATTTCCTCATCTAAGGTATAATTGCCTTCAAATGTATATAGTTTAGTGAATGTGGCCTGTGTTTTTGAGCCTACAGAAAGAAATTATTGTACTGGGGACAGTTGGAATGAAAGACCAGCAGTTCCTTGTTCAAATAGAAATGCCTTGTTGAGGGAGAGACCTGACTGATACTTTCTTAAATAAATATATATGTATGTGTGTGTGACATATATATATATATGTATATATATATATCTATGTGTATGTGTATGTGTGTGTGCACATACATACATTATATATGTGTGTATAATTGTTATATCAACTCTTTTTTGGTGGCAAAGAACTAGAAATTGAAAGTATGTCTATTAATTGAGATATGAACAAACGAGCTATGATAGATGATTATGTTGGAATGCTTTTGTGCTATAAGAAATGATGAAGGGGATGGTTCAAGAAAAACCTGGAAAGTCTTACATGAACTGATGCAAAGTGAAGTGAGAAGAACCAAGAGACTATTGTACATACCAGCAACATTGTAACAGCATCAGCAACATTGTAACAATGATGAACTGTGAAAGACTTAGCTACTCTGATAAAAACAATGACAACATTTCCAACAACAATTCCAAAGGACCTATGATAAAAAAAATCCTTTCAACTTCCAGAGAGAGAGAGCTAATAAATTCTGAGTTCAGTTTGAAGCATATTTTTCCCTTTCTTTTTCTTGCTTTTTTTTGTTGTTTTGGCAGCATGACTAATATGGAAATATGTTTTCCATGAATTTACATCTATGGTGGGTACAATAATGTTTGTCTTCTCAATGGGAGGTGGAAAGGTTAGAGGGAGGAAAAGAATTTGCAACTCGAAATAAAATGAGAATGCTAAAAAAGAAAAAACTATAAAAAAGATTGCGATAGAACTTTTTTCAATTATTAATATTTTTCAGTTGTTTTTCGGTCACATTCAACTCTTAATGACACCATCTATTGCCTTGCTTAATTAAGATACCAGAGTGGTTTGCCATTTATTTTTCTAGCTCACTTTACCAATGAGAAAACTGAGGCAAATAGGGTTGAGTGACTCGCCCAGGGTTACACAGCTAGTAAGCATTCGAGGCCAGATCAGAACTCAGGAAAATGAGTCCTTCTGACTCCAGGCCCAGAACCTAGCCACACCCATAGAACTTTAGATGTCCTTAAACATAGTTTTAAACACTCAAAATGTGACCACCTGTTTCATGCTTAAAAAAAAAACTGGAAAAAAAGTGGGAATAAAGAAGACTATAGGATTAGCGCTAGAGGGCAAATTACCAAACATTTACTTGGTGCCTATTATGTGCCAGTTAGATGATATATTCCAGAATTTTAATTCTGGAAGAGTCCTAGAATTCATGAACCTGTAGGCACGTTAAAATACATCTAGTCCAGTGTCCATATTTTACATAAGGTAAAATTGAGACCAGTGGAGCTGAAATGACTTGCTGAAGGCCACCCAGCTAATGAATGGGAAAGTCCAGATTAGAAGTTAGTTCGTCTGTATCTCAGTCCATTCAGGGTTCTCTCCCTTATATAAGATGGGGGAGGCATACCGTCTCCCACTTTAAGTAGTCGTTCTGAGGGCAAGGATTATGTCTGCTTCCTCTTTCCTAACTATCTATCATGTCTGTTCCATTAGATAACTAAATATAAAGAAATGTTAAAAGAAAGAGAATACCAACCTTGGTGGGTTTAGGAAAGAAATTTTGTGTGGAAAATGGTACCTGAGTGATTTTGAAGGAATATACTAGTTCTAGAAGACCTAGATGAGGAAGGAATCCATTCCTGACAAGGGGGAAAGGGGAGCAAGAGATAGTATTTCATAAGCCTGCTTGAGTGGAATACAAAATGTATGAAGGGGACCTATATAAAAAAAGCCTTGGAAGGAAAGTGAGAATAAGAGTGTGAAGGGTACTAAATGTGAGGCTGAGGATTTTGTATTTTATCCTGAAAGTAATTGCCACTGGCAATTTTTAAATCAAGGAATGGTATGATCACGTCTGCTTTAGGAATATCAGTGTTGTCGCTTTGTAGAAGAGGAATTGGAAAGGGTTACACTGGAATCTGAGAAGCCAGTTAGGAGCCTATTACAGTAGTCCTAATGAAAGCTAATTAGAGACTAAACAGGGTTAGTGGCTAAGTGAGTTGATGGAAGGGAATGAGGTGTTGTGGAGGCAGAATTGATAAGTCATGACAACTGATTAGATATGGCAGTCTGCTGAGGAAGAAAGAAGGTTCAAGTGTGATTCTGGAGTCTAGAATGGGTGCCTAGAAGGAAGGTGATGCCCTGAATCAAAGTAAGGAAATGTGAAAGAAAGATAAGTTGGGCAGGGAATTGAAATTCTTTCCTGAACACTTTGAGTGTGAAATGTGCCATAACAAACCTGGGAGGTAGAGAAAGGAAGTTTCGGTGTTCCCATTTTGTAGATGGATCAAACTGAGGGCCAGAGAAATTGAATGACTTAACTGATAGGGGTAGAACTGAGGCTTGAACCTAGGCTTTCTATCTCCTAGATTGGCACTGTTTCCATTACATCCCATTGGCTACTGGATGGAATTTTGGATCGGAATTTAAAACTAGAAAGGACCTCAGAGATCTTCCAACTCCATCATTTTACAAAAGAAGAAAGTGAGACCCAGAGTAAGGAAATACCTTAAAACTATCTGACACATGCTCAACTTCACAAATGCAACCCCATGGGTGTTGCTTTGAGAACATGTCAAAGTCCAAACCTCCATCAGAGAAGTATGCAGAAAGGCTTTGTAGAGAACAGCAGAGAAATGTTGCTCTGCCTTAGAACTGGTCCTTCTTAGAGACAGAATCATTTGCAGAGATGAGGGCAATCATGGAGAGCACTGGCTTTTAAGAAGTGCATTTTCTGCCAAGAGTCTCATTCTGATCTTATGAAAAAGTGATGCCACCTCAGGTGTAATTCATCACCCTACTGTCTTTCTAGAAAGTGCAGAATTGGAGAGAAATACTTTTGTCCAGATGAATAAATACCATGAGTATGAGTAGACTAGCCTGTCACCGATTGAGCTTTATGTAACAAGACATCTAGTGCTTCTAGTTTTCTCCCAAATAGAACTTGGTTTTCCTTGAAGCATTTTTAATTCTTTTATTAAAGAATATTAAAGAATTTCTAGGAGGTAGAAAGCCTAGGTTCAAAAGGAATGACTGACTCTCTCCTCTTTTCTGTCTAGGGACCCATCTCAGGTCTCCTCTATGAGTTCGATGGCTCTGGGACTCAGTTTCCTCACCTATAAAATGAAAGTGTTGAGCTAGATGACCTCTAAGGTCATTTCGGTCTTTAAATCTCAGATTTTATGAAAAGTAAGTCAAGTCAACAAGAAATATTTATCAAATAGTCTTTGACATGCCAGCTCCTGTGGTGAGCACTAGGAAAATACAAAGAAATGCTAAAAAGATTGTTCCTGTTCCCAAGAAGTCTAATGGGGTAAACAACATGCAAAGAATTGTGTACAAACAAGATATGTGCAGGATAAATCAGAGCTAATCAGTAGAGGGAAGGCACTAGCATTAAGAAGGATCAGCAAAGGCTTCTTGTAAAAGGTATGGTTTTACCCAGGACTTGAAGGCTTACTGATAATCACTAGCAAATGCATTCTACACAGTAGGAGCTTAATAAATATTTGCTGAATGAATGAATAATTATCTGGTAATTCTTTTTCTTGCTCTTAGTGGTTCTGGCTACAACCAAGTCTATTTGGATTTTAACCCATCACTATTGTATTCTTTCCCCCCATCTTCCGTCCAATCAGTTTGGGGTTCTCAGTTGTATAGTCCTGTGTAGATAGTTCGGGGGGTTCTGAAGTGGGTAAATGTGTCCCTCTTACCAAAGACCCTAGATACCAATAAAAGGTTAGTAAACGGTTTGTCTCTGAGTTATTGGAGAGTCTGATCTCAACATTTGGAAGGATGCACAGTGTCTACAAATTGAGCAGCTAAAGTACAGTTGAAGAGTACCTGGAACTTGGAGTTGGGAGATGTGAGTTTGATCCCCATGTGTAACATATTCTAGCTTTGTTACTACAAGTTTGCCACCTCACTTCACTGTTCCTATGTGACATGAAAATAATACTTTCATGGGCAGATTTGTAAGGTTATGGTGAATCAAATGCTTACTAGAACTATATTGATGAGTTATTTTCTTCCATAATGCTTAGTTTAATACTCACAGGACCAGAGACCTTCCATATCATTTGGGGATACCTAGGTCACAAAATCAGTAGAAGGTAAGCTCTTTGAGGACAGATTTGGTTTTTGCTTTTGTATTCTTATAACTTGGCACATAGTTGGACTTACTAAGAGATGCTTGTTGAACTGTAATCACCCCCTCCCCCATTGCTTGACATCTACATTCTTGTGCATCTCATTACTATTTTCTGGGGCCCCATCAATCCACATTCATGCATATAGCCTGGAATGAACACTGTCAAATATGTCTCCTAAAGTTTTGTTTCATCGGTGACTGACAGATGTGACCTATGGGTAAAAGTTCAGTGATGGCAGCTTCATGAAAGAAAATTGTGATGAGCCAGACTACATGGGCCTCATGGGATAAATCAGGTGGAATGTTGATCCTTCGAGTAGTGCAAATGTCCATGAATATTAAGTGGCATCTAGTGTTTCCCTGTTTGGTTTTGAAATAGATCCTGAAGGGATTATTTTCCCTTCCAAATAAGCCAGTAAATTTACTACTGGGGCAGCAATATAGGCACCATACTTAAACTAGGTCTCAGTTCACTCTATAAAGTTCTTATTGTGTCCCAATTTTTTTATATTTTGCATGAATTTACATTTTGCAAGCATTTTTATTTGCATCTAGGGAAAAACTAGATGCTACTTAATATTCAGGACATTTCCAGAGAGGTAGCCTGGCCTAATGGAAAAAAGGACAGACTTTGGGGTCAGGAAAACCTGGCCTCCAGACTTGCTTCTGACACATACTAACCCTGTGGCATCAGAAAGGACGTCTAACCTCTCATTGCCCCCAGACAACTCTCTAAGAATATATGTTATAGTTGTTTTGTTCATCTCAATTGGTGGTAGAAGTGTCCACACTGTGGATCAGTGGTCTGTACACCCTATCCTTATAGAAGTTACTTCTCTTATGTGAGTCTATGCGCTGTATCCAATAACCTTCCTTAGGCTACTACAAATGATGGTTTCCAAAGACTGACAAATGGAAGTGATATGTGTGTGTGTGTATGTGTGTGTGTGTCTGTACATAGATATATGTGTGTGTTTATTTCCCAATTTCCCCTGCTTCTCTTAATGTATTTTGTAAGGATACCTATGATAATTATAGAGTGAAAAGGATGTAAATCTGGGGAATTCTCTGCCATTCGTACCCAGGCATGTCTTGAAGATTTAGCCAACAGTGTGGTATAACCATAGGAGGGCTAGCTTCTGAACTGGATAACCCCGGTACATCTCTGTTGCTTACTTCTTCTGTGACTTTGGACTCATAATCCACTCTAGGAAATCAGACTGGATGACTCTATGATCCACATTGCTATGTATCAGCAATCCTATGAAGTGTTTCTGTCCATCTTTCTTCTAAACTGGTATTTGAGGAAGGTAGGGGGATATCATAGAAGGTCTTTTCCTTTTCATGCTGTACATGATTCAGTTTTCAATCTGCATTTTGGAAGAGACAAGCTAACCCCACCCAAAAGATGGTCAACTTGTATTTCCTCCAATCACAGAGCAAGTTATTAACCGAGACCAGTTTTTTAAATTTTCATTTCACACCCTTGGAATGGGTAGAAAAGATGCAGATCAGTTAGATCAGCCTATCTGTTATACCCATTAGGGGAAATTAGGAATAGATTAACCCTCCCAATTGTCCTCCCTGACTGTTCTCCACTTTATTTTGGTTTGTTGCTCTCACCTATGACTCCAAGAAACCATATGGAATACACAGTATCCACAACCCAGTAAGAATTGTCTCAGTAGATGGGCTAACCAGGGCTGGGAAATTTGCAGCAGATTCCCCACCCCTAGTAAACCATGTGGAGGGTAACTGACTGGCCTCAAACCCATGGGTGAGTCAGGGGAATGTCCACTTCAAGCATGTGAAGACTTCCCCTGGTCAAATGGGTGAATGAGAACAATGTGTTCCATTGACCATAACAGCAAAGGAAGTAAGTGCTGGGGAGTGCTGGAAGCATGGTCAGATGCCAAAGACACCAGTCATCCACTGTATCGCCGGTCTAGATTTTGTGCAGGGCAGTTTGTGATGCTCCTGGACTTCAGGGACTCAGGAAGAGAGAGTGAAAGTTCTGCCTTACTTAAATCCAACTGACTCACAAGTCAAGACATCACCCATGAAAATATCGGTCCTCTTCAAAAATGAAAGAGAGTAATTACTACTTCTAGCTAAATTTCCAGTTATATGGACATGATAATATGCATGTATTCTGACCCGATTAGACCTTACTCTTAGTCCTCTGCATTGAGTTTAAAACGCTACATTTTAGGATGGACGTTGATAAGCTAAGCGGCACAATGGATAGAACACTGGGCCTGGATTCAGGAAGACCGGAGTTCAAATCCAGCCTCTGACAATTAGCTGTCTGACTTCGGACAAGTCATTTAACTTCTCCCTGATTCAGTTTCCTCAACTGTAAAATGGGGATACTAATAGCATCTTCCTTCCAGCAATGTTGTTAAGACCACAGGGCCTGGCACACATTAGACATTCAATAAATGCCAGCTATGATCATGTTATTGTAAATGGGAGAATGTGAAAAGCAGGGTAACCAAGATGACGAAAGGCCTCAAGTCTGTCTTATATGTGGATCTATTGAAAAAAAAAACTTGAAACACATAGAGTAGGAAAATAATAAATTGGGGGATAATATCATTCATAGCTGTCCTCAAGCCCTTGAAAGACTGCCATGTGGAAGAGATATTAGATTGGTGTGACTGGCCTCCAAGAGCAGAGCTAAAAATACTGTGAGAAATTTGCAAAGAAGTAAATTCTTGCTAAATGTTGGGAAAATTTTTTTTCTAATAGCTAGAGCTGCCCCCAAATGGATGGTGCCATCTCAGGAAGCAGTGAGTTCCTCTACCTCCAATACTGATGATCTTGTAGGAGAAGGGGGTTGATCACCTGTCAGGTGGTCTGTGCCGAGGCCCCTTGTGACTCTGAAATTTTATGAGTGGGCGCTAGAGGCTTAGGAAAACAAAGATATATAAGATAACTCTAGCAAATGTTAAACAATAGTCTCTGTTTAATGATCATCATCTTCCAAAAATTTTTGCTGCTTTACTATGGATTTTTACAGCAAGCTCTCCATACCTTAGCGACTTGAGTATCTGTGACCCAAAATATACACATGTACGTACATATACATATATGTATATATGTATGCATATAGGTATATATACATATGATGCATACTTAAATACATTATGTACATAAGATATATACATACTATCTACATATACATTATCTACACATAGAGTATATATATGTATATACATACATACATATCACATTCTATATATATATATAGGGCTATATATGGCAGACACTGTGGTAGGTACCTTACATTTATCTATTTGATCCTTATAACAACCGTGAGAGACAGGTGATTTTATTGCCCCAATTTTACAGATGAGGAAACTGAGGGAATTAGAGGTGAAAGATTTTCCCAGGGTCACACAGCTAGTAAGTGTCTGAAGCCAAAATTGAACGCAGGTTTTCCTAACTCCAGGTCTCCCACTGCTTAACTGCCTGTCATCCCCTTGTAACTAAGCTCTCCAAATTTTAGCTGAGCTGTTCAAACAAATCCACTGAATATGAGGAAAGCCAACAAGCTTCTTGAAGTCAGAGACTGTATTGTTTTTGGTTTATTGTTCCCTTTCCAGGTGTCCATCACAATGCCTGACACATAATGGTTACTAAACGTTGGTTGGTTGATTGATCTCGGACAAGAGGTTCCTTCTTGTACTCTTGGACCAAACTGCTGATCTCTGTTCCTTGACACCTGCTGGGCTAAAGTGGCTTTCGTTTTTGTTTGTCCTCTACTACAGTCCAAGCTCACTTTGCACATAGCAGGAGCCTAATAAGTATTTGTTTAATGGAGTTGAATTTGTACCATAGTGCCAAACCTTTGACTTTGCCACAAAGACCCTAGGGTTAACTCCAGATCACAGTGACGCAGTGAATTAAGGTGTTAGTGAGCACCATCTTTAGTCATTATGTGAGCTGCTAAAGGCAACTAGACAGTACAGTGACAAGAGTATAGGCCTTGGGGTCAGGAGACCTGAGTTTGAATCCTGACTTTGGAACTTACCAGCTGCATGACGCTGAGTAAGTTACTTAATTTTTTCTCAGTTTCCCATTCTTAAAATTGGATTAATAATGGCACCTACTTCCCAAGGTGAAAGATGAAATGAGATATACAGAGCACTTCACAAAATCTTAAAGATAGATAAATGCTAGCTATTATCATTTATGTGGTATATCATGGTTTACAAAGCAATTTTCTCACAACAGTACAGTGAGGGAAATTCTGTCAATATCATTATCTCCTTTTGACAGCATGGGGAATGAAAATACACAGAGAAGAAAGTACTTGCCCAGAGTCATACAGCTAGAAAGGGTTGGAACCAGAATTCAAACTCAGCTCTTCTAACTCCGAATCCCATGTCCCTTCTGTCCTTGTTTACTTTGTCTGTTTATAACAATATATTAACAAAGAAGGCAAATCATGGAGCTGAAAGTTTTTTAGTCACAAAAGCAAAATGATTAATGAATTTTTTTTTTAAAGATTCCATGGTAGGTCCAACAGAATTAGAATCCTGCTGAGGTTTTTGGTTTTTTTTTTTTACTTGACCTCTTCCTTCTCCGGGGCAGAAACGTAATTATTTCTTGAGTTTGTCCTGAATGTTGGCATATTCTCTCTCTCTCTCTCTCTCTCTCTCTCTCTCTCTCTCTCTCTCTCTCACTCTCTGTCTCTCTCTCTGTCTCTCTCTCTCTCTTTCCCTTTCCCTCTCTGTCTCTGTCTCTCTGTCTCTCTCTGTCTCTGTCTTCTCTCTCTGTCTCTGTCTCTCTCTCTGTCTCTCTGTCTCTCTCTGCCTCTGTCCTCTCTCTCTCTGTCTCTCTCTCTCTCTGTCTTCTCTCTCTCTCTCTCTCTCTCTCTCTCTCTCTCTCTCTCTCTCTCTCTCTCTCCCCCTAGACTTTTTCCTTCCCAAGCAGAGACTGGTCCTTGCTTCCCCTTAGCCCCCTCTTTCATCCAAGACTCTCAAATCCCTATATATCTGGGTCCTGCAATATTTATTTAATATCTTCACACAGTTATCCCCACTTTTTATGTCAGCTATAGTCCTTGGTGTGTATATACAGCAATGCTCCCCAAGCTCTTCCAAACTCTTACAACCGTTCTCTCACTATATGATACATTGGGTAAAGCAGAGGCTCACTGTTAGTGAAGGTGTGACTGCACCGGCACTTCCTACACTGTGCAATATAGTTTTATTAGTAAAAAACAATGTCAGAAAGCAAACCAGTAAGAAAGTCTTTTTTGCTTTTCCTGTGCCATCTATAGCCTGCAGTTGCCCAATTTCACCACTTGAGGGAGCTCCTGCGTTGATAAGGTGTATTGTTGATTGAGTTTAAGCAAAAACTGACAAATGAGTGGGTGGATGTGGCAAACGTCTTCTTAGGTCCAAACGAACTGATCAGCAAAATGGGAGGGAGGGATGAGAAGAAAATACATGAAACAAGTGATTTTGTGACGGGCAGCGCCCTCAACTCAGATCTGCATTCTGGATTTCTTTACCACTAGCTCATTGAAGTCCCTCAAGCATTCCCAGCCTCAGTTTCTCAACTTGTAACTTAGGGGAAATCAGATAATCATTTTAGGACTTTTTGGAACATCGCTGTTTTATTATTTCTGCTTTAGAAAATTCAAGTCTTTAGAGAAAACAGTTCACCAAGAAGCAAAAGATTCCATCCCAATTGTCTCTATATAGCTGTCAAAGACCATTTTTTGTTACATGGGCTCAAGTGAGAAATCCCCTTCCCCCATGAAACTTTAGATTAAGTATTTTTAAAGCATTTGTTAAAAAGGGGGAATAAAGAGAAGATGGTTTGTCAATACAAAGTAGTTCAAATCCTACACCACACACTCACTAGCTTTATGATCCTAGGCAAGTTACTTCATCTGTATTTGCCTCAGTTTCTACAAGTGTAAAATGAGGGGTGATGTAGCACTTACTTCCCATAGTTGCTCTGAGGATAAAATGAGATAATATATGCAAAATTCTTTGCAGACCTTAAAGTGTTATATAAATGTTATCTATTAATACTACTCCTGTTTACTGAAATTATACTTTTCTAATTGGGACAGCTAGGTGGTGCAGTAGATAGTGCACCAGTGCAGGAGTCAGGAGGACCTGAGTGCAAATCTCACCTCAGACACTTGACACTCACTAGCTGTGTGACCTTGGGCAAGTCCCTTAACCCCAGTTGCCTTATCCTGGGTCATCTCCAGTCATCCTGATGAGTATCTGGTCACAGGATTCAGATGGCCATGGAGGAGAAGTGAGGCTGGTGACCTGCACAGTCCTCCCTCACTCAAAACAAAGTCAAGTGCAAATCGTGTCATTATTTCTCTGACAGCATGGTCTTCTTCGGCAATGAAGGGAAAACACACACACTTTTCTAATCATTTTATAGTCATTTTCTAAGGGTTTGACTGAAAATTCAGAAACACTTCCTTGTACTGAAAGATTCTACTTTGAATGAAACACTTGGGCTCATTGCAGCACATTGGATGCTTGTGTTTAGAATCCAGACTAACCACAGCATTTTTGAAATCCTTCTGTCTTCAAAATTCATTTAAATATGTAACAGTGGAGCATTCCCTCAAACACCTAAAAGCATCCCATACTCTCTAGGTTATTCACTCAGCCCTTTAAGGTTCAGATGATCATCATCTTTCCTCCCCCCTTACCCTCTTCTTGACAGTTTGTCTACCATTTATAGCCTAACCAGAATCCTTGTATTTGATGATTTCCCATGTTTTCTAGCCAGACTTTTCTCTATTTCTAAACTTCTCCCACAGTGCTAGTTCCTAATTGGGAATCACAGGCAGAAATAAATATGCATTTCTTTCAGAAAATAGCCCCATCCTTGAAATACTTTAAGATATTTTCGTAAATGAATAGAATGAGAGAAATCGTCCCACTCAACTGTTGCCAAGAACTCACCAGTGGCTTCATAGATAAGTCACTGAAGAGCCTATATTTATTAACACAAAAAGGACTAAAAAAAAACCAAAAAACCAAAACAAGGAAACAAACAAGAAACCTTAAGGCAAAGAGGCTTTTTTTCTGAATAATTTTGCTGTTTATTGAGAACCTAAGGAAAATGTAAGTTCTTTGAGGGCAGGGAGCATTTTTGGGGGGTGGGGTTTATATCTATGTTTCCTGTTAGGAAGCTGTGGTCAGTGCTAAATAGTTCAACTGATTTCAAGTCCAAATTCTTTGTCATTACTGATTAAAGACTTCAGTTTCCCTTCACACAACATTTGCACATCAGTGAACCAGATTCCAACCCCACAGTGACTAGACATTGAAACTTTGGCACTGCAGGAAAGCTTTGACACTGTTACTAGTAATACTGATGAGTCAGGGATAACCTCTTCCCTGGACCTCTAATACATCATATTGTCCACATTAGCAAGGAACTTTCCCAAAAGATTTTCAAGTGAAAGCAGACCCTAGATTAACGCAGTTCTGGCCAGTTTAATCTGTCTTGACTTCTGACACACCTAACTCAAATACCTCTTTTGTACAACGACATGGTTTGTGTATCAGTTATCTTCATTTCCTTTTGTACCTGGTCATGGAAATAATTTGGTAGTGAATATAATTTAAAATATATCCTAGGCAAGGAGGTGGGGGGAGGAGGGTTGGGAGCAGGAAGGACTCAAGAATCCACTGAAGTAATAAAATAAAATAAACATTAAGTTTCTCTGGATCTTATCCCTAGAAGTGACAACGCCGTTTTCCAAAGGAAGTACTTAATAATAAAGTAGAATTGAAATTTTATGCTGTTTTAAAGTTTGCAGAGTGATTTAATCAGTCAACTAAAGCATGTCTATGTGGCAAACACAGTGCTAAGGTCTAGTAGAAAGAATAAGTAGAAAGAAAGTCCCTGACCTCAATGGGCTTATATTCTAATATGGGAAGGCAAGGTACATAAAGAAGGGGAAAAGCAAAGGAATAGGGGTAGTCCATTGTAGAAGGTGCTCTGGGTGAGGGAGAAAGAGAGAGAAAGAGAAGAGGAAAAGAGAAAGACAGAAAAAGAGAGATAGAGACAGAGATGATAGGGAAGGGAGAGGCAGTAGGGGCTTTAGTACTAAGAGATTTACATATACTTGAACTTATTTGGGCTCACAACAACCTCTATGGCATTGTTAAAAGTAGTACTATGTAATGAGCACAAGTTCTAAAGTAACAGGACCTCTATCATTGTTACTGTGCATCTCTGGGTCTCAGTTTAAAATATAGGAATTGAATGGCATGTCTTTTGAAATTTCTCTCAGCTCCTAAATTTATGATTTTCTCATTTGGTAGGTAATCGACACAAGACCACTCTCATTTTACAGCTAAGAAAACAGACTAAGACCTATGGTCACATAGACAACAAATGTCCAAAGCAAGACTCATTCCCAGGTTTTCTAACTGCATGACTAGGACACTTTCCATTATAGTATCCTAAATTACCATCTGATTATCCTGGTTTGGAGACACAGATTCTTCTAATGTTTTCCACAATAACTTGTATTTTGACTGTAAGGTATTTCATGGTTTCTGTCTCTCTGCAGTTGTCAGTGAGAATGCCAGTAGTGGAGCAGAAACCCAGAGTTTTCCTTGCAAACTTGAAACATAAGAAACTTTCAAAACAAAGGTTTTGAATAAAACACATACTTCATCTTGGGTTTCAAAGCAGGGATGCAACCTCTCTCCTTGGCTTGAAGTAAAAAGTATGTCTTTCAGAACTGAAGTGAGTGAACCTTTTATTTTCCATCACACTGATTTTAGGAGAGATAAAGATACAACTTGTGAGAGGAAAAATTCACATACTCCTCATTTGAAAAGGCTTCTTCTCAGTGAGAGAATTAGGATTATCATTAAGAGAAAGGTGGTTTTGTAAATAAGCTATTGCTTCAAGTGATAGAAAAGAAGAACGTATTGGAGTAGCAAATCCTATCTCAGAGCTTTTTATAATCTTGAAGTTGGGAGAGGCCTCAGGGGTCCTCTAGTCCTTGAACAAGTATCAAAATTCTTTACAACATTGCTGGAGGGTCTCCCAGTCTTTATTTGATTCTCCACAGGGAAGAGAACTCATCAGTCAG
>CM053769.1:64865665-64894228 GCA_028658325.1 Potorous gilbertii
AGCATCTGAAGCAAACCTTTGTCCATATCACATCCTTCCTTAATATGATCCAATGATTGCCTGTTACCTCCAAAAGATCTACAAAAGACAGTATCTAGGATGGTGATACATTTATGTCATATGAGTCTATGTCAAGTGAAGACCTATTGAAAGAAATTGAGAATTGTAGTTTAGGGAAGAGAAGGTTCAGGGGAGGCTATGTCATCTCTCCTGGGGGAGGCTATGGTAACTACCCTTGGGTGTCTCATTCTGCTCCCTGTGGCTGAATCTACATAGCTGCCTTTCAGATACTTAAAGTTTAAAGTATGTCTCCCAAAGTCTCCTCTGGTTAATGGATTTCCTCTTCTTCCCATTTATTCATATAATATAATTCCCAATCCCTTAAAGATTTTGGTTATTGTTTTCTGAAAATAATCTAGCTTATTGCTGTCCTCCAAAAAAATCTGTCTCTCAGAAATAAACTTCCTAATCCATGTGTCTGACTAGGAGAAAGTTTAGTATACCTCACTCATTCTGGATTTCACTTTTCGTTTAATCAAACGTAGGACCGTTGTTTTGGGGACTTCCATAAAAAACAGATATCTCATGTTACTCTTATAGTCCACGAAAATTTCTGATCTTTTTTCTCCATAAATTACTCTTTCCCTATAACTATAATATCTTAATCTTATGTATTTTTAGCCCATATAAGAATTTACATTTTTCTCATCAAATTTTATCTTCTTCTGAAGTCTTTTGACACCCAAACAAATGTTCTATTCCAGGTTCATGTCATCTTAAAATATGATAAACAAGACCATCTATGTTTTCACAAAACTATTGAATTGCTCCATGACAAGAACAGACCCTTAAAGCACATTACCAGAACCCTCTCTTTAGGATAGCGTTACTCCACACATCACTATCCTTTGGTTCTAGCCATTCAATGAGCTGCAACTCTAAGATATCATAATCAAGGCTCTATCTTTTTGCTTTGACCATACAGGTAACTTGAGAGACTTTTGTCATGTAATCTGTTGACATCCAGCTATCTATCCTGTTTCTGTAACATTCCTCTGATCTACCTGTCTATTAATTTACCATTTCAATCCAAGTAAGCTTTCAGTAGTACAGCTCCCTTTTCCCTCAATACCAACAACACCCTCCTCCATGCTTATTGATTTTCATGAGTAGCTAGAGGCAGAGGGAAGAGGGTGGTAGGGAAGGAACTGCATCAAGTGAAAGCAATGTGATAAACTAACCCAAATTTAGTTAGGCTGGTTCTCCAGGTTCATTACCAGGCCTATATCATAAGCATCTTGGAACACTTGACACTGTTCAACATTCCAGAGCCACTTACATTCCGTGATGATGCATTGGAATAAAATGTGATTAGAGAAGACACTGACTTCTTGAAGATTATTAACCCCATCTTTAAAATAAAATAAACACTATTAATTAGAGAAATAAATACAAATCAAAACAATTCTGAGGTTCTAGATCACAGCTATCAGTTTGGCTAATATGGCAAAACAGGAAAATTATAAACACTGGGGAAGATAACTGGGGAAGATGTGGGAAAATTGGAACACTAAAGCATTGTTGGTGGAGTTAACTGTTTCAACTATTGTAGAGAGCAATTGGGAACTATGCCCAAAGGATTAAAAAATGTGCATACCCTTTGACTCAGCAATACCAATTCTAGGTCTATATCTCAAAGAGATAATGCAAGTGGGAAAAAGGATTCACATGTACAAAAATATTTATAGCTGCTCTTTCTGTGGTGACAAAGAATTGGAAATTGAGGGATGCCTATCAGTTGGGGAATGACTGAACAAAGTGTTGTATATGAATTTAGTGGAATATTATTGGGCTATAAGAAATGATGAGTAGGCAGACTTCAGAAATCCTGGGAAGACCTATATGAACTGATGCTGAGTGAAGTGAGAAAATCAGGACACAGTAACAACACACTGTTCATCTCCAACCCTAGCTAACTCCCACCATTCATTCAAGTTTCCTCTCTTCTCACTTCCGAACAGTAAGTTGTAACTGGAGGAATTTGAAAAAAAGAGTTGCCTAATTTTGTGGTAATTCATGTTGCCTAAATTGAATTGGAGTGGTCGTGCGGTATAATGCACAGAGAGCTGGCCTTGAAGTCAGGAAGACCCAGCTCTAAATTCTTCGACTGATCCATTTTGGCTTTGTGATCCTGGACAAGTCACTTAATCTCTCAGCATTCCAGGAAATTCTTTAAGACTACAGCAGGTGTTAATGTGCACTGGCAGAAGGAGTTTCCTATTGGAAGGGCCTTGTAATAATGAAATCCCAGTTCTGTTTCCCACAAAACCATCACACACACACACATATACACACACACATACACCAAAAAGAAGGAAAGAAGGAAAAAATTAAGTAGATCCTAACTGAATTATGGCAACTCTTATTCACCCCTGTTGCTATCACATTGACTGTTGAAAGAATTTTTAATTTCTCCTCACTCCATCCTCAAATTTTACCTCCACATTTATCAACAACAAGAGACTATCATTTACGAGAAGTTTGAGAACTCTTTATTTAATTTCCCTCTATTCCTTTCCTTCCATACTCAAAAATATGTTTTAACTGAGTTAAATAAATGTTCATTAAGTATTTCCTATACGTTTAATAAAGAATCTCAATCTTCCTGACTCCTGTAAGACCTTTTCTGTTAAGTCTTCTTGAATTAGCCCCCAGTAATTAATGTTGTACTTCTCTTACTATCATCTTGTGTTTTTTGTCTGTGCACAACTTTATCCACCCCTTGAATGCAATCTCCATATGGGTAAGTCCCGTATATCTCTCTCTCCCCAGCCCTGCCCGCCAAATTATATTGTATCTATCTTATAGATACCTACATAAAATCAGGGATCAAGAAAGCTTTTATTCATTCAGGAGTGAATTAATTAATTCATCAATACCTTGCATGGTGCCTCACCCAGAATGAGACACAACACTAGGTACTGGAAATTCAAAGGCAAAATTAAAGCAGCCCCTGCCCTTAAGGAGCTTATATTCTATTGCTTGTTTGCTGTGCCAGCAATATCCACTCCAAGCCCCACGATTCAGAGACCCTGGGAGCAGATCAATCCCAGGGGCCTCCCAACCTGATTATGACACCCCCTCTGCCAAGACATTGTCCCTTCTTCCCAGAACAAAATAAAGGGCTCCCTTCCCTGTTCTCCTCCTTTAGAGCTTCCCAGGGATCTGTGGGAAAGTTTCCTTGACAGAATTCCACAACATGACACCAACTTGCTGCCAGGGCAGCTGGAGAAAGCTCCCTTGTGACCAGTCCACAGGCATTTATGATTCAACAATATGCCAGTTAACTGATAAGGTGCTACACAAGTTTTTCCATTTCTTCATCTTTAATGGATTTTTCTTCATTTTTGTTCAGTAGCTCCTTGGACTGATCTGTGATGGAGCTTTTAGCACTCTTCATAACCTCCACCCCCACCATGCTATGATAAGGTGAATGATAATCAAAGAATGAGGGGGGAAAAGGCAGCAATTAGATATTTGTTTACTTTTACTATGGAACAAGGAAATTAATGAATGAAAAATCCTGTGGAAACAACCTCATCTTTAACACAAGTATGACATCTTAGAACAAATTGGCTTCCACCAGATTGTTTAACTGAGAGAGAGAAAAAACTCAACTTTCATCTATCAAACTTTGCAAAAAGATGCTTTTTGCCCAAAATAAAAAAAAAAGTTAGTTTACAGAGCAGGTAATCTATTGCAGTGTAATCGTATTTTAACCTTATCAAATATCCCCACATATTTCTTCAACCCACTCAGAAATGGAACATCAGAGATTTAGATTTTATTTGGAAAATTCCTTATTCATCAGACGGAAATACATTCAATTGCACTCTAGGAATTCAATTTAAAACTAATTTATCTTACATTAATGTTTAAATTCATGAGATTCCACACAAAGTCATTCTTGTAGTGCAATAAATTCAGTCAATATGATAATTATTAAAACAGAAATGAGACTGAGAAAAATAAATCACATGCTCTTAGGGTTAGCCTTTCTTTTCATGAGGCTTCCCAGAAAAAAGAGGGAGGATAGGGAAGGAAGAGTGAAGCAGAACAAGAAAGAGAAGTTCAGCCAGTCTCACAAACTGAGCTACAGTTCACTCCATTTTCCACTCTACATTCTAGAATCCCCTAGGAAAGCATCCCCCACCCCTCAGATATACCCACCTACCCTAGCTTCTTACAGATCCCATTAAAATCTACTTAATATATCTGTTATAATGTGTTCCTCATTTTTCACCCACTCTCACCATTTTCTTTTATTATGCTACTGAATTAGGACTAACATTTTCATCAGTGGTACAGAGAATATCCACAGATACTGAAATGATATTCCAAGTTACACAGATTCTAGACATAAAGAAAGTGAAAATGAACCTTAAAGAACTCCAGAGGTGAAAATATCTATACTTGAATGATAAATCAACTTTTTTTTCATAAGTAAGCTTATAACTCTCTCCATTTGGCAATCCTTTTTCTGCTGGAAGATATGGATCTCTACCCTTTGACTAAATTAATTTTTCTCAGTTCCCACATCCATTTCCCATTAATTCTTTCAACATCTTTTCTTAGTGCCTCTTGACTTTCCAATTTAAACTTAAATTTTAAAATTTATTATTTAATAAAAGATAAAGAGACAAATAAGGAATGGCAAGAGGTTGTAACTGTGTGGTATTCACTGAGTCAAAGGAAGTCCAAAGGAATGCATGTACGTTTTAATAGAAAAACTATTGACCCAAGTGCTACTTTCAATATGTGTCTCTAAATCTGGGCAATTTTAAGTCACATACAATTTATTGTTAAAGAAAAAAAGAAAAATTATACTTACCCTTTCAATAAAAAAAAAAACCCAGTCTACAAGTCATAGGAAACAGTAGCATTTCATTAAGGAAACATAGACTCTTGGACTAACATGGTATTATAGTAAATAGTTGCCAGATAACAAGTAGTATACAACCCCAATGCCCACCCCTAAATACTATTCATCTGTCATCCTAGCTACTGTATTAGTTGAAAAGGAAATTCCAGTGCCTACATTCTATCATGTATCAAGGTACATGATAAAAAATTGAAAGGACTCTGACCATTGACTTCCATTTCTCTCAGTCTCCAAAAGCACAAAGTGAATCCTTTGTGTTAGATATCATTCAAAAATCAAAACAAAACTCAAAGATCTTAGCATCCAGTGGGGAAATTGGAAAATGATGGAGTACATAGGCTAAGTCAAAAAGAATGGCCGGCAACATTGAGGGAGAGATTGGCTTTTAAATTAGGTGACCAAAGAAAACAGTCATGGAGGTGATGGCATCTCACTATAGAGCTACAACAAGAAAGAAGGAAAATATCAGCAGAGATGGGGTGAGAGAGTGAATTCCAAGAGTGGAGGAAGGAGAAGTGCATAAAGACAGAGAGCTGGGGAGATGAGAATGCCCAAAGTGAAGTATAGTGAAATACATATGAAAGAGTAGATTGAGGGCAGATTGTAGAGGACCTTGAATGCCAGGGGGAAAAAACCCAAAAATTTAAACTTAATTTGTTAAACAATGGAGGTACATTGAAAATTTCTGAGCAAAGGAGTAATGTGAGAGAACCTGTATGTAAGGAAGATTGTTTTGCAGTGGTGTTAATGATAGACTAGAAAGGCAGATTATCAAGCTAATTTGCGTGAGGCTGAAGTTATGAATTGTAGGCTACCTACTTATGAGAAGTGAAAGGAGGGGAAATGTTAGCTTGAGAGAGAAGTAAGGAAAGATGTGTTTCTATGTCCATCTGTCCATGTGTCTGCATCTGTCTCCATCTCTTTTGTCTCTCTCTGTCTCAGTCTATTTCTGTCTCCCTCTATCTCTGTCTCGATCTGTCTCTGTCTTTCTCTCTGTATCTCTCTCATTTGTAGGAAGACAGGCAGGAAGAAAGACTGAAATGACCTTGGAAGATGATGGGTGGGGCAAGGTACCAGAGAAAGCAAGAAGGGATGGAGATAAGATTAGCCCATCCTTTTCTGAAGGAGTATGTTGCTTGTATGGTTTCAGAATGTCCCAAACCAGAGAATAACGATGATGATGTTGATAGTATCTATCTCATGGAATCAACTGAAATAATGATGAAAAATATTATTATTATATTACGCTGTTTGAGGGAGAGGGGAAATATTGTTTAGATCATGGACATGATACAGATTCTTTGGACAATGTTGACATTTCATTCCTACCTGTTTAGGAAAAAAGAATCATAAGAAGAAACAGAGGCCAATCTTAGGAAATTTTATAGTCATCCACAGCTGGGAATGTTGCAACATCATCTGCATCTGAGATAGTGAGGGTCAGCCAATTAAGACATGTATTATATGCATTGCTTCTAAGAAACAGATGTAATGCAAAGATTAGGGGCAGTGAAGTAACTAAAGTTGTTTTTTTCTGAAATTGAGAAATATTTATATAAAGGATATTCTGAACCCTGCAGCTAGTTATTTAATGCACTTTAGAATAACTCAAGCCATGTGTTTTAGAATTTCCATAGCATCTTAATCACCTGCTTGCAAGACAGAACACAATGCAGCTTATATGGGACAGAATCTTCTCCTTCCTTTCAAAGCCAGGAGTTCAATTTCTGTCATGAATTCATCTCTAAAAGAGATGAATATACTTTTTAGTGTTGGACCCAACTTAGTAAATAAGTAGGAGTTTCTAAGGGGAACAACACAGTTGGATTTGTCTTGAAAAGAGCAATTGCAGACATATGTCATATGTCATTATGGGAGAGCTGGCGACAGTATTATTCATTATGTGATTTGAGAAAGCCCTAAATTAGAGAATAAGATTATTGGAAGTGGGTGATTTCCCCAGATTACTACTTAATCGTGACTAAAGGGCCCGCATTACTCATATTTACAATGAAAATCATGCCAAAACCCAGCAGTAGTTGACTGGAATGAAATGTAGAGTCTTTTGGGTATTAGCCTGAGATGATGCTTAATTGTATGTCTCTTGCTTGTTGTAAATGTCCTGGGGTCTCTGAGGTTGGGGCATTTGTAGCATTGGCAAATAAATGGAGCAGTTCCAAATTATTTACTGCTTTGCCTTTTGTCTCCCTTAGCAGCCTTATATGTATACCACAATAGGCTCATGGGGTCATAGATTTAAACTTGGAATAATTACCTTCCCAACTGAAAATAGGACTTCCTTTCAAAGGCCATCATCGGCCACCAGAGGCAACTTTCTGAAGTCAGTTTTGTGAGTCTTTTGCTCTGCTACCTCTCATCTCTACAAGGGATGGTTCAAAAGTAAGCAATGTCAACTCGTTATGGTTCTTTCTTCTGAACTCACATTTCATTATCAGAAATTATATAGTGTGGTTGGTCATGGGATCATACAGTAGAGCTTCAAAGGACATCAGAGGTTATCTAGGTTAATTTTCTGGCAGAGCTGAAAGAAGAACCCAGGTCCTCTAAATCTGAATCCAGACTTATTTCCATGCTGGTATGTTGCATCAGAAGTCCTGGCTCTAGCTTCCATTTCTGATTTTACTCTCCTTTGTGCTTTCTTTGGTTCATTCAGACTGACTTTCCTGTTATTCTTCACATACATCTTCTCAGCTTCCATCTCTGTGATTTTACACATGCAAATAATGTATTCTGTCATGGACTGTATTCAACTCTGCCCCTGAGCTTCCCTAGATCCCTTCAAAGTTTGCTTCTCTTCAGTGTTCCATCTCCTATACATGGCCTTTTCCTACCCCTCTGATTTCTAGTGCCAGCCTCTCCCCCTAATAAATCAGTGTTTTGTTGTACATATTATGTATATCCTTTTCATGTGTACATGTTGTCTCTGCCTAAAGAATGTAAACTCCTTGAAAACTTACACTGTTTCATTTATGTCTTTGCATTCTCAACATTTAACACAATGCCTAGCTTAATAAATTCTTATTGATCTAATACAACCTCCTGTAAAATGAAAGTGTCTATCCCACAGTATTAGTGATAAAGGGTTAAGCAACATCAGTTTGAATACCTCCAGTGACCAGGAGTTTGGTTCCCAGTGAGACAATTCCTCTTGATAGATGGGATGGTTGGAGAGAAAGGGACAGGAAAGGAAAAGGGAGAAAGGGAAGGAGAGAGAGAGAGAGAGAGAATTTAAGTGTTTACTATGTTCTAAGCTCTGTGCTATTAAGTTGAGGATACATATACAAGCAAACAAGGCAGTCCCATATATATTTTTATTTATTTTTTTATTTATATTTTATATTTAATGAGTTTATATTTTAATTAGAATGGACAACACATAAAGAGGAACTGGCAAGAGGATAAAGTGGCTGATTACAAAGATAAAACATTCTACCTCTTTAAGTCAGATCATAATTCAACACAGTGTGATAGATAAATCCCAGCCAGGGGCAGAGTAACCTGAGATTATATGTGGGAACTATGGAAAAGCAGTACTTTCTGAAATTTAGGGTTCATATTTTAGAGTTCCTCTACTAAAGTCCTCTTTCAATGTCTCATCTTGTCATGGAAGTGCCTTGGCTTATAAAATGCTGTGCTAGTGAAACACAGTCTCTGGCAAATTCTGCTAAGTTGGAAAGGTTTCAAGTATGGATTTAACTCAGTTGATCTCTTATCTAAGGAATGGTTTATTGCCAGTTTGGTTATAAGGTGATGAGTTTTCAAGACTGCCTACCAAGTCATAGCCAGGTAGTGATCTTTGTTAATAGAGGGAGTCATTCAGTCAAGGGACATTTATTAAATCCTTAACTACTCATAAGGTGCTGAAGAAAGATGAAAATAGGGTTATGGTCCTCAAGGAGTTCACATTCTAATGGAGGAGACATCCAAATAACTATAGAGTACTCATTCTCTCTCTGTCTCTCTCCCTCCCTCCCTCCTTCCCTCTCTCTCTCTCACTCTCACTCTCTCTCTCTCTCTCTCTCTCTCTCTCTCTCCCTCCCTCCCTCCCTCCCTCCCCTCTCTGACTCTATACATATGTCTAACATAGACTACTGGTTTGTTGAATAGGTAAAGGGGAATAAAATACGAGGACTCAAAAGGTAGGAAAAGGCCAGATGATGAATGAAGAGCTTTAAAAGTCCAACTGAAGAGTTTCTATTTGATCCTGGAGGTAACAGGAAGCCACTTGAATTTATTAAGGGATTGACGTAGTCAGACTTTTGCTTTAGGAAGATCACTTCTGATATCAGTATTCACTTTGGTCCAAATAGCCAAACTGTGATAGTAAAAGATTCACACCCCAATGGGAATTCTCATGTCTGGGTGGATAAATTGCAATATTGGCTATCAAGAATATATTACCACAAGCAGCAGAACTTACTGACTCCACATTTGCCTTCAGTAAAATCTACCAAGGGGTCAGGTAACCATCCTTCTCTTCTATGATCAATGCTGGGTTATGGAAACATTGGACATGCACTGGTTTGGCTGGCACACAGAGTGGATAAAATGGCAAATTGGGCTTGTTTTAAGAGGATCTGGGTTCATGAGACTTGCTGCTAACTCACTTGGGTAAATCACTACTCTTCCCTTGAGTTTCTTCCCTGGTATCCTTCCCTCAGTTTCTTCATCTGTAAAATGTGGACATGGCTCAGATGACCTGTAGGGTCCCTTCCATATCTAAATGTATATAAAGCTAAAATGGTAGATTTGAGATAGGCTATGGAACACCAGGCCACATGGGCAATGAGGAACTTCTGAAGATTTCTGAGCATGGGAGTAAGACCTGTACACTATGGTGATTGCTTGGCAGGGATGTGAAGGATGAATTGTAGAGGAGAGAGACTAGAGTGAGGAAAACCAGTTAGCAGAATGTTATAATAGTGCAAGCAGGAAGTGATGGGGATTTGACCTTGTAGAAAGGAGTCTTTCTGAATGCTTCTTAACTGGTTAGGAAAGAACACATCCTTTCTAACCTGGACTGTGACCTAACTTCTCTAATCACAACTGAGAATTTTGCTCTTTAAAGAAAAATTCACTTGGAAAGGAATTCTTCTTGCCTCTTTACTTGAATATATTTTGCTACTTACAACTAGAATTTTGGGGACTCAGGTTACATAAAGAATATTAGGGAAGTAAAATGTACATTTTTTTTTTAAAAAAAGCAAAAACAGTAGCAACAAAAGCCAAACTCTTGTCATACTCTCTAATGCACTCCTTTTGTAGTTTATTTACTTAGCTTAGCCCCATTGGGCAGCAACTTGATATTTGCTCTATCATACACCTTATCTTGGAGCATCTAGACTGGGGGCTCTAAACAGTAAAGGAATCAAGGTATCACTAAATGAATCACCAGACCTAACTGCAGACAGGTTGTAGCATCCTATGGGAGACACAAAGCGCACGCACACACACACACACACACACACACACACACACCCTTCTAGAATAAATGTGAACAGAAAAATCATATGTTATAGTTAGAAATACCATCATTAGTAGGAAATGAGGGTAGCTAGACAAACAGAAAGAAAAACAGACAGGGTGTCCCAAAAGTTCTACTGCAGTTTTTTTTTATTAGATGTAAATGTAGAGATATGAATGTAAATGTTCATATAGATATAGATTTTAAAACATGCACATAATTCTGGTGTTTGCTAATGGCCCTTTCTAAAGCACCTAATGAAAAACTGATCTTTTAAAGAGGAAAAAAAACTATACTTCCTCAGTAGTCTGTATTGCCTTATTCGTTTACTATCCTTTAGTATGAGTGCAAACACATAGGCATAAATATTTACATTTTTAATGGCCCAACATGGTACTTTCGTTGGTAGAAATACCTTTTATTATTTAAATAGAGAATTCTTTTACTTTAAAAGAGTTGCCTGTGGATACTTCAAGGTTAAATGACTTGCTCAGGGTCACATAGCTAGCTGCTAGGCCACTTTTCTGTCATTTAAAAAGTAGCCTGAGGCATAGAGAAGTCAAGGTACTTGCCCAGTGCTTAGCTAGCTAGTAGTCCTTAGAGGGAGAATTTGATCCCAGGTCTTCCCGACTTCCAGGCTGGCCATCCAAGCACCACTCCAGGCTGCCTCTCAATTACATACACTTCATACGTTTAGAGTCTATGTCCTGAAGCTATAGAAAGAATCAGACTTCCAGAATCTCCTTAGCTCTTCTTAGATTTATCAAATTATGAATCACAAATGTCATGTGTGCCAAGAATACACATGCTCACAAAGTGTTCATTTACTGAATATCTTGGAGGACAGCTTGGCCTTTTTTTTTCCCCAAAGAAGAAAACAAAGGAGGCATATCCATCATTTTTTTAACATAGCTGCTTTAGTCATAAGATGATCGCACTCCCTGCCATCATTAACCCCACTGCCTCTGCCATAGCAGAAAGGCTGATGTTGCGTTTCTCAGCTTCCATCACCACTGAAACATTGACAGACTCAATAAACGCCCTGAAACTTAACATGCCTCTGCTGTCTGCTGAACAGCTCTGGGCACAAATAGCTTTCTTTTATTATGGACAGAAAGGCCAAGTGAAATTTTAATCAGACAGACAAGGAGGGTTTCAGAGAACACTGAAATGCCAGCCCTGGTGGTATTTCCACAGTATTGAATTTGTCTTTACCCGGCTTTTGTAGCAACTTCAATTAGCTGGAAGACACACAAGCTATGTTGTGGGGTTTTTTAATGTCTTTTTTTTTTCAACTTTCCTCTTTTTTAATTAAGCTGCTGCTCACTGGCATGTTATAAAAATTGGGTTCTTCTTGTAACATGCAAACTATTTCAGTGAGAACTAAAGCATTCAGCTGCTAGACCTTAAGAGCTGGTATGCTCTCACCCACTTACAGGCTGCTTCTAATCATGGTCTGGGCATTTTGTGGTTACGTTTTATTTTGTAGACTTAGAGGACTTCACATTCAACTGTTAACTCTTTTGATTTAATATTCACTGCCATAAGGTCATCAATAATAATGTAGTCCCCTCATTTTATTGATGAGGAAACTGAGATCCAGAGAGGTTAATTTCTTTTCCCAAAGTTGCCCAGGTAGGAAGTGTTTGAGGTGGCTTGCATCCAGGTCCTCTGACTCCATGGTAAGTGCTTTTTCCCTACTGTACCACAAATAAAGAAGTAGTCCAAAAGAAGAAATGATCATCCTTGAGTGCATATGTGTGATGAATGTGGGGCGGGGGGAAGGGATGGTATAGATTATTAGGTAGCTATTGCTATTACTGTTTATGGCCACCTTCACAATTCTCCATGAATGAAATGCATGGAAAAATAGGACTGGTAAAACATTAGCAGTTTGATGATAAAAATATTTCTTTGTTTCTATAACTTGAAGATTGACTGCTAGTGTAACCATTTTGGAAACTGTGGAAACATCTTTGAATAATAATATTTAAAATGTTTTCTTCATTTAGAAATATGCTAAGAGTAATAGCCATCATTTATATAATGCTTTAAGATTTTCAAAGGGCTTTACAGATATTGTTTAGTTTGCTTTCATTTTATATTTCATTTCATTCATCCTCGTAAACCTGGAAGGTAAATGCTATTAACATTCCAATTTTACACATAAGAAAAACGAGGCATGCAGCCATGAGTAAGTGTCTGAGGGTGGACTTGAACTTAGATTTTCCTGACTCTAGTTCTGGAGCTGTGCCCGCTGGGTCGCCTAGCTGCCTAGATAGTCAGATTTTCTAATAGCTTACTAATAGCCGATGCTTATAGAATAGTTTAATATTTGCATACATGCACTGTCCTTTGTTTGTCTATGAGGTAGATGCTACAGGTACTTATTTTACAGATGAGAAACTGAAAAGTAAAGCTCCTTTGGCTCAGGCTAAGTTGGAACCTAGGCCCTCCTGATTCTGAAAGCAGTCCTTGTTTACCGTTATTAGGATCAATAATACTCTTGCTTTTTGAATCAAACAGATTCACTTAAGTCAGAAATCTTAGATAACACCCAAAAAGACAGTGATTTCTTCATAATGAATAAATTGATTAGCAAGCATTTATTAAATATCTATTACATGCCGGGCTTTATGCCAAGAACTGGGAACATGAAGCGGGGAATGAAACAATTCTTGTCCTCAAGGAGTTTAGGTTATTTTTTTTTTAATCTATTTATTTTTAGCATTTTTTTACAACTGAGTTTCAAGTTCTCTCCTTGCCCCTAACCCTCCCCATGCAGTGAAAGGCAAACAAAACCCATTATACATGTGAAATTATACAAAATATGTTTTTATATTAGCCATGTTACTTTTCAAAAGGGTGAAAATCAGAGTTCATCCCTTCTCTCGAGGTGGATATTGATTTTCTTCATGAGTTCTTCTGAATTGTTTTGGATTATTCTATTGATGAGAGTAAAGTCTTTTGCAGTTCATCATCATTACAAACTTCTTGTTACAGTGTATAATGATAGGAGCTTACATTCTCAGGGACACAACACATACGTGTATGAAAATATACTCACATAGGTGTATGCCACTATATACACATATGGGTACACATGCATGTATATGCACACGTGTATATATGCACACATGTACATATATATATATATATATATACATGCATGCTAGGGTGTTCAGTCATGTCTAACTCTTCGTGATCTCATTTGAGGATTTCTTGGCAAAAATACTGAAGTTGTGGTTTCCTTTTCCATCTCATTTTACGGATGAGGAAATTGAGGAATATAGGGTTAAGTGCCTTGCCCAGGGTCACATAGCTAGTAAGTGTTTGCGACTAAGTTCAAATTCAGGAAGATGAGCCTTCCTGACTTCAAGCCCAGTACACTGACCACTGTACCACCTAATCGTGCGGAGTTTACAAACACAGAGAAGTGGGGAGGAGGTACTAGCTTGCAGCTGGAGTGATGAGAAAGTGGCTTATGTAAGAGCTAACCTTTCAGAAATGTTTTGAAAGAAACTGGGGATTCTAGGAAGCAATTAGGAAGAAAGGGAGTGCAGACAAGGTATGGAGGTCAGCCTGTTCAAAACCACAAGGACAGTCAACAAAAAAGGGGATGGAATAAATGCCATGCGTGCAGAATAACTAGACTACTTTGGCTGTTCCATAGAATATGTGAAGGGGAGTAATGTTCATAAATAACAAGTCTAGAAATGTAAGGTAGAGCCAGATTGTTGAGGGGACATAAATGACACACAAATGAGTTTGCATTTGACCTTCAAAGTAATAGGGAGATACTGAAATTTAAGAAGAAAGACTTTAACTTTATGACTTTAAGTAACATGATATGATTCCCACTGCTAGAGAGGCAGCTGGGTAATACAATATATGTTAATAGAATTATCTCTATTAATTCTTCATATTATCATTAACTCTTATTAAATGATCCTATAAAGAAAACCTATGACTATATAGGCAGATAGTGAGATTCATTGTAACCTATGCTTGGAGTCAGGAATATCTAAATTCAAATCCTTCCTCAGAAACTTACTAGCTACTGTGTGACCTTGGGAAAGTCATCTAAACTTTTCTCAATTTCAGTTTCCTTAACTGTTAAATGGGGATGAGAAAAACAACCATTTCCTAGGGTTGTTGTGAAGTTCCTATGAGATAAGAGCTATAAAGCACTTTGGAAACTTAGAGATGCTATCTAAATCCTAGCAATTATTTTTAGATGCATGTAAACAATCCAGTATCAAGTTGAGATAAGGATGAAGGACAATTTTATGGTGCTTTTATTTTGAGACACATGATCAGTTTTCTAGTTCTAAGGTTTTACTTCTAGCTAAAGATAGAAATTTCAAAAATACAAAACTTGAATTGTGGAATACATTGTCCTATCTTACTAAATTATTTTCTCAATCTCCTAACACTAATGTAAATTTTACTAGAAAGTCTTACATGCAGGGTTTATACTCAAGCTTCAGTGCTGATTTTGTTCTATTGATGTTTCCAAAATGGGTTTCTGCTACTGTTAATTCTTGAATAATAGGGGTAGGGTTCCCAGCTTCAGTAAGGTATAATATCTACCTGCTAGAAGTGTTGAATCTCCCTCCCACTCCACTCCACCACTACCTCAGAATGGAAACTCCTTGAGGGTACGATGTGTTTTTAGTTATGTCTTTGCTTCCCCAGAACCTACTACAGTACCTGCTTTGGCATCACTAGAGCTTGGTTAATTAAAGTGAATTATAAAGAAGATTGGTCTTACAGATGGAAGAGAATTAGTTTCTAATTCTGTCTTGTGATACCTGCAGAATACGTAAAGGGAGTGAGGGTACCTCTGTCCTCATGGGCAAGTCATTTTATCTCTGTAAACCTTAGTTTCTTCATTTGTATTATGCAGATATCAACCAACCTCAGATGTGATTTGAGGACCTTTGTGTAAAGCTGGCTGCAAGTTAGGACCACTGAGGTTCAACTTTTACCTCTGACATATATTGGATGTGTGGCCCTAACCAAGTGACTTAATCTCAAGAGCCCTCAAGGAACTGTAGACTGTAAGTTGTGATCTGTACTAGGAGAAACAATTTTCTGGTAGGGAGTCCTCTTTCATCAATGGAATTAGAGATGAGTCAAAAGGTAATATTTTTTGTAGAAGTAAATGAAATAATGTATAGAAGATGATTTGCGAAGGAATGCTAGATGAAGACTACTTCATTTTTTAGGAAAATAAATTTTGATTGATTTTTTCCTATTAAGAAAAATGAGAGTTGGCATGGTAGGGTGCCATTGTATGCACTTTTCAACAGTCATACTACCCCACCTCTACAAAGAAGTTGGGAGAGCTACCTTGTGATAACTAGATGGTACAGAGGATGGAGTGTTGTTAGGTAACAAGTCAGACAGTTGCTGTGTGACCTTGGGTGAGTCACTGAACTTCTGTCTGTCTCAGTTTCCTCAACTGTAAAATAGGAATAAGTTTAGCACCTGTGTCCCAGGGTTGTTGTGAAGTTCAAATGAGATAATATTTATAAAGTCCTTAGCTCAGCATCTGGTACACAGTAGGTACTACATAAGTGCCAGTTATTGTATTATTTTTATTGTATCTCTTCCTTGGTCCCTAATTTCATCATTACAACTTCAAAAGGTTTTGGTTTCCAAAGTTTTATTGTTGTTTTTTTCCAATTGTATTTTTTTCCTGATCCTGACTATACTATCCCTTCCACATCATAACTTTCCCCTTTGTAGTTTCAATATATTGTGAGCTGGCATAAGAATTTAAATGGGAATTTGGGGAGAGTTTTGTAGAAGCTGCAAATGACACACTGAGGCCAACAGACAACACAGAAAAAGTATAGAAACTCAGAAATGCAGGAAATGTATGTTAGTTTTTCTTAACATTGACCTACATGTAGCCTATGACCAAATACTTAACCCAAATTTTACAATAAGGTACTGTAAATATTCCATAAAAGAAAAAAAAACAGACTTTTTCTCTGGTATGAAGGGAGGGTCAAAAGTTTTTATTTGGATTTTCCAGATTGTGGGGGTGCGGTGTCTCTCATTCCCAGGTGTGGAAGAGATAACTGAATTTCACTTTATATCAGTTCTTAGAAATTTTTCCATATTTCTCAGTCTTCATCATATTCACTATTTACTACAACATGGTCTTTATTCCATTGTGTTCATGTACCATAATTTGTTTAGCCATTCCTCAGTTGATGAGCATCTACTTTACTTTCAATACTTTACTGCCACAAAGGGTGCTGCTTCAAATATTATGGTAAATAGAGATCTTTCTTTTTTGTTATTTATGTCTTAAGACTATATGTGTAACACATATTCCTAGACCAAAGACTATGGACATGGGTTAATTTTTAGCAAAGATAAATTCCAAATTTCTTTCTGAAATGGCTGAACAAATTCATTCCTTGACCAAAATTCCATTTCCATTAGTGTTTTTCCATCACCTCCTTTCATGTTAACTATTCCCATTTTTTCAATCTTTGCCAGCTTCTTCACTGTCCTATTCTCATTTTAAAAGAAATCAATTATTTTCCTCATATGCTTTAGAGAAGCCCATATTTTGCTTCAAGTTTACATAGTGCTTTCCCCATAAGTAAAGTAGGCAGTACTTAGCATTATGAGCCCTCACTTCATAAATGAAGAAATCAAAGCTAAGAGATGAATTCCCATTGCATGACTATTAAGAATTGGAACCAGGATTCCATACCAAATCACCTAGCTCCAAGTCCATTACTCTTTCACCTATACCACAGTTGATTCTCTAGTGATCCGGTCCAATCTCAGTGTGGGCATTATCCTCAATTCCTAGCCTTTATGAAGCACCATCACTCATTTCCCTCATGGAGCCTTTAGGCAACCTCTCATTCCATTAACGTGAACGTAGAATAAGGGGAAATGTACTTCATTTGCAGCCAAAGGTTTTAAAACCTTCCCAAGTCTCTCTAAAAGGACAATAAGAAAGTGAAAGGTTTTGCTCTTTGGGATATTCTATAATATCTTAGATTGTTAAAGATGCAAGACAACTTACAAAATCATCCAGTCCAACTCCATCATTTTATAGCTAGGAAACGGGCCCAGAGCAGGGAAGAATGACTTGTTCAAGATCTAATATCTAGTCATAGTAGAGTAAGACTTGAACGCAGCCCTGTTGACTTGTAGTCTATTCTTGTAGGACTTTCCTTTTATTGTTTATCACAAGATTTTCCAACTTGTTCCTGCTTCTGCTGCACCTCTCCCCTTCCAATAGACCCTCAGGGCTTTGAAAATGCACTGGAGGAGCTTAGGAACTCCTACCACAGAGCTAGCTTGATTAGTGAGACCTCACTGTATCAAGTGAGCCCAACAACCAACCATGGGCTTCCATAACAGCCATGTTCTGACCACCTGCCATACAAGTCCCAGTATTGAGTACAGTGCCCGGCACATAGGATGTGCTTATTAAATTCTTCTTGACTGAAAGTGTATAACACTTCTCTACACTTTTCCATCTCTTGCTTTGAGAGCTGTAACAAAATCAACACTACCATTGCTTGTGGAAAAGGTGTGGCAACTAACTTCCCTCTTATTCTACTCATCATCTCTGTGACTTCCAAGTCATCTCTCCCATATATGTGTTATCTTTCCCTCTTAAAATGTAACTTTTTTGAATTTGTATTCACAGTACCTAGTATAGTGCTTGGCATGTAGTAAGGGATAAAAAATATTTTTCTTTTTTCAGTCATCCAGTTTTCTGGGATAGTTTGTTTAGCTGCAGTGCTGTCGTTCCACAATTTTCTTCTAAGCTGCAATATAAAATGAACGTGTACATTATCCTTTGGGCTTATTAAAGTACCTGCTTGCAAGTAAATAAATAAATAAACAGCAATTCCTACTAAAAGACAAATAACCTAATTTTGTTAGTGAGCCATATTGTAAGGTCAGCTTTATTCTCCTGGTTCTCGACTAACATTACCATTCATGAAATTTTATTTGTTATTTGACATCTGTAGGGGCTCAACTGTTTTCTCTATACATGATTCATAGGGGCAAAGGTTCATGAATGTTTCCGCATCATGGTGGTTCTTCTCTCATTGCACCATCTCTCAGTCTATCTCTGCTCGACATCCCTCCAACTTCCTCCCTCCATAGTATTATAGTCTATTGCCTTTTGTCATGTGTGTGGACCCTGGTTTTTTCTCTCTCTGATTATGACTCAATTATTTTCATGTATAATGCAGTAGGGTCTCTAGCCTCTCTTCCTCTGTGTTCCAGTATTCTCTCCTGATCAAGAGGGCACTGCTAAGATGGGACAGCCACTGGGGCTGGCATCAGAAACAAGGCTTGTTGACTAAGTGCACTGTGACCTGCATGTGCAACTTACCCCAAGGTGATGGCATTGCTGATGACACAAAACTTGAGGGCAAGGGACCTGTCAATAGAGAGATAGTTAAAGCAGTCACAGTGACCCCAAGCAAGCACCAGTATTCTAGGCAGGCTTGTGGATTCCGCAAATCAATGGGAAAAGGTAGAAATCAGCCACAGAGGCAAAACAGAAGAGGATGCTATCTGCATTAAATACTATAGGACAGTGTGTGTGTGTGTGTGTGTGTGTGTGTGTGTGTGTGTGTGTGTGTGTTAAGCATGCTTTGAGTAAAATTACCATATTTTGAGATATTGTGCAGGACCAAAGAATAAATCAAATGGAAAAAAGTTTATATATTCAAAAGAATAAAACAGGTATCAAACTATAGTTATTTGCATATGCATTTTTTAACAATGCTATTTTTCTCTTTGCTTCTCAGATTCAGGATTATTTTAGATATTGACTCTTTAAATGATTAGGACAGTACATTCTCTATCCCATTTCTTAATCTCCCTTTCCCCATCTATAAAATGGGTTTGATTGATTAGATTAATATCACAAAACTCATCAATAAAAGAGTCAGGTCTTTTGATGCTGAATCCTATACTCTTTCTACCAGAGCGCTCAGAATAATTCCATCAGCCTAAAGTAAACATAATTAGGAAAGCACATTTGCTGCCAGTAAATTGAGTAAGATATTCCAAAACCAAACAAAAGATTTAAGGTTTCTCCAACATTTTAGATTATCTGGCTCTAACCTCCTTTTATTAGTTCAGAATCAGGAACTGTGATTGGTATTCGATTCAACAACATTTATTATGCACCTAGGCAGAACAGCGGATAAAGTGCTGGACCTGGAGTCAGGAAAAACTGAGTTCAAATACAGCCTCTTACACTTATTAACTGAGTGGCCCTGAGAAAGTCATTTAATCTGTGCTTCACTTTATTCGTCTATTAAGTGGATAGAATAACAGCGTGTACCTCCCAGATTTGACAATCAAATGTAAAGCCATTTTGCAGATCTTGAAGTGTTTTCTATAAAAACTAGCTGATATTATTTTTACTACTATTGTGTTGATGATGATGATGGTGATGGTGATGGTGGTGGTGGTGATCTCATCTGAGCTCCTCTCCCAGCTTGTGGCTTGCACTTGATAGAAGGGAGTAGAGGAGGTGCTTGGGTCCCAGAAGGCATCTGCTACTACCAGGGTTTCCTCCTCCACCTTTACATATTTCTATGTGTGAAAGATATTTAGAACAGATGATGACTTTATGATATCACACATCTGGATATAAACAAAAAACATGGATGGGAAAATTGGATGTCTTTCTCTTTTTGTCTAGAAGTTTGGTATTGAATTTTCAGCTAAATCTTTACAGCATTAGTGTCCTTTTGTTTTCTGAAGCCATTAAAACTATAAAAGACTGAAAGTGAGAGAATTGGGTTAAATGCCCTACATTTCTTTTCATTGTATAGGATTTCTAGCTTTTTCAGAGTTCTTAAAAGTATTCCTTTAACCCTCACAGCAATCTTATTGAATATTTAGGATAGCTATTTTATTGGTGAAAAAAACCTGAGAATTAAAAGGTTTGTGCCTTGGCTGAACTAACCAGTGACTAAGCTACGAGGGAAATATACCTATTCCTGTTCAGCCTCTCTTTGTTGGATATTAGGATCTCTGCAAATGGCAAGCAATAGCCAGGAAATGTTAAGATGTAGCTAACACTTTGGCTAAGTTTACCCACCAAAACCTGGAGCTAAAAATTTTATATATATATATAAAATATATAACATATATATGTATAATATATATATGTATGTATGTATATATGTATACATACATACATATATATGCAGTGAAAGTAACATTTAAAAAATTTCATTAATCAACAAGTAATTTTTGCCAGCTGTAGGCTAAACACCTTATGGGCATCTGAGACAAGGCATGAGATTGACTTTGCCCTTAAAAATTTATTGTAGTAGAGGTGACAAAACAGATGCACAAAATGTCAGCAGAGGAAAGTATGTGATTGGTAGATGCTTCATACAGACAATTTTTTTCTACAGGATGTCAGAGGCAGGGAGGGACCATTATGATATAAAGTGACCAAGGAAAATTTCCTCAATTCTTGTGTGTGTGTGTGTGTGTGTGTATGTGTGTGTGTGTGTGTGTGTGTGTGTGTGTGTGTGTGTATCGCAGGGTGGAAGAGAAACCATCTGAAATAAATCACCAAGTGAGGTTCTGGGTCACAGATTGGAAGCCAGAAAAGGAGGTTGGAAGTTTTCTAGTTCAACCTCTCATTTAACAAAGAAAGAAAACTGAGACCCAGCAAGGTTAAACAAACTTGGTCAGTCACAGAGATAAGTAGCCGAACCAGGATTGGTACCTAGGTTCTCTACCTCCAAACGCAGTGTTCTTTCCACTGTACCATGACTACAGTGGCCAACTCCCTTCTCCCTAAATGATTCCTGGACAGGACCAGCTTAATGACACCCTTCCCCCACAACACAAAGAACCCTCCTTGTACTATTGTTTTACATTGTCATCCTTAGAATGAGAAACAAGTGCAACAACTATGATTATATACAATTCCTTATTCTAGGGAAAACAGGTAACTTTTCTGCACTCATGCAAAGAGTGGTAGGGCAGCCAGTGATATTAACTGAATCTTGTGTTTCATACTAATAGAGTCCATTACACAGCATCTAAAGAAGTGAAGAATGTTTCACTGGGTTGTTCCTAGGAGATTTTGTGCATTTTGAAAGGTAATATTCTGGGGCATTAGGGAATTTTGAAAAACATTTTGTTCTTCTAGTTTTTTTTTATAAAAAAACACATAGACACACACAATAGTGTATAGCGCAAGTGCTGCACTCTCAAGAGAACAAGAAAAATCCAAAACTTACTCTTGGCCTTTGAGATCTGAACTGAAACAGGTAATAGGGTAAGTTTGTACTCCTTGGACTTTATTCAGTTCATTCTAATTCTCAAGGTGTGACCCTATGATCATCAGGTGCAAGAACCATTTCAGATGGGAGTGTTTATGCTCTAAAATGCCGCCTCCTCACAGCATAAGGGAAAACAGGACTGCCTAATTCAGATGGAAATGAATCCAGGTGACTGAATAGTAGTCATCTTACCATATCTTCCTGTATCTCTGGTGATGGTTTGCACTTCCTGGGAGTTCAGTTCCAATAACGATTTGGGCTTTGGCCCCTTTGGGATATTAAGGGACTATAGGTTATAGGTTGGTGGTTTGCAAGGTAGAGAGAAAGAGACTCTCTGCTTCTAGCCTCAGGACAATATGGTTTAACATAATTTGCGGAGGTGGTACCTACTTGAGTGCAGTTCTCACTCTATAGGCATGCTCATTTGTGAGCCTCAGGCAATTTGTTGCCATAGTTGATTTTTTCTTTTTTTCCCTTGTGGGAACAGAAGCCTTTGGGATAATGTGTTAGGATTCAGAATGGGAAGGACTAGTTGCCTGACCTCACTTGGAGAAATCACTATGGGATCCATTTCCCCCCAAGAGATGACTGACATTATAATGTGGTTATAAATGATTGGGATGGTAAATGGTTAATGTAGCTAGAAACTGGATCATGGCGATTTATACAAATAATTAGCTCTTCCTGGGTACTGGCCTGTGTGTCTAGGTAGCTTTTATTTTTTTAGACAGTCATCTCTGTAATGAGCTATTAGTCTGGAAGCCAGAAAGAAAGAGAGAGTGCGAAGGAAAGACCTTAGACAACCAGTCTTTGTTCCCTCCAGAAACTCATCTCTTATTTGAAGCCAAGCCCATTAATGTTCAAGTTTACATAACTCTATTGCTCTGTTTTGTAAAAGAATCTCTATATGTGAGAATTCAATTCTTATTTGTTTCAGTACTCATTTCTGGGATGTGTACTAAACATAGGACACTTTGACATCTCTCATCATGTTTATATCCACAAAACTTCTGTTATCTAAAAAAGGCATATATTGCTATCATTTTATGGAGGGAGAAATTAAGAAATAGGATAATACATTGATTTGGAAGTAGTCTAAAGATAAGTTATAAAATTCCTTCTCTAGAAGAAACCTTAGGAAGTTATTTAATCCATTCTCCTGATTACAATCTGAACTGAATCCAAACCATTCCTTAATATCAAGTGGATAAAAGACAATAGGAATTGGTAAGATATGTGGAGTATACTCAAAATAGAATATACTTCATTCTCCATAATATTTCAAGATAGACCCTGCATCTTCACAAGGTCTGTATTGGAGGTGAAATCTAATAAGACTAATAGAGTAGAATGAGTGGAAGAAAAAGCATTTATTAAGTGTCCACTGCATGCAAAGTAAGAAGTCAAGTTGTATCAGTTAGTGTTGGAACCCACAGCGCCAAGCAGGTAATCTCGGGCCATTTGATCAGTTGGATGATAGCTAAGCCAACCAAGGTCAACAAGATTCCAGGCAAGCAGGAAGACTGAATCTGGGACCATAAGTATCAGGACCAAGGAGAGCTGCCAAATAAGCTGTTCCTCTGAGAGATGCTTTCTGTTAATCTAGGATTTTTATCGGGGATCTCTTTTTAGGAAAGCAACATGTTCAAAGGGAAAATGTCTAGGTTTATAAGGAGACCTGCAATGAATATCTAGCTTCATTACCATCTAAGTACGTGATCATAGGCAGATCTCATAATCTTGCCGAGTCTCAATTTTCTATTCAAGAATTGGGTAAAATGATACCTTCATAATCTATTTCACAAGGATTTCATGAGGCAAACATTTTATAAACTGTACTATACATATAGTCACCAAAGGCAAACCTGTGTCATCTGGGTGGATTTGGAGTTTTAAAGAGTAAGTATCTCTCCATCATAAACCTCCATCCCCACTCCTGGTTAGATATCTTACCTTTAATCATCCCAGTTGCCAGGGGTTCTGAAATTAGAGTTATTATTCCAGTTTTGGAGCAGAGGAAGCAATAGTTCAGGTTTGGTACTGGTCTGTCCCCCAGATCACACTATATCTGGTTGTTGTTTTTGTATATTCATTTCCAGTGTGTATGACTCTGTGTGACACCCTCTGAGGTTTTCTTACCGAAGATGTTGGAGTAGTTTGCCATTTCCTTCTCCATAGATAAGGAAACTGAGGTAAACAAGGTTAAAGTGACTTGCCCAGAGTCACACAGCTAGTAAGTGTCTGAGGTCACATTTGAATTCATGTCTTCATGACTACAGGCTCAGAGATCTATCCACTGTACTACCTGGCAAGACAAGAGTAAAATGAAGATCCGCATCTCTCACAGTAATTCAAGCATTTCTGGAAATCTCAAAAGCTTGAATGGAAATCTCAGAAGCTTCATTTAATGAGTCAAGTGATCATTTCAATAATTTACCACCATGAAGCAATTATGATGATGCATTTATAAAAAGCTAGGGGCATTCATACTCTGTCAATGCCAACATTGATCACAATCCATTTTCTGCTTTACAGCACTAAGGAAATTATTTTATGTTTATATATTTTTTTTAAATGGAGAGCCTAAAGTCTATTTAACTACATTATAGAAATCTGAGTACACTTGTACTTAAATTTACTTCAGTTTACTTCAGCTATAAAGTTGTCAATATCACAGCTTTATCATCCCTCACTGGAGTTAACCCCTCTATGAGACCTAGGCAAGATTTGGTTTCTTCCATTTATTCATTTGTTTAAATATTTATTGAATTTTCAGATAGATTCCCATCTGTCTAGAATAGGCATTCTTAGATTCTCTCCAGAATCTAAAAGCTTATATATAGGTGGTTACTCCTTGTTTCTCCTCCTCTCTTCCCTTTTCCTTCCTTTTTCCTTCCCTTTCTTCTCTTTTTTCTTCATCTTCCCTTTTCTACCTCCCCTCTTCTCTTTTCCCTTTCTGTCTACTTCTTTCTTGCCCTTTCTCCTTTCTGATGTTTTTCCTCCTTGCTTTTTTTCTTGTTTTCCTTTTCTATCTCCATTATGAAAGGCTCAGTGTTAGGTGCTGTATAATAAGGCATGATCCTTACCTTCAACATACTTACAACTTGGTGGGGGGGGAATAAATAAGTCTATGTATATTATCCTAGAGTGAAAAGCATGATCTCTCTTACCATCAAAAGACTGTAAAAAAACCAGGCCTAAATAGTGTTGTGGGAATGCATAGGTAGAAAGAATCACTTTCAGCTGCAATGGTCATAAAAGATTTCATAAACGGGGTGACATGTTTTGTTGCACTTGGAAGAGTGAGGTTTTAATCCATTTTTCAAGTCAGAAAAGGGTTGTGTGTGGGGGGTGTTCTAGGAAGACAAAATCGTATGATAAAGGCCTAGAGGCAAGAATCAGTGAGGGGGAAGGTTGGAGAATTTCAGAACTTACTTTGTTTGGATAATAGAATATACAAAAAAATAATTAGTGTAAGATAAGCTTAAGAGCTTGGGAAAAGGAGTAGAGAGCCTTTAATTCCAGGCTGTAGAATTTAATTCAAGACTGCAAGCATTCTGTCAACTCACCACACACACACACACACACACACACACACACACACACACACGTGTCTACAAACATTTTGCAACATTTTGTTTATAAGCTTTCCTGATACTATCATCCCTATGGAGAAATCAAACCACATTAAGACAAAGCTCAAAGGAAGCCAGCTCTATTACTGGAATGCTGTCTCAAGTGAATGATTGCTAGAACCTAAGATATTACATTATTTTATCAAATCAAAGAATGCACCCCTAACACATATGGGAGGGGAATAGACACTACTTCTACAGACAGAAAGAGTTAAGTCATTTTTCTATTTACATGGTTTATTTCACAAGTGTCTGACTCATTGGGCGTAACCGGCACAGTTAAATTACAAAATTACTATTTGGTCCTTTTTTTATTGACTACAATTCAAGGCTGCTTCAAGCCTCCCAAATTTAATCCCTCTAGCTCTTTGCCAAGAACATTACCTTTTATTTTCAGTGTTAAACTGTGTAAGATACCCCTAAGGCTACATAGGAACTCACTCTCCATGATAGGAGCTAACCGAGTGTATCAATTGTTCATGATTTCCTATTCTCCCGTAAATTGGGAGAGGTAGGGGGAGCAGTGGCATGCGAATTCTGTTCTGTCAGCACTTTTCTCCAGTCTGAGCTCAGGCACTGCCTGTTTTGGTAATTAATTATAGAATGTTTGCAGCTCTTCATTCTGAGTTACCATTTAGCAACCTGTCAAATTCTAGACTAATGAGCTTATTGCCTGTATTTTGATGCATTTATTTTATTTTAAGCATCACTATCTCACGCCCCTCACTGCACTTTGGGTCAGATGAAGTTAAGAGGGGGAACGATTAGCCTGCTCTTAGGAAAGAAAAGACCCCTTCTCCTCTTTTTACATGAAAGCATGGCCCTGCCCTGCATAGCTCTCCTCAGAGCCCTCCATTGGCACTTAACTTATAAGACACAAATGGAAGTACATAAGTTAATTGTATTTTTAAGATGTGAAGTGGGAAATGAATCACTCTTAATTGTCCTTGCCAAGGTGGTGGTGCCTATGATATTTGGAATATGATTTTTTTTCTGTTCGTAAACAGTAAAAGTCAGCCGCTTAAGATTTATTGCGGAGCAACTTTTAAAAGAAAAGAGAAAGTCATAATTTAATGCAGTGCAAGGGTTGGTGGCTGTGCTGTGTGACTATGATCCATACCAGCTTCTCTACTCAAAGTGGAGTTCTTGTTTACTTTCCTGTTTCAGTCAAGGATGCCACCCTTCTGGAAAGAGCACTGGAATTTCAGACAGAAGAGTAGAGCAGGTAGTCAAATCACAGCTGTGTTGATTGATGGCTGCCTGTGTTATTTTGGGCAATCCGTCCCTCAAAAAGAATTCAAATGCCTATTAGGCATCAATTACTGTGCTAGGAGCTAGGGGTACAAAGGCAAAACTCAAGCAATCTCTGTCCTCGATGAACATACAAGGCAGTTTACTTGGCTTCCTCAACTATAAAATGAAGGGGTTGGATGCAGTGACCTCAATGGTCACCTCCATTTCTAAATTTATGATCTTGTGTTCTTTCCAGTCACCCATGTTCACAAACTCACAGTTTGGGGTTTTTTCCAAGATTCTTCCTCCAATTTTCCTCAGTCATTTACAAAGAGACTAATTCTGGTATAATGTAACTTCCAAAAATGAGAGCCATCCAGCAGTGGAATATGCTGCCCACTTAAGGTCTTTAGGAAAATGTTGGGGTTGACCATGTTTTGAATATATGATAAAAGAGATTGGTGTTTAGTTACGGGCTGAGTAGAATCCACTCTTGAGTTTCTTCCCAGTTGTAAGATTTTATGATTGTACCTCTGTATTTCTCTCCTATCTTTTCCATCCTTTCTACTCTCTCTACCATTAACATGATACAGTTTTTCATTATCTTTCCACTGACTATTGTAACTACTCCCCAAATGATTTTTTTCCTCTATTCTCTCTATCTCTCCTAATCCATCTTTCATACTATTGTCAAATTAATATTCATAATTTGCAGTTCAAATCATATCACTCATCCTGCTCAAATATCTCATGTGGCCTTATATTACCTACCAATTTAATCCAAATTTCTTTGCCTACCACTCAAGGCTTTTCACAATTTAACACCAATTTACCTTTCCAGTTGTATCTAACGCAACTACCCATCATTTGTTCTATGTCCAAGCTGGAGTCAATGATTTCTTTCTTGTATGTGTCCCATCATTTCTTGTCCCTATGCCTTTGCTCATACCTCTGCTTGGAATGCCCACATCCCCAGCTTGACTTCCCATTCTCCATCAGCATTTGAGAAGAGACTGAATTTTGTACATAACCCCCATCATAACACTAAAAAAAACCCCCCAAAAACAAAAAACTATCCCAAATCACATTCCAACAAAACCATCTGAGCAAAGACCAAATGCAGTCAGTTTCTAAGAACTTGCAATCCATAATTGTAAACCAACCCATCCTTTAAGACCTAATAAAAATTTTACCTCCTCTGGGAAGTCGCTCTCTCTCCCAGAATAAAACAATCTTTTCTTCTCTAACTATACAAAAAACTTTGTGTCTTTTTTGTTCAAATATCCTATTCTGCTTTCAAAACTAATTGTGTGCTATGCCTTCTTACCAGATTATATGTTTCTTGATGATAGATACAAAGTTTTATTCATCTTGATATTTTCCTCAAATAATTAGCAGCATTTTACACAGGGTAGGAGCTTAATATCTGTTGGAACAGAATTTCATGTAACAGGGAATGCATTTTTTAAACTAATCTCAACCTTATCCCTAGAAGATTAATTTTTACCATTACTGTAGAGGTCATGTGGAAAGAAGTTTGGACTTGCCCCAGAGGGCAGCCCTAACAGCACTGGGCATAAGTTTCAAGAGGGTGGTAGCGCTGATATAAAGAAAAACTTCATGAAATTTAGAGCTGTTTCAAAATGGAAGGGGCTTACGCCCTTCATTGTCTTCAGGCAAAGTCTAGATGTTCCCCTATCAGGCAATAGTTAGACTAGATGACCTGTAAGGTTCCTTCCTACTCAAGATTCTGCAGTCCTGCGTCCCTACTACCTCATAGGAATTTGCTTTCCATTTCCCAGTGTATTAAGAAAAGGAAATCTTTATTTAGTGCTAAAGTATGATACTAAAAGTTTACTTTTCCTTTCTATAAAAGCAATGTTAAGGAGGGTAGTATTATTGATGAAATGTAATAAAGCCAATTAATAGATTGTTACAATAACC